>LPNX011097523.1:47304-181509 GCA_001517045.1 Pseudotsuga menziesii | reverse complement strand
TCATTGCTGCAGTTTTACAGCAGCATACTATCATGTAATTCCTTAAATGCTAGAAAATGAATGAATTTGGAAAATTCTCTCACTACATTCCCTTTCTCCTTTTCATAAACCTAATATATCTTAAGTTGGGGGGGGACTATTCATTTCCATTTTACATATTCATCATCTCCTTTACCCTTAATCAACATGTATTTCCCAAACTATGTTATTGGAAAGATTCATAATATTAAGAAAAGGATTTTTAATATAATTTGATGGTTCATCATTTCTAATGCACAAATCTTATGTATTGCAGCATAAATACAAGCAAAACAAGAAAATGTTGTTAACACAATAACCAACATTTGTTACATTTATGGTTGTTAACACAAGAACCAACCATAAGGAAAATCGCTGCTACTCATGCATTTAAAAATCATGGAATGATTTATTGTTACATACCATCATCATGTAAATCCCAGCTATAAAGCCAAAAGTTAAAAACAAAATCAATGCATAGTTGCATGAGGACATGCAACCAGTCAAGTTGGGGGGAATGTTGAGCCACAAAAAGACCACATTTTATTCATCTTTCCTATATCATTTGTCACCTTATTCCTACCTTATCCTTCCATAGAACCATTAATATTCACCACTTTCATAATAAATATGGGTTTATATTACCATTTTCCAAATCATTTATTTGTTAGTATTTTGAGTGAATTTATGGTTAATTATTGAGAAAAATGTCATATTTTCATTATACTTTAAAGTTGGATGAGTTTGGTGATGCTTACAGGTGTATTTGAAGAATTTCACAAGCTCAAAAGAGACCACCTAGCCTCAGATTCGAATTTCATCTTCTATATGTGAGTTAACTTCAAGGAGAATATCATGGAGATGTGGAGGGAATATCTCATCCAATATTTGTTGGAGGATTTTGAGGGATGAGTTGTAGATTTGTTGAGGATTTTGAGGGATAAGTTGAGAGAATAGTGGATCTGTAATTATGATCAGTTACCTTGAATTTATGTATAAATAGGAGGGCTCTCTCCTCATTTTTATTAGAGGCCTCTCTAGTGGTTTGGAAGTAGAGAATAGTTCAAAGTTAGTCATAGAATATATGTTGAGTGTTATGTAATGGATATTATGCTTATTGCACCTCCTTTGACTCTCTTATGTTAATATAGATTTCCAACAATTTCTTTCTTATGAGTTGCTAGTATAGAATTTCAGTGATTTCTTTCTTATGCATTTTTAGTATTGATTTTATGTTAGCTCACAAGATAATGTCGATTGCTTTATACCATTTTATTTCATGTCATTTCCTTCTTTTGTAAGTTTAATTCAATTTCAGTCATGTATTTTCAATTTCAAATATAGATTAAGTTCAGCAGCACTCTGCCCCTACATATATTTTGTCTGTACCTCACAAGTTTACGCTCCCTCTGGCTTGACAATTAAATCGTTGGTTATATGTTTAATATGTTTAATATTTTCCCCAACACATCTGCGCACCAAGTTGATGTAGTTGATCATCCTACACTATCCTCATCCAAAATGATGTGGTATTCTCCATCATAGTCGTGGCCTCTCACTCACATTCCTACAACTGTGTGCTTGCCTCCTCAATATTTCTCTTTCTTGCCTCTACCTGCTCGGGTGGTGTACTAGGAGCTACGCGTGCTTGCAACTCTTCATTATCTCTTCTTAGATCTCAGATAACCTCCCTAGTCGCAAAACTTTAGCCTCTCTAAACATCCCCTTTGTGATGTCAGGGATTTCCTAACATGCGAATGTAATGGCTTTCTTTACACGTGCTCGATCATCCAAAGCTTACTCCTTTTTCGCTCTCTCCTCCTAATACACCTTCCTAATGTGCTCAAGTTCTTCCCGTGCCTTCTGCATTTGTTCTTACAACTTCAGAAGGTGGTCTCCTATGATTTCTTCGCGATCCACGAGCTCCTAACTCACCATCTTTTTCAACTGCACCATAATGTGGGTTTGAAACTTGTGAAGGTCCAGATAAAGTGTGTGGAATTGGTGCATCACCACATCAAATTCTTCGCTGCCAGACTCCAGCGCCTATGATAGAATCTCCACAATCCTTACCTGTTTCCATATACTAATTTCGGTTTTCCGTTGCATCACATTGTCTTGCGGAACCTTATCTACAATAGCATTGGTCGTAGAAGACAATAATTCTTTGACTTAGTGAAAGAACCCTATCAATTTTTCTTTCAAGTGCGCCTCTCTAGCACTTTTCGCAGTGGTGATTATCGTTATGATGTGGTTTACTTGCTAGTCAGTCATCTGCGTTGAGCCGCTACCTTCTCCCTACTCCTGTCTTTGCTTTGTCCTCGTCTCTTTTAATTTTTTGTCATCCTCAAAATATGTCAGGGTCCTAGAAGACTCCTCGTGTGATTCCTTCTCACTTTTATGGTCCTGGATGTGATCTACTAGCGTGTCGACGGGTAGACCCGCTTTGGTATCTGATAGTTCATCACTACTAACTGGAACTTTCCATTCATTCGGTTAATCAACAAGGATTGAATCAAGTTCTTCATTAGTCAACTTGTACATGGTAGTGAGCCATTGATTCTCACTTTTGCATCATGCCTTGATATGAATGGCATGCGCCCCATCGCAAAACTTGTGATCCACCAATATTTTGTTGCTTCTCACTCCGAGAGGCATGGAACCTTCTTTGTTGCTTCCTGTAACTCAGTCCAATATACATAAAATTGGATATAGCAGTCAAACTGGTGAATCCTATTAGTGAGATACCATATATTTTTATACCATGCACCTATACATGCTTGTGCATCTTCCACATCCATGTCCTGATACTACTCGGGCTAAATCCATCCTACCAATATAATGAGGATTAGCAACCATGAGTAATTAAACGACCTCTTACCCTCCTAAACAAGCATCGCATCTCCATAAGCTCATTCAAAAAAATAGTTACCAGTTCATTTGCACTCCCTCTATGCATGCTATCACTCCAGATGTGCATTCAAATTAGGGAAATTTTTTCTTGCCACTTTTACAACCAAAATATTAGCCGCAACTCAAACCGCACAATCATTTATTGTGTTGATAGAATAAGATCTGTTGTCACGGTCCACTCCATATTTCTTCCCCAATTTGGTGGCTAACCACTTGTCATTATCCTTGCCCCATAAATATTGCGACCCATCATCAGTAATCCAGTTATCCGTGAAATAAACTCCATTTTCACTGGTACCTGTGTATCCATCCATAAGTACCCTCCATGAAAGCACACCAACATATGATTTACGCATGTGTTGGCCTCCACCATCCATCCAAAATGCGGCATGTGAGTGAGGCCCAACAGCCCCAACCACTGCAAACCAGTAGCCCATTTTTGCAGTATCTAAACAACTAGTCTATCATTTCCCAGTGATTGCTTCATATATGGCTCTGTCATACATTCTATATAGGCCAACAAGTCTTGGTCACTATATGTCATCTTCATCAAATTGTGCATAATGTCCATCGTAACATGAATGCCCTTCAGTGTCGTCAGCATCTAAATCGAATACCACTGGTACTTTGTCAAATTAATCTGAGGTACGTTGGCCCTTCATGGGGGAATATAGCCAGGGATATTAGTAACTATCACTCCCTTCCTTGTGGTTGATTCTTCTGCATTATTCATCGATGGACCTGCCTCCACCCTAGCCTTCGTCTGTCGAGACGAATTTCTAGTGGTTCTCTTCTTCTGTTGTGGTGACTTGGGTCAATTGCCCCCCTCTTTTTCCATGGAATCTGTGGATATTCTGCCTATATGCTGGGCATGTATTCCATAATCGGTGTGCTTACGGGTGCTAAACCATGGACACTACCACTCAAAATAACATGTGACATTTCTCCAATTCAATCACTTGCAACCTCACAATGATGCCCTACTATCTCTCGACACTTGGCTCACCTCAATAGTCACAATGGTTCATCCAACTTACACCCCGCCAATTCTTATAGCTCGGAAGCACTTATGTGAAAGATTTCCAATCATCACAACCAAATCTTCCACTTATCACCTGAATCTATTGGTGATCCTCCCGATCTAATGATCATATTCCCCATAAATCATGTGTCTCATCCAATGACGTTGTCACCCAACTGGTTTCATTGTTGCAAAACTGCCTGATTTGAACCTGTCGCTTCCCTGCGGACGTCGCCATACTCTTTCATGCTGCAAATCAAACCATTTTCTCTTGCACTACCATCAGTTTCCAGTGCATCGGCCTCCTATGTACCACCTCTTACATATTTTTTTTCATTCCACAATGTCTTAAGCATCACGCCACACCTGGCTATCCTGACAGGGCTTTAGCCAGCTTCCATTTACTAACTTAGGCAAGATTATGTTGTCTATCTACTACAACTATACTGCACTGTCATCAGTAATGAAATTAATTACATAAGGACATAACGAATGCATTTGCAACTTACCTGGGTGTTTCGCAAACTTACTGTCATATAGTAGCACCATGTCACCTTGTTAGAAGTGCTTGGTTTTGATGTGTTGGTCATGCCATGGCTTCTGGTGATCCTTTTCAACTCACTGGTGAAATCCTGTGACAAACTAATCTTCTTCAAGCTACAATAACTACATTACGCGTTCTTCCAACACTCCTTCATCATCCATCCCTGTTGTTGTTGCGATGCATATACTTGGAACAATATATTCCATTGGCATCACTTCTTATTGGCCATGCACCAACTTGAACGGTGTCTTCCCTATCAACCATTTGCATGTAATGTGATAGGCACATAGTATCGTCGAAATCTTCAAGTCCCAATCATCGTGGCTTGCATTGCGGACCTTGGTTAGAGCATGCTCCAATGCCTTATTGAACGCTTTGACTATCCCATTAGCCTGTGGATGATAGGGAGTGCTCTTCTTGTGTTGAATCTGGAACTCCTTCGTTAGTGCTCTAATGGTGCGATTGAAGAAATGACTCCCCTGATCGCTCATCAATATCTTTCGACAGCCAAATCGAGTGACAACAGTGTTGAAAAGGAACCTTTCCACCATCGTAGTGGTGCAATCCATCACTAGTGCTACTTCCACCCATATCATGAGATACTCCTTTGCTTTGATGATGTATCGTGCACCCATCCTTATTCCTGGTGGATTGATGGGTCCCAAAAAATCCACTGCCCATGTATCAAATGGTTGCGGCGTTACTTGAGGTACTAAGGGCTTCTCATCCCTTCATGAAGGCTTCCCCATTATTTAACAAACATCACAACTCTTTGCATAATCTATCACATCGTTGTGAACATTTAGCCACCATAGGCCTACACAGAGTATTTTCCTAGTCGTTGCACGACCTCCATAGTGTCCTCCTACAACCCTATCATGTGCTTCCACCAATATATTTTCTTGTTCATGTGGTAAGACATATCGACGTAGAATCTCATCAATTCCCATCTAATATATTTGTCTGGTAATCAACTGAAATTCGACAGCCCAAACAACCAATTGTTTCCTCTGACTTGTGGTAAAATCATCTTGCGCTTTTCTTGTTGCCAAAAAACTGAATTATTTTCCCATAATGGTTATCAACCATTCCAACCTTGAATAGTTGCGCATCAAGTATCCCATCCTCGATGTTGGTTGGTTATTCACCTATCTCAATTCGTGACAAATGGTCAGGTCCTGCATTCAAGCAACCTAAATTCATGATGATTTTGAAATCAAACTCTTGGAAGAGTAGCAGCCAGCAACATAACTCCCCCTCCCAACACAGGCTTGTTAACCAAGTATTTCAGTGAAGAATGATTAGTGAACATCTTGAAATGTCCTCCTAACATATAATGATAGAATTTTTTTAGGGCATACACCATCGCCAATCCTTCATGTTATGTCATGGTGTAGTTTCATTCCACAGATGACAACTTTTAGCTCGCAAAAGCAATCGGATGGTCAATGTCCCCTTCACCTGGTTGCACCAAAACCACTTGTAATGCGACTAATGATGCATCGAAATGGACATGAAATTCCTTCGTCCAGTCTGGAAAGACCAATATTGGTGTTGTGACAATATTATTCTTTAATGTTTCGAGACTCCCTTGACACTCATGACTCCATTCGAGTTGCACATCCTTCTTCAGCAACTTCTCCATTGGTGTTGTGATCATAGCATATCCTCTTATGAAATTTCGATAATATCCCATATTTCCCAATGTCACTCTGAGTTGTTTCACATTCGTCGGTGTGGGAAGATTAATAATAAGCACAATTTTAGCTAGTTCAACCAGCATCCCTTCCTTATAGACAATGTGTCCCAACAAAATCCTGAATGGCACACAAAATATGCATTTCTTGGAATTCAGTGCAATCTGGTGTTGTCAACACTGCTCCAACATTAGTCATAGGTTTGTGAGGTGATCCTTTACCAACCAATACACCATCCAATCATCCATGTATACCACTAGAAATTTTTGAATAAAGTCCTTGAATGTAGAAACTATGAGCCTAGAGAATATCGCAGGTGCATTTTTTAGTCCAAACAGCATCACCGTGTACTAAAAGCATCCCCACTCAGTCACAAAAGTAATCTTATGTTGATATTCCTTTGCAATATTGATTTGATGATCTCCTTGAAATAAATCCATGAACGAATAGATCTCCTGACCACCTACTCATTCTAGTACTTCGTCAGTAACTGGCATAGGGAATGGATCATGAAGGCATGCATCATTTAGCTTCTAGAGATCGACACAGATATGGACCTCACTTGTCTTTTTTTCTTGAATGACCATTGGATTGATCCATTCTGATTCTTCGACTGGTTTGATGATTCCTACATCCAACATTCTGTTAATCTCAGACTTCACTTTCTCCTTGTATCGTGGATTCAGGTGATATAAATGTTGCTTCATTGGCTTCGCATCTGGATTGAGTGGGATTTTCATTTCTCCCAAATCTCCTAGGATCCCTTTCATTTCAAATAATTTGGTCGAAAACAAGTCCTACAACTCATGCAATATATCAGTGATATTTTCCATAGTCTCTTCATCTCAATAATCTCCTATATTGGAGAACTTTGGTTCCTCCTCTGTCCCGATGTTGACCTTCTGAATCTTCAAGGGTTGGTGAAATTTTTCTGTCGGCAACTCTGGTGATGTGATATTCTAACTTCCCTCATATTCTATAATATTGATATTCCTTGGTTCATCCCCATCATCAGGTCCTCCTGTTACATTGTAACACTCCTTCATCGACTGCATCAATGGAATCTCATGTGATTCCTCAGGGAATGCAACTAGAATTATCTCAAAGACAACATCATGGATATGATACAGTGCACTATGAATCACTAGATCAGCATCCACAAAACTAAAAGTGTGGCTGAAACAGATCATCAAGTCCTCCCTTGTCATGATCTCCCTTCAAAGTTCTGCTGATACATACCATTGTTGCGGCATTTCATCCAATGTGTGTACAAAATAATGTACCCACTCATCCTTCGGTCGTGACACCCATGTGATATGACATGTTTTCGAATGATCATTGGGATGATTTCATCCTTCATACTGCTCGACTTGATAGTGTTCTTCTTTGACGAAACAAACTTCCATAAACCTGACCACCCATTGATCGATTTCTTATGTGTATCCCACCAATGTGCTAGAGTGGCCTTCAGTACCTCCTCCAATGCCAATAATCTCTATGGTTCTGATACTTTGTCTTTGAATTCATCAAAAAATTCAAGAAAATTAGGCAATCCTTCATATGTTGATAACTCGACAACCTCCGTTGCGACCCAACGTAGTGACTGAGTAATTCGTCCACACTTTCGAATCGACACCTAATGTAGTTGATTCTACCAATTTTCCATTTCATCGTCAGAATCCGATTATGTAGAGCTCAAGCTTTTCCAGCCCAGTTCTATGTCAGCAGTGGGGTTGAAATAATCCTCCGAAATGTTGTATGCATGGTCTCATCCTCCTACAACTTCTTCCCCTGAATGGTTCGACATATCTTCTTCCTTCGCTTGGATCCAATGGAGATATGACTCTTATGTCGCGGTTCTTGGAATTCATCACCCACTTCTTGAAGTTTACCATTGCCAAGTTGTCATTGGCCCATCCAATCCCCAACAATGCGGGATATGAACTTCCTTCATCGACAATTTTGATAACATCGAAATTTGCATATGTCTTCATTCCTTCAAATTCCACCATTAAGCGTGGTACTCACCCAATTGGAGACACCTTGGCCTGATTGGTCAGTCGCAGTTGCACAGGAGACCAAACCAGCTGAGGCTTCCCCACCTTCTCCCACGTCTACTTTGTCAAAATGTTTGCATCTGAGCCCTAATCCAGAATAACCGAGTCCACATCATAATCACCAATATGGACATTCATCCTAATCTCATTTCTAGTTTTATTTTTGTGCAACGAATTCACAGCAGACTCATGTCAACCTTTCTCTAGTCAATATAGCAGACTTGCGATATTGCTAGTGCATCAAGGTCTTTTGCCAGCGATAGAAAAATCTTGAAGAAACTTTGAATGTGCCATACTTTCATGATGTTCCTGCAACAAGTGTGGAATAAAAAAAATTCGGCATTTCATAAATAGGAAACTTACCCGTATCCTTTTTTATGGTTTCTCTTGCATCAAATAATGTATCTCTCTCAATGTCCACATCAAATTTCACCTTTTTTTGACCCTCCAATTGGATCTATGGGATCGGACCATCATCCCCTCTCGTCGTATGTCCACGATTTATGACTCCAACATCTGCAGTTTCAGCCTTGGGATCCGCTGAGATATTCCCAACCATTGGACATTGGTTCTGGTTTTGTGGTGGATTCACCAGCTGGTTCACATTTTGGTCACATTCTTATTTTGGTTTTGTGGTGGTGGAACATTTTTCGCTTTCCATTTTGCAATCAGTTGTGGACAATATTCAACAGTGTGATCTATGGTGGTATAGTAGGTACATTGTGACTACAGGTTTGGGTAATCTTGCTGATAATGCCCCAATACTCCACAATTGTAGCAATGCATAGGTCCATGACCTCGTCCTCCTCCTTGACCAAAACCTCCATTTCGTCGTCCTCAGAATCCTACATGAAATCCTCCTTGTTGTTGATACTACAGTTGATTAAATTGTTATTTATGCAGTGGATTCAGCTGTGGTTGAACATATTGTGGTTGAGTATACTGTCGTTGAGTATACTGTGACTATTATGGGGCGTATTGCATATAAGTATACTATGTTTTTGATGTAGAAAACTATGGTTATGGATGCACAACCTATGGTGGTTGTTGCAATGGCGGTCTCTCTGTCATTCAGTGTTCTTCTCCCTTCATATAGTACATATCCATTGTCCTTTCCTGGACCAGTTCATATGCTCGACAATCCTTCTCTTCATGGCCAACAGAAGGGAAAAAATTACAAAACAAGTTCACAGGATTGAATACCATTTTCTGGAAATACATGCATTCCTCGTGTCGATGTCCATGAGTTTTACATATTCAGCACCATGGTAAGCCACTTTGACTTAGTGGATTTGGAGCTCCTGACAACAAGTAATTATGGAAGTCTGGACATTGATATTTATGATGTCCCTCCATGTGACATAGGGTACACCATACTTCTTCATGGAATTCTTTTCCCTTCTTTATATCTTGCAATTGGATCATCAAATTCACCAATTGCGATTGATTCTAATTCATGCCAACTCTAGTTTCACCGACTCGTGAAGCTTCCAGGTTCATTGAGATCTACAGTGCCTCACTTTGTGTTGCAATATTTTGTTGCATCAACGACATTCAGATATGTGGTACTAGCACTACGATGAGCCATTCTTTGTGTTGTACATCGCTCATTCTGAAACTGACTTTTCCATCAGCGTCTTGAACCATTGATCAAAATCCCAGAACAATTTGTTTCGATATTGATTGATTTATTTCAGTTTTGTGATATATTGCGAATCATATTTGGGTTTTCGGAACTCCTCAATCAACCTGGTTCTAATATCCGCTAGAGTCTTCTACTAATTTCCCGTCGAAACTTATACTAACTTCATGTGCCATTCTAATGCGCGACCTCAAAAAGTTGTCACCAACTAACCCTTCTTGACGTCTTCCTCTTGGACTTGCTTTACAGTCCATACCGCTTCGTAGAAAAACCAATATTATTCGAGATCTTCAGTCTCATTCCCATGGAATAGAGATAATTTCAATCATCGCCCGCAATTTTGGGCCTTCTTCCTACGTTCCCTGATCCACTACTATTCTAATGAAATGCCAGTAAATATGGTGTTGATCTGGTGTTTCTTCAAGAATGTAGCACAGTGCAGAAAGGTGTAGGTATGTTGTTGCTCTATTTTGGTCCTTCCTTGGGCTCAGGAGTATCCTGGTCATCTCCTTCGTCACTATAGGGTCACTTAGTCCCTTATGGTCTTCTCTCATAGTTATTTGTCCCGATTGCTGCAGGACTCTCCCTAGTCCTCTGCCTCTTCTCTTGCCGAAACCTTACCCCACTTTGCAAAAGACCACACTCTTCCTTGACTTTCCTCGCATATTTGTCCTAACTCCCATCCATCTACCCCTTATCATTCCATCCAACCCTCATCTCCACAATACCCGCAACCTCTACACACCAGAGCTTTACTCTTCAGAGTTCATCTTCAATATTCCATTTTCACAGATAAGGATTTTAATCCACAATTGTAAGTACAATAGAAACCTACCTCTTGGTCCTTTGAAGAGTTCCCTTTCTAGGTCACTATAATATTTGACTATGTCGAATGCAAACTCAGCGATGTATCCTTCCAAGATACTATCAAGACACACTTCGACATCCCTTGATGCTGTGTTTTCTACCTCCTTCAATTGTTGGATCATCTCCACGGTCCAGCAAGTAGGTTCGCCTCCTTGAAAGTTTTTCTTCCGATAGGTCAGTTGCGCCAACAACTCGTACAAGATAATTAGAAACTCGACAAAGAAATACTTGTGGATATTAGAATATATATGCCTTCCCAGCCACTCTTCTGTCATTAGTCTGAAACTCGGATTTTCTTCTACTGTGAATACTCGAGCCTTTTGATCGAACCAATCCTGAATATCCGATCTTGTCAGATTCCACAACACATCCTCCTCTTCCTCGCACTATGATCCTGACAATGGAACCATTGGCTGACACAAATTTGTTGATAGGGGTTTACACTCTGTCAACACCCCTAAACACCATGGTCTCCCTAAGCACCACCCATACAGGTTTTACCTTATCTAGCAACACCTAGGAAGTAGATGAAGTCTCACCCGAGGGAGAGCTGCAGGAACCATGTTTCTGTAGTACAGAGGAGGACTTACACTCCTATTTCCCACTCTTATTGTCACGATGTTAACTAGAGATTCAGGTGAGGGTTTTATCATCATTTATTCATATTCAACCATATCAAAAACCATTGATATCAGATTTAATCATCACATTGTCTTCATAAAGAGATCGACAAACATAGAGTCATTCATTATGCAGAACCACCACATCATTCAAGAATATAACCCATATCACAACAATTACTCCTTCAGATCGCATCATTAAAACTATAAAAGCAGCAAACATAAAATCATAGATCAATGCATAGTTGTTCCAACATCATCTTTGCATGTCATATTGCTTCCTCCCATCAAAACAAGATCCCTAAACACATTCTTGGAATCGCAAGACAGAACAGACACACAGATTGATCTTCTGCAGATGTTCAACAGATAATCTAAGAAAAAATATATGATATCATCATGGTGATCTCCTACTACATTTATAACTCTATATATAGGCTTGCTCCTTTACAAAATGGACCACTTCTATCTACTTTCTAACTAACTTGGACTAAGAACTACAAAACTATGAGCAAAAAGTACAAAACTTATGACCAAATTAACTATTGTCAATTTTTACACCTTGCACACAATTTCCGACTTTCTCACTATGCACATCCATACCACCTACCAACAGAAGATTACACCCATAGCCAGTTACTTTGAAAGGACTAATAAGAGATCCTTTTATGATCATATGGATATAGAAGAATAAGATACTATTAAGACACCAAAGAATAGAAGATTTAAGAGACTGGGAAGATAGTACAGGTAGTAGATGTCAAAGGAAAGAAAAAGCACATGAAAATCAAATGACCAGCCTTTGAAATCAAGGAGTATGTCTTCTCAGACACACCTAAAAACTCCACTTATCAGTTCAAAACTAGAGTTGAACTGTTTGATAAGTATAAATATGACAAAGATATAGCTAAAAATGAGTCTTTGAAGTTGTATGCAGATGTCAGAAAAATATCCAGCAAAGATGTATCCTTGGTAACTGTCAGATATCACACTTAGAACACCCTGAACTTGGCCTTAGAAACTAAAAACAAAGTTGTTGAAATGAGGATGAGTCTATAAATCATTCCAATTCCTAATATGATTCATCTGCGCAAACATGATGGAGAGGTGATCTATAGTGACCTACTAAAGGCTACTTTGAAGGTGTCTAGACTGCAATCTTCCAACAGTAAGGTCAATAATTAGCTGAGTCAAGAGAGGGTTGAAAATAAAGCTCCTCAACAACAAATAAAGAATATTCAAGGTGAATTACTAACTATTGATAATGAAGCTGACAAGGGAGCAGCTACTCAAAATCTACTAAATGAAAAAGAGAGCACTATTCAACTCCTCAAAAATAAATTGAAAATTCTACCTACCCATCTCATACAAGCTACAGAGCTTACTGAGTTGGAAAAATAAAAGGAAACTCTTAATGATGAATTAAATGATTGTAAGTCCAATATTTTGAAATTTGCTAAAGAAAAGAAGCAGTGGTAAATAGATATGAGTCTTTTGGTTGAGAATGAAAAAGCTTTGAAGAAAAAACAAGCAGAACTAGAGAAGGAACTGAATGAAAGGGTAAGGAGCCTAAGTTGCAAATTATTTCACCTCCTGCACAAGTTAATACAGACTCTATTGTACAAGCTATGTCTCAAGTTATCCCGAGACATTTGGAGATAATAATATTCAAGAAACAAAATTAAAATTTGGATAATTTGTCCTTGAAGAGAGAAGAAGAGAGGAAAACCTAGGAAAACAAATGTAAATATTTTCCAGATAAAAATGACAAACTTATGAAACAGGTAACAGGATAGTTACCTGTACAGGGAGCTAAGAACATCATTTGGGATGTGCTTATAGTTGAAGCAGACAAATTGAGGCCTTACCTGGACTATATTTTGGACAAAGAAATTGTAATGCAATCTGCTAGGAAGAGTATAATGTCAATGAGAGAAAGGTTGAATAAAAATCCCATTGAGACTGCTAATAACACTATTCATTTATTGAATGGTTTGATAGAGGATGAACTGAAAGTGGCAAAAATCAAAGACATAATTTCCATTATCACTTGGGCAAGGAAGGTCATGAGCAAACATCAACATCTAGACACTATGGAATCAAAATTTGGCATTATGAACCATGAGATTAAATTTTTTATTGAATCATTTTCCCCATTATGCAAAAAAGGTTTACCTTTCTTTTGGGAAGAAAAGGGAAGAATGTTTCCCAAAAGGAAAAGCATGATCATTTGATCGAATGCATGTTAGATCATAGAAAGTTTGAACAGATGCAGAAATCACTTTCAGGAAAGGTAATAGTAGATAAGTTAGAAGATGGTTTTGAAATACTATTTCCCTTTAGAGCCACATTTGCACGATTGCTATATTTTTCATATAGAGACCACATGGAGTTAAGAGTGTTGGCAAAATAAATTTCAATCCTGGACATGTTGTGTGCTGATCAATTGAAATTTGTTGAAAATTATGGGAGATCCAAGTACAAGTTGCATGAATTAAGATTGTCAAAGATTATTCTTGAATATTAGTTAACTAGGAGTTTAGTTTGTTTTCAAAGAACGGTTATTAGTTAATAATATGTAGATGATAGTTGTAAAAGGAATTAATTGATTATTTTTAGAAGTTAGTTATTCATCTCATGGAACAATTTTTTATAAGAACATTTTTTTGTAATGAATCAATGGTTGGAACCCGTGATATTTTGCCTTTAATTGATACTTTCAGAGATTAATAAAGTTGCAGAGCCAGAGATGGCCTTTTTCAGAGATTTATGTGGTGTATTTGTTACATTCTCTACTTTTGTTTTCTAGTGTGCATCTATTTCATGTTATTTACTTCCATAATGTTTTCCCTTTATGTTTAAAAATGAGTTTTTAATTGCACAAAATTCTAAATCATATGCTTTGTCTATTTCTTTCAAACATTCACCAACCTGATCATCTAAATTTAATGTTAGATTCATCCTAGTTAGATGCCCACATTAATGGATTGTTCTCCATTTCTTCTATAATCACCATACCAAAGAAATTTGACTGTAATAAGATTGCTACCTTGCCTTTGTTAAAGTTTCCCATGCAGCAACACTGTAAATGGTATTTTTCCACATTATGACTCCATTCCCAATGTACATCTGTTTCAACCACCCACAATCTCAATTTTACCTTTTGTTTACATATATCTGGCCTTGTGAGAAAATACATTGAGAGATCCCCCTCTGGAGAGAAAGAAGCCATCTTTCTTTCCTAAAGCTTGGTTTTGTGGTTACCTTGGGGTTTACCTTTTCACAACCGCGGGTAAAATATGAGTGCTAATAGTAGTGGTACTTTAGTTGGATATTTGAACACATCTTTTTATTCTTCAAGTACTTTGTCAACTTGTTGCTTTTGTTGAAAGTTTTGGTTGGTGGATAGTCGATTGGTGGTTGTGATCCTATTGGACCATTGAGGTTTGATCATCAAAAACATGAATTTATGATCATGGTTGATCTTGGATTGTTTCATTAAAACCATTTCGACTATAAGTGTAAAACCATTTCGACTGTAAGCGTGGGTCACTTTTTAGGAATTCCATACCACTGATTCTGGATTTTGGCAATCACTTTTTGTGTCTGGACTGATACTTTCCATGTCTATCCCATAATTAGGGTTTCCCAAACAATACATCAACTACAAATATTGGAATGATATCATAATTCACCTCATACAGAAAAGGATTGATTAAGTAGTAAATCTTGCACTGTCGGGTGATCCCAAGTTCTTATCCATCATTCATTCAACTAATGTTGTAATGTTGAATACGTGGAGTAGTAACAAGACCCAATTTATTCAAAATGTATTTAGAGACAAAGTTAATTTGATTACCATTGTCCATAATCAAATTCAACCAATTATTATGTACCCATTTTTGTGTTTGGAATAATCATTCTCTTTCCTATTTCGTTGACAGAGGTCAAGTTCATGAAGGTTGTTGAAGTTGATTCCAATAAAGTCATGGATTCTATATTTGATTCCATGATGGATATTTCAATTGATCTCGAGTCAAAGGTAGACATTTGCGACAATAATTTATTTGGAAATTTGAATTCGTATGCATTATGCTAAGAAAAATTATGGTAATCACATCATTTCCCTATAGGGGGTTGATTGTTGTGTTCTCCCTTATCTTTCTTAGAATCCTCCTTACCATGATATTACTTTTGTGAAGTATTATGAGTAGACAATTTTGACTTGTCGGAGTCATTAGTCAACTGAGGTTTCTTTTCAAAAGGTTGATAGGTTGGTTTGGATGAGAAACGTCCTTTCACCATTAATTTCCCCTCAATATTGATGGCATAATGGAATTATTTAAGGATAGTACCAATAGTGAAGAATTCAATCTCTAGTTGGATATAATGAGCTATTCCATCTATATACTTCAAAAAAAGTAACTTTTCTTCCTCCTTAACACCAAGTCGAGCCATTAGTCAGTGGGATTCTTCAATATAGCTCTCTACACTGTATCTTTCCATTATCTTAATGGCTGCCATTTTTAATAGTGTTGTTCTATGTACTTGGGTGGACAAAATTGTGTGCTCAGATGTTCAACAAATTTCAACCATGTGTAAATGGGGTGACCTTCTTCTTCCTATTTAGTTGAAACATTTTCCCACAAGGAATGGAAAAAAATAAACACCTTCATAGATGCAATGGTGACTTTTTAATCCTCAAAAAGTTGATTCATAGAGAAATAAGACTCATTTTTGTATACAATTGTTTATAGGTTCTGCATCAATCTCTATTTCCAAATTTGGTATGTCCAAGTTCATTTGTACCTTGAATGGGCTAACCTTGTCAAAGGAAGATCTTGTTGGATTTATAACCAAAGTCAATCCCAATGAAATAGTAATTCAAGCAAGAATATCATTGAATGATCATACATTTCACTGTGTTTTCAAGCAAGTGCTTTCTCTATGAGTTGTTCAATTTCACTACAAGGAGTTTTGTCATGTCATTCACTTTCCATATTCAATATAGGGTTTCAAGTAAATAAATACTTAGAGGTTTAAGGTAAATTAAAGTTAAGTATATGGTACTTAGAGTGTGTATGAACAAGCATAATTTTTCTCACTATGTGTTATATCTAAAAATTGCACTTCTCCATCCCTGACGATACTTACATGTTTGGTCACATTACGACAATTCCATGATGACACTTCAAGAAGACTATTGTCAGTCACCAAAAGGAAATTTATGGATGGAAGGGCCATATTCGATACTTCTGTAGCGCCTTCTTACCTCTTTCGTGTTTCAATGGATGCTTAAGAGGATGATGAGCAACTTTATAGACCAAATCATTTCCTGAAAACCACTATAAAAAACCTAAAAATGAATTTTTTCACAAAAATAAAGGTTGTTATTGTTGTACTAGAATTTTTTACCTTGCACGCACTGGTTTTCAGTGTCCTACTAGCTGTGTGTACCCTAAAAAATGCTCAAAAATAGAAAAACCTCGAATTTTGGGTGGTTTGGGTGGTTTTGGAACTGCCTCCTTGGTTGTAACTGCTCCATCCTTGACCCTAACTCTTCAATTTTATATATGAGAGAGGGATAGGGGACCATGAAGGGGACTGAGCCTTGAGTATTGTTAAGTTGGAATAATTTGGACTCTCATCCCCCTCACCTATTCCCTATTTTTTGCCTACCCTTGTTACAGAGCTTGGAGGTTTAGAATCTTGGAGGAGAGAAGCAGGAGATCCAGATCGAAGCTTTCACGAGGTTCCTTGAACAAGGAGAAGGTATATCTTGTACTTATTTCATTGATTAATAAAGACTTGACATTATTCCCTTTCCAAATCATTGTTCAATAGATGTTTACATATCAGTTTTTTATTGCATGTTAATTAGGGTTTCATGTTGTTTTGAATATCAATATCTTACATGTGGTAAAATTTCTTTGAGGAAGGTTTAAAGTGTTTTTGCAAGTTCCTTAGTGGAAGGGAAAATGGAAGGCTAAATGGAAAGCTTGGATCAACCTTTAGTTCATAAGGTATTCATACTCCTAACCCTTGAAATTTTTCTTTGTTTTACATTTACAGAATCATTTATGTTAGTCTGTAGAATCCCTAGTACGTTGGTGGCATCACCCCAACCATAGGAACACTTTCCCTATCAATACAAATGGAGACTCTACTGGGGATGTTGCAATAAAACCTGTGTTAAGCCCCGTACATATGTAATTTTTAATTGTTTATTATTGTGGCACAAGGTTCCCGAAAAAGGGTCTTTAAGGACCTAAAGACATTATTATTATTTTGTAAATAATTAATTAATGAAAAAAATGGCACATCAGGGACCACTAAAAGAGTATGGGAGTCCTAGATCCATAATGTCAGAAGAAATGGGGCATTCCTAGCAGTTTAGAACTTGTTTTCTTGATCTTGGTCCATATTTATATCTTGGTGGTTTTCTTGATTGATGATCACCCAAAAATTGTACAACGGAGCCAACTTTTGATTATTTTAGCCTATGTTGGTATTATTGAGTCTAATTCATGATTTAGTAGGCCTCCTTGGTGTTTGGGTGGGTGCCACTCGTTGATTGAGCCCCTTTGGTGGTTTTGTAACTCCTTTGTGGAGAATACACTTGGTTTTGTAACTCCCACTTACACAAGTGTTCCCTCACTAGTTATTTTTATCCTTAACACCTCAAATGTTGTGTAAATAATTATGTAATCCTTGTGTAACTCTTGTGTAAATCCTTTTGTAAATCCTTGTGTAACCCACCCCCATTTCTATTTTGGGAAGATCCATTGGCTTGTGTGACACCTCACCTCAATAATTTTGATCCACCTTCATGGATGATGTGTCCACACATGAATTTGAGTGGGGTGGAGTGGCTTGGAGTTACTGTCCTTGAAATTTGAATTGCTTGGGTTGGATTAGAGTTAACCTCTTTTGGTTGAATTACCCCCCTTGGATTGAATCAAGTTTTCTTACCTTGGTTTGATTTGACCTCATTGATTTAGAATTACCTTATTTGTTCTATAATCCATGTTTTATATCCTTGGTTTGGGATTTTTTTTCATGGTTTTTTTGGATGGTTTTTAATTATGGTTGTTCGAACATACCTTTGATGGTGAGAGCTTGGTAAACCATGAATGCTCTACTATGTGAATGAACTTTGTGCTTGAAGCATTGTGATATTATATTTTGTTTTTGGTAAGAACAAAAAATTATGGTGTATTTCCTTTGTTTCCACTACTTGGATCTGTCTTGGACTTGCACATAAATCCTGATGGTGAATGGCGATATCTCGATGGTGTAGGGGGTCTATATTACCATTGCACTTGGTAGTGGGGCGGAAGATGAAGTATGTAGTGGGGAATATATTTTTGGATTCTCAAACTGATACTAGAGTTGTTCTTGAGTGCACTGCACCTATTTTGTGTATCTATGGCCTCATCTCAGGGGTGGCCTATCAAAGTGGGATCTGGCTTGGCAATGCCAAAGGCTAGGTGGAGCGTGGTCCGAGTGATGCCAATTGTGCATTGATAAGATAAGTGATTTATATCATGTTTATTTAATTTAATTGGATATGATATGATTTATTTATGGATACACATGAAATGTTTTATGAAATGTATGAGTTATTTGTGGAAGAAATTTCTCATGGAATTCAATCTATTTATGAAAGTAAATTTTATAAAGGAATTGGAAACTAGTTTTTGGGATTTTCTACACAATTTGTTTGAGGATATAATTCTTTGTTACCTTTGATAAAAAAAACTAATATTTATGCCCCTATTAATTATATAATGTGTATTCTCATGGTACAATAATATCGGAATGGTTTAAGACACTTATCTTTGATGCTTCTTCCTTTTATTCGAAAACTAGTTTTTCGATCAGACTGTTTGGCATAGTTTGGAGACTTAGCACATGAATTGTCTGTAAAAATTCATAATTATTAATTTTATGATTATGTATGATAAATAATATTGAAATTTTTCTGAGAATAGGAGGATAAATATTCTTGGTAGTGCTCAAGAAGTGAATACCAAAATTCTAGATCAATTTCTAATTTCTAGCACCTTCAATGGAATTATTTTGGGTAGATTTGTGAATTTGCATATGAAGTGTTTAAAAAAATATTATAATTAGATATACCTATGTTATGACTGATTAAAAATGTTATTTATATTTGGAATTTCATTTGACTGATTCTATGAGTTGTGGATTTAATTATTCTAGATATTCCTAGAATTACTAGTCAATTTGGATGAGTAAAATTAACTTGTTTTGTGAGTTGTTTAATGGATGGTATATGGGTGGAAAACTACATCCATATGAATTTAAGTGGCCCCTGATATGATTTCCATGAGCTACAATGGTCATATACTTATCTTTATTTGGTATTTTAAAATTTAAATTGGAAGCTAGGTACATTACGGTGAAATTGGTAAATAGTTTTTGGATTTTAATCTCAGCTTTTTTGTAAAAAATGAATGTACAACTAGATGCTTTGTTATTGGTGATTTAATTTTACTATAGAATTATATTTTACATATCTGTACTATGTTTAATTAATTGGAAAATGGTAATTAGGATTAATTTACATGTTATCAGGTATTAATTAGCCATTGAATTGATAAAAATGGTTAAGTTATAAACAAATTAAATTATATTACCGTCAATTGTGCGCTAAGTGTCATTAAGTATCGTAATCAGAACATTGCCAACAATGCACAGTGATGCGGCATATTATGTGGAAAGTTGCGATGTCTGTCAAAGAACGAGAAGCCATCACGATGGGATGAAATTTTGTTAGTACCTCAAGTGATTCTACAACCATTTTATAAGTGGGAGGTTGATTTTGTGAGACCCATCAATCCGCCAGGAAAATGAACGGGTGCGTGATACATTATCACTGCGACAGACTATTTGAATAGATGGGCGGAAGTCGCACTAGTTCCATATTGTACCGTGGTGAAATCAGTAAGGTTTTTATTGGGAAATTTTGTTACTCAGTTTGGTTGTCCCAATATACTGATGAGCGACCAAGGGAGTCACTTTATCAATCGCACCATTAGTGCAATGACGGAATAATTCAAGATCCAGCACAAGAAGAGTACACCATATCACCCACAAGCAAATGGAATAGTAGAGGCATTCAACAAGGTATTGCAACATGCACTAACAAAGGTATGTAATGCTAATTGTGATGATTGGGACTTGAAAATCCATACAATTTTATGGGCATATAGAACTACATGCAAGAAGTTGATGGGGAAAACGCCATACAAGCTAGTCTATGGCAAAGAAGCAGTCATGCCGATGGAGTACATTGTTCCCATCCTACACATAGTCGCAGCGACAAGCATAAGTGATGAAGGAGTGGTTGAATAATAGATCATGCAGTTATTAAAGCTTGAATAGAATAGGTTCATCGCAAGCTTTCATCAACAAGTGGAAAAGGATTAACAGAAGGCATGGCACGACCGTCATATCAAAACAAAGTACTTTTAATGTGGAGATATGGTTCCCCTATATGAAATCAAGTTCACAAAGCACCCAGGCAAGTTACAAATGCATTGGTTAGGATCGTAATTGATTCATTTCATCACTAACAGAGATGCGATGCAATTGCAGCAGTTAGATGGTGCATTGCTACCAAAGCTAGCGAACGAAAGATGACTAAAACCATGTAAGGATAGCTAGGTGTGGCATCATGACTACAAAGTTGTGAAATAAAAAAAATGAGAAAATAAGCTAAAGAGTAATTAATCGAATCAAGAAGGGTCGACAGAGAGGAAAAAAAGCGCAAATCACAGCAGGAAGGGAGCTCGGTGACATCAGACGAAGGGAGATGTGATCAAATCAGGAAATAAATGCAACAATTAAACTCGATGGGCAATGATGCAATTGGATGAGAAGCACATATATGAGGAAATGGACAGTTGGATTTGCAGAATCGGCAGAAGATTTGGTCGATCGTTGAGGGATTTGACCATGATGATCAAAATCATCCGCACAAGCGCTCTCAATATTATAATAATAGACAAGGGAGTGTTGTTTTGAACCATTGTAATGATTGTGAAAATGAGTGAGCATAAAGGAAAGTGTAAGAGAGCAGTGCAGAGCGCGAGAGAGATAGACTCGTAGCAATGGCCCAAATAATTTCAAGTGGTATTACGCAAGGATCATCGGCAGTGAGTGTGTCAATTATAGAATAAATAATATAACTCTAGGAAGTACTAACGATAATTCCAAAGAATAAAAGGGGCACAAATCGCCCCAAGTCTCTGCAGAGAAGGATTAAGTCGACTTGGAGTGCAACCAGAGCGGTAGAGGTAGAGGTAGAGGTCATCCTGGCAACAATAGGAGGAGTGGATTCGACAGCACGAAAAGGGTTGACAGTTGACAAAATTCCAGGATATGTACCACTGTGAAAGGCAGACGCACCACTAGTTTGGATCTCAAATAATCAACGCTAGAACATTAAATTGTTGGCGACACCGAAGGGTGTACACGTTACCATGAATATTGTGTTGCATATGCAGAAGCTAGCATATAGATACCATGACATTATGGCATATCCAAAATGCATCGCAGAACCCTATGAGAAGAAAGCACAAAGAGAAGGAGGTTCGGTCACTAGGGTGTCGACACAATGGGCGTTGGGTTTGCAGCAGTCACGACTGTTGGCAATTAACCATATGCCACATTTTGGCCACTCGGAGGAGTTAAATGAGTGTGTGAAGCAACTATTATCATGCTTCCATGGCAGATACCTTTGGTTGGATACCAAATTTTCGGTTACAGTCAACCTAATTTCTCAGATCACTAGACTTCCAATGGCAGGAGCTGATCTATCACAGTATTTCTATGGAAAAGATAATGACAAAATGTTAGCTGCAAAGCTCACTGGACTGCCAATGGAAGGAGCTGATCTATCACAGTATTTCTCATATCACTGGACTACCAATGGTAGGAGCTGATCTATCATAGTATTTCTATGGCAAAGATAATGACAAAATGTTAGCTGCAAAGCTCAAGAAGAAGTATGACGTTATTTGGGACAAGCGGGCATATGTCATCAGGACTATCAATGACAAGGCACAGTGAAGCTACTAGCTATGAAAGTTATTCGGAAGAACATACCCAACCAATGCACATAGGGGTTGCTTGCATGTGCATAGTAGTGCGCAGAGGGGGTTCAAATGAACTGGTCCTTATTCTTGTTGAACCAACTAACGGAAGACTCCATAATGGAACAGGAGGGGAAGATTCCATTTATGTATTCATGGCTTTTGATATTGATTGCACTTGTGGGTTGGATGGAACCCAAGTTCTACCAATGGATGGACGTTGAGGAAGTTAGAACATGCAAGGGAGTGCGGTACCAAAACTTATGGGCCCTTGACGTTAAGGAGTGGTGAATGCAACATCTAATTTTATTTATATTATGATGGAATTACAGATGTAGTATGGAAGGTTTCGCATCTCACCAAGGAGGCTATGACAAAGTACAAATGAGTGGCATGATTGGAAATGGGGCCACACACAATACACATTCAGGCAAGGCAAGACGTGGACCACAAATGGCTAATAATGACCTACAAGCTTACAGATGAAGAGTTAGATGCTATCATCAATGATTGTATGGTGGAATGGAAGGTTCTTGTGACTATCAACAAGTTATTGGATATAGAGACAGGGTCACCACCCATTATTCCAGAAGAACAAGAAAAGAACAAGAAAAAGGTTCTGAAGAGGAGTCGCAATAAGAGTCATCAGCCACTCCGATAGATTTGAAGATGGAAAGGAAAATGGACGAAGGGAGAATGAAGAGAATATTCGAGCAAGGGGAAGCAAGCAACGCACCAAAGATGGAAGAGGATCAGGTAAGTCAAAAATTGGCTATGATTACCACTATGACAAGTGAAATTCAAGCATAAGTGAAGCATCATTTGACAAGGATTTTTCAACAAGTCAATGGATTGTTGCAATACCTAATGAATGCAATCCTAGAGAAGGGGCCACAGACGAATGTGCTGCAAAGAGCAACAGAGATGTGTACTGGAAAAAGGGTGCAGATTGTGCAGATTTTGTCACACGCACTGACAACAGGAAGTGATGACATTGATGTGGCCATGCAACAATTTGATGTGATTAGCCTCGAAATCAATGAGCTACCGATGTATATGCTTACACGCCTGCAGAAGTCCTCCAATCAATAAATCACGGGCCAGGAAGAGATTGTGCATGATTAGTTAGTCAAATCATAGGAGAAGACAACACAATCAAATGAAAAGATAGAGCAAATGAAAAAGGTGCAAGAAGCAAAGGTGGTGGCAAGAACCAAGGCCTTAGATGATAGGGAGTACCTAGAGAGGTTCATCTCAGCCTCATATGAAAAAATCCAAGACATCACTATGGACATGTTTGTAGAAGAAAAATTTGTGTGACTAGGCCAAATAGTCATTGAATAGAAAAGAGAGAACAAGGAGCTAGAGGAACGCATAATACCAAGTAAGCCACCTGAACAAGTAGCAGAGCGCAGAAGCACGACTGAGGAAGCTACAACATAGCTAGAAGAGTTGGATAAAAACAACCAACTCCATTGTCGAATCAATGATGCAGTTATGGATGCAAGTAGTTTATGATGATTAGTTGCAGCAATTAGGCGCGCAACTCAATGAGGAAAAGGCATAGCTGCAAGCAATGCGAGGATCACTGAGAATGATGGCCCCAATTGTGCAAATGGAAAAGGCGACAGAATTAAAATCATTGCAGCGGAGATTCACCAAGGCAAGAGAATGACATCAGTGCAAGACAATGCAGTTAGATTAGTTTCAGGAGGACCTAGAGAAATTAGCAATGAAGGCTATGGAAAGACTTATGACCACACAGGAGGAATGGACTAAAGTGACGCAAGTATTTGAATACCATCCCATAGAGCAATAAGTTGAAGAATGCACGACACTAAGCACAATTATCAAAGAAGAGGTCGAGCATATGCGAGCAGAACATGACAGCTTCAAGGCCAAGCTTAACAAACCAACAATATCCAGTTGACATGGCTCAAGTACGACCCACAAGTTTGTATTGGGGGCATGTTGGAAAGGATATCAACTGCACAAATCGCAACAAATAAAATTGCAATAAGGGTCAAAGAGGATTATGCAAGAGGAAGTTACCAACAAGTCTGGCCAGTCTAGTCAAAAGTAGTTAGAAGTATGGTCCAAGTTAGTTATATGTGGACCTTTTTGTAAAGGCGCAAGCCTATAAATAGAATTAGGAATGTAGTTTATAGATCATCGAAGAGGGGATTGTATTTTTATTTGTTGTATTATTGTGAACTATTTTGTAGTATGCAAATGAATGGGTTTTGCTTTGAGGCTTTCGACCAAGGGATGTATTTTGATCTTTGAAGCTAATATGAGATGAGCATTGATGAAAATTTTGTCTTTGTTAAACCTGATTTGATGCAATCTAATATGTATGAATGTTGTGATATGAATCTATGATGTTTTTCATATTTGGAAGATGCGAAGCCTTTATGTGTTTAATGGATTCTTGTATGTCAACATCTATGTTAAGTGAATGTTAAATCATGATTTTTTCAATACTGGATCTTGTTGTTAATAATGATAAATAGCTTGGATAAATGATATGTTAAAACCCCCTGGATCTATGAATTGTAGTACAACAGATTGAGATTAAGTGCGCAAGTCCTCTTCCTTTTTGTGGAAATGTGGTTCCTGCAACCCTCCCTTAAACATCTCGGGTGAGAGTGCATTTGCTTCGCATGTGCTGCTGGATAGGCTAAAACATATCTGGGCCGGTGTTTAGGGATATTGCATCGAAGGTTGTCGACAATGAATGAACCCCTGTCGACTAAAGTGTGTCAACAAGGAGGTTGGTGGTTCGATTCCTCCATGCCCTATCATAAATTTGTGACTCAGAAAATGACCAAAATTTGCGTATACATAACTGTTAGTAGCTAAATTCCAGTAACTTATAGTGAGACTAATGTTTAGTCGTATTTAGCCTAGTCATGAATAAGTTACCTTGATTTATCATCTAGTAGTTTATTTATCCATATATTTGGTCATTAATTATGGCAATCAATGACTAAATCAATGACTAATAAGTCAACCAATTGATGAATGAGTTGAATACAACTAAGTTAGTCAAGATATGAGATAGTGTAAATTAGCTACTATTAGTCACTGACTCAAAAATAGTCATCTATTTCTTAATTTTAGTCACTAATTTCTCATTTGTACTAGTGTACCCAACTACACTAGACCTACCGTCTCAAGCTTTATTTTATTCAAGTAACATCTCTCAACTATGTTAGGTGCAATGTAGCTATGGCTAGATACATAATCAATCATTAAATTTATAGGTACATTAGCAATCTTACTTGCTACCTCAGTCATCCAAGAGTGATGATCAACTTGTCTAACATCCAAGGATGCATAGATTCTTGGAATACTTCTTCAAACATCACCAATAGTTGAGGCTTCTTGAATAGTGTTAATGGCACTTCCCTTATGTGTACATTGCATGGCATGGTGATTCTCCTTACATATCCAACATTTAACAAGTGTTCTTGGATTTTTGTCTAAGTGTTCTTTCTCGTTGGTTTTTCTTATCACTTTCTGATAGGAATTATTACTATTTTTTAAATGATGGAGGCTTGAATTCTTTATTTATTTATTCTTGCTGATCTCTTTTCTTATATTTATAGTCCTTCTAATATGGATATTTATTCTTATTTTGATCATATATATGTGTTTCCTTCCAAATGGCATATTTAATGGTCTTTGGTTTGTAATACTATATCTTGTCTTCATAGGAATCTATTAGTCCAACGAGGAACCTTTGAATATTCAGTTTCTCATCCTTTATGAAATCTACATACTTCAATAGTTCTAGGAACCTTTTCTCATAATATTCCATGATCATGATGCCCATCTTGAGTTCAAATAGCTCTGCCATATTCTTGTGATGATGGTTCTCTGAGAGATATTCTTTTTGGAAGTATTTTTTGAACTTTCTCCAAGAGATTCTATATTTAGCAATATCTTTCATCTTGACTAGATGATGCCACCAAATGTATGCTTTACCTTTCAAATGGTATATAGCTACCCTTTCTTCCATGTTTGATGTGTACTGATGCAAATGGAATAAATTTATGTCCCAACAACCAAGCTTCAACATATTCACCTTGCTTCGCTTCTCCATCAAAGGTTGGGGATTTGATTCTTCTTAGTTCTCCCACCAGTTTATTATGTGTAAGCATTCTCTTCTTATATCTTGTTGTGTATATGTCAGGGCTACTTTCTGAGTTGCTTGATGAATACATTTTCTTCTTCATTGTATATGGCATATGATGAGGTCTTCTTGAGGGTGATATAGATCTTTCATAATCTCTTCTTGGTACATGTCTTATGTACTGATTATTTCTTCGAGTTGTTCTTTGGGTTCTTTGCATTTGTTTCAAATCATGCATGAGTCGTTCTTGAATGTGAATGATCCTTTAATTATATTCTATGCACTTTCTTACTGAATATTCCAAACTTAAGGTTCACTTCTTCTCTTGTATCCAATTGTCCTAGCTTCTCTTCTTCCAAACTCCTCTTTAGTTCTATATGGTATATTTCCTTCTTTGAAATCCATCTATGATCTCTATATCTAAACTATGATATATGATCTCTTATTGTTGCAATTTCCTCTTCATTGTACTTGCCAAGTCTTTGGTCTTCACTACTTCGATTGGGGTTTAAAATTGTATTTCAATAACCACATTGCATGCTCATTCTTTAACTAACATAAATAGGGTTGCAATGTGTTCATTATCAATCACTTTACACATCTTGTTAACAATACATAAATTATGATTCCGAATACATAACATAGAGTTACAAATATGTAGAATCCCCAACAGTCCCAACATTGAAACATTGCTCTAATACCACCTTGTTGTTCCTCAGCCATGAATCCAAGGCCAAGGACATTTGGAAACCTAAGGGGAAGGATGAAGCAAGGTAATGCACATCAAAATAAGGGTAATTAAGGCTATTCCAACATGCTAAAGATCCACTAAAAAATCAACTTTTTAAAATGAAATGCATGAATACAAATGCAAATCATTCCCCAATACACATGTAATGCAAGGTAAATGTAGGCATTAAATGCAACCAGATATGGGAAATCCATTAACATGATTTTAAATATGAAATATCATATTTATTACAACCATTTAAACTTTAACATAATTAGATATGCAAGCCACCATAAATAATGTAAATAAACATATCTATAGGTTTCCATAATCAACCATATTTATAGTGTTAAAAATTATATCTATTGACTACGACCTATAGCCATATAAATAATAAATAGATCATATCTCAAGGATTCCACCTACAACCATGTAAATGAAAAAAAAACCAGATCCATGAGTGCGCATGTGCCCACATGCACGCGCGCACGCGCGCGCACACACACACACACACATGAAATTGAAGTAAAGAAACATATAACAAAATACTCATCTTAATGAAAAACAACTAGTTTCAACAAGACAACATTCCACCCAGCAATAGACATGCCATGCTCATGCACCTTTCAACATGATAGTCACTCCGGAGTTGAGGTCATATATCCACATGAGAGGTACTCTCAAACCAAATGTTATCGTGTGCTCATCTCAACAACGGGAACACTACTGCACAAAAAAAATTGTATCTCAGTCAAACAGAAACCTTTTTCAGTGAAAAAAATGAGTATTCCTTATTCGAAACAACATTTTGAATGCAATGGAAAAGGTATCACAACCCAAAAATGAAAAAATATACATGAAACATAGCATATGGTTGCACCCTTCTCAACACTGTGAGAATACCACAACTACAGTTTAACCATATCAATTTTCCCTTCCATCTACACTACCTGGTGAGTAGTGACTCCCCTCGCTACATAAGCCCTCGAGATATCACCACTTTTACCAAGGATTTGCGAGCTATATTGGGCAGGTACAAGCAATGGGATAAGGACTCATGTTGTGTAAGCTTAGATTAATATTAAATGAGTCTTCAAATCTCATTACAATACCTTCAATATTACTGCAATACAATGCATCTCCTACTCAAGATTGTATTTCCTACACAAGAGAGAATTCCCCTGCATTGGAGAGCTCGGAGAGAGAGAGAATAAGAGTGAAAGAGATTCAATTTGAATCCTTCTATAGCCATTTGAATTCCCAAGAGAGTGACTCAAATTACAAGAGAGGTAACTCAAATTCACTATGGGTTACTCAATTCATGAGAGAGAGGTTACAATTAGAGATTCCCTTTCCTAGAATAAAAAAAAAGTGAAACAAGAAGTGGGTTACACTTTTTTCAAGGAGTGCAAGCTACAAATAGACAATGAGGGATCGTTGGAGCATGAGGAGCATCACAAGAGGCTTGGAATAAACAAGGAGGGCACACTAGCAAAGAGGGTCCCACAAAACATAAAAGAGGGTGTAATAGCACCTCCATAAACCAAAATAATAATAAAATAGGGTCCAACAAGTAATGTTAGGGAGAGAAACAACTCCTGGTCCCAAACCCCCTCACATGCGGAATCCATGCCCCCCCATTCTCATTAGTTTTCCATGTTGAGCTATTTATTTATTAAATAATAATAATAATAATAATGTCCAAGTCCATAGTCTTGGCACCTTATGCCACAATAACAAAACAAATAATAACATATGTTTGGCGATTAACATCTAGGATGTTACAAGAGGTTCTAGGGGGGCACTGTTATATTTTAATCATTTAATCAATATGATCTAGAATCTTATCTGAGAGAATAACATGCATAGCAATAATCACAAGAGACAAGAGACACAAAGAGTTTTCCTCGAGGAAACCATAAATGACAAAACCCCACAACTTCCTCAAGGATAGAATGAGTACCAATGGCAAAAGTAAAACCCAAAAACACAAAGATGATCTCTGACAGCTGATCTCTCTCTCACTTGTGAGAGCTCCTCCTCTCTCACTCATGCACTACAGTTGAGTGAGTGTGTGTATCAATAGAGAGTCTCACTCTCTATTTATACTTGTTTTCCACTTGACTTTTACTCTTACAGGGATGACTTCTCTAGGAGAGTCTAATAACCCTAATACCACTTAATTGTGGGGACTATTGCCCTGACTTACAATCATAGGGTTAACCTCAACTCAATTGTGGGGACTATTTCCCTGACTTACAATGAAAGGTTAACCTCAATGACTTTACATGACTTTATTATATTAATGACTTTCTCGATTGGAGGAACATTGGGGTACAATGAAATATAATATAAAATATGCAAGTGAATACATTCCAAAGTTACAAATACATCAACACTCCCTCTTAACTAGGAAGGTATTCTCTTGACACAATTCATCGGCACAAGTCTTCATCACTGGATCATCATCATCATCATCACTACTCCCGCTATCTCGAGCAAATGGTGCTATCTCTCAATTCTACTCGTCATAGGATGTTCTACAGAACAAGCCCTTTTTCATGATGGTTGTACACCTAGCATCCATGTAGGTATTCATCTTCATTATCACTTATATCCAACCATGGGAGGCCCAGCTTACCACCATGTCGAAAAGGCCATCCCAGCACTTATATCTGACCATGGGAGGCCTAGCCTACCACCATGTCAGAAAGTCCCAGCACTCACATATGACCATGGGAGGCCCAGCCTGCCACCATGTCAGAAAGGCTTGTCAAGCACTTATATCTGACCATGGGAGTCATAGCCTTCCACCATGTCATAAAGGCCCAGCACACACATCTGAACACGGGAGGCCCAGTCTGCCACCATGTCAGAAAGGCTCAGCACTTACATCCAACCATGGGAGGCCCAACCTGCCACCATGTTGAAAAGGCTCAGCACTTACATCTGACCATGGGAGGCCCAGCCTACCACCATGTCAGAAAGGTGCAACACTTACATCTAACCATGGGAGGAACACATCTCACAACCATGTCAAAATGGCTCTGCACTTACATCTGGCCATGTGGGGAACACATCCTACAACCATGTCAAAAGGGATCTGCACTTACATCTATCAATGGGAGGAACCAATCCTTCCACCATGTCAGAAAGGCTCACCACTTACATCTGACCATGGCAAGAACACATCCTGCAACCATGTCAGAAGGGATCTGCACTTACATCTGATCGTGTGGGGGATACATCCCACAACCATGTTAGAAGAGCTCTGCACTTACTTCTGACCATGTGGGGAACACATCCTACAACCATGTCAGAAGGGCTCTGCACTTACATCTAACCATGGGAGGCTCTGCCTACCACCATGTCATAAAGTCTCATGGACTCATCACTTCCCCTTGGAAGGAACCTCGATTTGGAGAACACCAAGATTCTCCTTGAAGTACTCAAACTTCACTCTGACCATTTCTAGCATAGAATCACATCAGGGTTGATTATGTCCAAGGATAACCTATGAGCTCCACCAGGACCAATTACATCTGAGGACAACCTACAGGACCATTTATGTCTGAGAAACCTACGAGCTTCTCCAGAATTTTATGCTCAAACAACCTGTCTCACCGTCTATGCTAGAACTCCCTCTTTCGATAGATCTCGATCTGGATCACAAACTGGAGCTTCACTTCTCCTCTCTCAGATGTACTCAATGCCATGTAGGAGTCCATTCCACCAAACCAGTAGCCCATACTAGATCTCAAACTAAAGAAGCATCCCAATGTGTTCTTCTCCTCAGTGGCACTACCAATCTGAATCAACATAATCATGCAGGTTAGTCTTATGATTCATATCATGCTCAACTGTACCCTTCAAGTACCTCAATTCCATCTATGCAACCAAGTGAGCATGTATCGGATATGTCAGGGACATCAATGAACAAAACATTTGATGATACATCGTGGCATCAACCAACTCTAATGAAGCATCACTCAATAGCTTTAGGTTCGATGCCATAGGTGTAGTCATGGCCTTGTTGTCCATCATCCTGAACCTCTTCAGGATCTCCATTGCATACTTCCCTTGTCCAAGGGATATTCATCTGCATTCTATCACACCTCCATTCCTAGAAAGTAGTGCATCATTCCCAAGTCCCTTCACTCGAACTTGGCAGCAAGTCTCCTTCTTCCATCTTTAATGAGTTCCTCTTTTCCTATCAAGAACAGGTCATCGATATATAACAAGAGCATCACTAGTCTTCTACCTTCAATCTTGAACCAATGGTTGGAATATTCTTTACTCTTAGTAAATCCTAGAGCCATCAGTAATCTATCCATCATGTCGTATGATGTCAAACCTCAGGATATTCTGTAGTCACTCCCTATGAAGCGGAGCATCATTCTCCCTTTTCCTTCCGTACTCTATGCATTGAAACATTCTGTACTGGAGTGACAAGTACCTTCCTATGCTACCAATATTCTATGTATCCATCTAGGGTCACTGGATACCAATATCCTCTATCTTGAACCTTTTCAAACGTTCTTCTCGCACCTATCTGTGAACTTGTCATCCTCTATAGGCTTTCATCTTCAACCTTGTAGCAAAGGTTAATATCTTCATCACTCAAGGAGATATTCAAGCTCCTCATGTATGTGTTATCCCATGGGTGTCTTCTGAGCTCGTACAAAGCCTTCTTTAATTTGCACGCATGAGTCTTCGTGTCATGTGTCTTAACTTCCAGTGGCTGCAAATGTCTCTTCATAGTCTATGCCTTCTTTCCATGAGAATCCTCCTGCTACGAATATTACCTTGTATCCTACTGCATGATGGATTTTTTAGATCCATAAGGAAGACACTACAAACTTCCCTTCAAGTCTCGATGCCACATCCTAGACATCATTCTTTGTGAACGGGTACTCTCCTTCCCTTTCTTCTTGGCTTCTTCTTCATACCTGGAAGGTTCTGCATCAATGATGTCGCTCAACAATGTCACATAACTAGAGAGTGTCTGAGGCCTCTTGAAGTCTCATCATACTATTCTTCATTTTGGATTATTTCTTGAACTGTCATCACTTGTTCTTCAGAACAAGTCTCATCCTTCTTTTCTTGTAGGCGATTATAAGCGATCTTTCCTACAAGTCAAATGCATTAGTTGTATTGTTAGAAACATTTCATAAATCATATTCATAATGGAAAACTCTTATGCATAAAGATATAATCATGCAACTATTTTAGCCATGACAACATTCATCCATATCTCACAGAAACTTTCTAGATTCCTTCCATCTCTACCATGACATCATTGAGATTGTGCACTAATCCAATATGTCAGTAAAAAGGTTTCATTCTAGATAAGTAGCAATGGAGAGTTGTAAAGAACCATGGGCTACTTACCCATCACATGCATATTAGTAGTATACTGTCATTAATGACAACATTTTATCATGCATAACACATCAACTGAATATAAACAAATGCATAACCAAACAATAATTGAATACTTATCTTTATTTGTTTCGTGGGTAGACTCCTTCTTCATCCTTCAACTTCATCATCTTCTTCATTCATGTCAGCATCATTTCTTATCCAAGCACTAAGATGGATATGAGGTTCTTCAATAATTGAGTCCTTCATATTCCTCATCTCTTGAGGGATCTTCTTTGAATCATGAGAGCTTCATCTTCAGTTTCTCCCATCTTCTCTTCTCTTATTATGAGTAGAACTTCTTCTTGTGTGCAATCTTCCATAGTCTTCTGAAAGCAATCACTTCCTTCTGGAACACATTCCTCAAATGAATGAATGCCATGATCCTGGGAGGCCATTCAAAATATTTTATTCTTGTTCAATTGCTTCGTCATAACATCGAACACTTCATTTTGGTGTCTTCGGAGATGACACATGGGGGATGAGATGATCTTCAATAGAATCTGCAATGATTCTCTTGTCTCTAGCCTTAGCCTCACCTCCCTCTGGCTCTTAGAACTTTCTTACTGGAATACTGATCCAAGTTAGTTTCTTCAAGGATCATGTAGGTCCTATACTTCTATACTTGGAATTTGTTAGCTTCACCAAGCTAGTGTGATAGGTCATTTTGAAATGAGAACCTCAAATGTTAATAGAAAAATATTTGATCTTACCGATTTGAGGTGTCCGTCTTGGATCCTGATTTGGTTTATCTAGGTTTTGTCAGAGAAACCCTAATTTTCAAAACTTGGAATATTTCATATCTGATTGGATAGAAAGATGTGCCTCCTGAAGGCGAGCTGAGCAGCATACTCATTTTCCCAAAATTGTGATCAGAACTGCAAAATATCTAATGCCCTAGTTTTCTTCAATTTCTTCTGCAAAAATTTCTGATATGGTTTCTACAGAATATCTGAAAGTACTACTCTACTATGTCTTAAATTTCAAACTGAGGTAGCCTTGTCTATCCAATTTCCAACACTGTAGGTTTGAGCAGAATTAGTTCCACCAATTGGTACTTATGAGAGTTTTCCCAAGCTAACTTCTTTCAGGACTTTTCATCATAGCCAACTTGTACAGACTGCCACATGTCGTTGTTTCATCATGAGGGTATGAAACTTTTACATAGAAATTATAGCCAGTACCCTATCTGGAACATCTTGCTAAATTTCATTTGGACCTTCGTAACCCGAGATATAGCGATTCTCCCTAGGTGTCCTTTTTAGGGATGAATCCAAGGAGAGGTTGGAACCCTGATTTGGAGGAATCATATCTCCCAGAATATAGCGAATCTGAGGCTGAAATTTTTACACACTGTTCAACACGAAAATTTCTTTGGCCTGTAAAACATTTGGCTATGGATCCTTCTCCAATATCGAGATAGAGAGAATGTACCAAAACTACTAGTTTTAGTATTTTAGGGTTTTCTGGTCCGGGGTTAAATTAGGGTTTGACTTTCTCAAAGTTTTACCCAACCAAAAATTTCAATATTGCTCTCTAAATTTTGATTTTGAGGAGGAGAGAAATCCTATGCTAAGCTCACTCAAAAATTCATCTTCTGTGAAAATCCCTAATTTCCTGCAGCAGTGACTGAAAATGCCCAGAATCAAATTCTGCTTCGACAGAAAGATGCGCCCTTCAATGGAGAGTTACCTAGCCTCCTTTTGTTGATGATCTACGGAGAGAGACCCAAAAATTGAGAAGCCCTATATTTTGGAGCTGCACATTGTCTTGTTCTAAGGTTAGCTCTGATACCATGTTAGATTTTTATCATTTAATAAATATGATCTAGGATCTTATCTAAGAGCATAACATGCACAGCAATAATCACAAGAGACAAGAGACACAAAGAGTTTTTCTCAAGGAAACCATAAAGGAGAAAACCCCACAACTTCCTCGGAGATAGAATGAGCACCAATGGCAAAATTAAAACCAAAAAACACAAATATGATCTCCAACAGTTGATCTCTCTCTCACTTGTGTGAGCTCCTCCTCTCTCACTCATGCGCTACAGTTGAATGAGTGTGTGTATCAAATAGAGAGTCTCACTCTTTATTTATACTTGTTTTCCATTTGACTTTTACTCTAACAGGGCCTACTTCTCTAAGAGAGTCTAATAACCCTAATACCACTTAATTGTGGGGATTATTGCATCGACTTACAATTGGAGGGTTAACCTCAACTCAATTATGGGGACTATTACCCTTACTTACAACGGAGGGTTAACCTCAATGACTTTACATGAATTTATTATATTAATGACTTTCCCGATTGGAGGAACATCAGGGTACAATTAAATAAAACATAAAATATACAATTGAATACATTCCAAAGTTACAAATACATCAACAGCCACTTTCCCTCCTTATCTGTTAGAATATTCAAAAGACCATCATTATACTTAGGATAACTTTATTAGTCATCTTGGTTATTTTCCTATGTGATAGACTAGCTAGTTGGACACAACTTGCATCCTTTGGTCAACACTTGCCATGGTTATTCCCAAGAGTGCACTTATTCTGACTCTGGATAATATTTTGTTTGCTTTATTGACTGTCCAGTTTAGTAAGGGCACACATCCTGCTTTTTCCTGCTTTGTCCATCTTTTTCTGCTTTAAAGTGGAAAAGGATAAAGCTAGTCACATGGAAACTACCTCCTTTTTTTCCCAGCACATCCTCCATTTTTTTCTCTCCAAAAGGCATGATTTTATTAACTTTCCATCACTCATTAGCTAACATACCTTATCTGGCTAATTTGTGACCTTCTTGACTAGTTTGGAAAGTGTTTTATGCACCTAGGGGAGGTTTTGTTTTAAAGTAAACATGTTTTTTCTTAGGATTTTTCTTTCCTTCCAAGGAATTTGAATACCTGATGTAATTATATAATTGTACAACCATACCATTTCCTAATTTTGGCTTAGGTACACTTATTCAATAGAAATTAGTGTTATGGTCCAATTTAGTCTCCATTTTTTAGTGAAAATTATGTATATTGATTGACAATTTTTTGTGAGATCAATTGTGCTAAGTTCGGGATGAATTTTCACATGCTATTAGAGATTAATTATCTCTATCATTCTCTTTTCATTTGTTATTGGTAATTTCGGGATCAATTTCTCACTCTCACGGGGGCGCAACCAGTCTCCCAAGGGCGTATTCATTGAAGCCATGGAACAATCTCAACCTATCATCTCGACTCCATTTAATTATTTTGAATGGAAGGAGCAGATGGAGGTATTGTTTAGGATAAAGGACCTCTACAAGGTGACCATGGTAACTGAAATTGATCCTACTTCTATAGTAGAGAAGAGAAAGTGGCATAATAGAAGAGATGAGGCTTATGGTCTCTTGTGCCTTAGTATTTATAGAGAACTTATTTTCCATTTTGATGGATTAACTACACCAAATAAATTTTGGGTGAAGCTTCAATATTTTTTTGGAAAGATATATGAATTAAGAGGCCATCACTTAGAGAATGATATTTTCTAACTGAGTCCAAGTAATTTTGAGACCTTACAAGACTATTTCTCTAATTTCAAAGCTCTTATTCTTCAATTGAAGCAATATGGGATTGACAAGAAATATGAGCAACTAATATTGGCCATACTTTCAAATATAGGCCCCAATAATTCAATGTTTGTTTCAACCTTCCATGCTACCAAACTCATAGTTTGAAACTAGAAGATTTCATCACTTACAAAGTTCATGGAATCATTGACTCGAAAGCAAGACAAGTTGGTCTTGATGGGTACCATAAAACCTTCCAAAGCTCAAGCTTTGGCTACTGGATACTCAAATAAATATTGTAAAGGAAAGAAGAAGTATAATCCAAATAATCCACCAAAGAAAAAGAAAGACAAGCAGAAGCCTCAAGAGGAGTCTTCAAGCTCCAAGAAGAATCCATAGAAGAAGAAAGGAAAAGGTGAAATTAGTAAGTACACATACTGTAATAGGGTATTTCACCTTGAGAGCTCCTACATGATTAAACAAATTGATATGATGTCTCAACTCCTTGAGAAGCATAATATCTCTCTTCCTTATGAGGCAAAGAAGAAGGATGGAGGATCAAATGTTTGAAGACAAGGAGAGATTTCATGCCTTGGTAGAAAGCACAGGAAATCCCTCCTCTTTCATCATAGATTTAGGAGCTTCAAGACACATGGTGTCCACATGGGATTATTTCTCCTCTATTAATTCTTCAAGTGGTCCAATAATTGTTTTGGGTTATGCTTCTAAAACGGCATCCAAAGGGAAGGGTAGAATAAATATTGACCATGGTTCCTTTAACAATGTTTTGTTTGTCCTAGGTCTTGCTACCAATATTTTGTCAGTTTATCAGATTACTCATACGAGATCTCCTAAGAAGGTTGTATTTACACCTAATTATGTTGAAATATTTTAACTCTCCACCGGTAGAGTCATTTCCAAAGGTATCGTTGATCGTAGCTTGAAAGTGTACAAGTTTTCTCACTTTGTGCCTTTCTCAATCGCCTCTGCTCTCCTCACTCATGCCAATGAAGATAGAACACTATGGAATGAGAGGTTTAGCCATCTTAATTACAAGTACATTTATGATTTTCATGAGAATAACATGAGAATAACATGATCATAGGGTTTACAAACAACAAGCTTTCTATTGGAGTCTGACTAGGTTGAATCCTAGGAAAACACACAAAGCACAAGTATGAGAGAGTCAGTTATGAGCGAACCTATGCACCCCTTGATATTTTTCACAGCAATATTGCTGGTACATTTATTAATATTTCATTGCATAGTTCCAAATATTTCCTTACCTTCATTTATGACTTTTTGAGATACTGTTGGGTCTTCTTTCTCTAATAGAAGTCAAAAATCTTTGGCTTTTTCAAAGTTTTTAAAGCCTCAATAGAGAAATTGTCTGGAAGGAAGATCAAATCCCTCATATATGATAATTGTGGGGAGTACATCAAATATAAATTTATACAACTTTGTGAATAATCGGGTATCCATATGCAACATTCTATTCCATATACGCCTCAACAGAATGGTGTTGCTGAAAGGAAGAATAGATCTCTCAAGGAGATGAATACTACTAAATATTTACCACCAAATTTTTGGCATGAAGCAATTGAATGTGAATCATATATCTAGAATATGGTTCCAAAAAAATCCTTATATGGAATCACTCCTTTCGAATCTTGGAGTGGACACAAGCCTGATGCGTCTCACTTCAAGATTTTTGGCTAAAAAGCTTGGGATAGAATTCCACCTGAGAAGAGAAGGGATTTGCATCCCCAAAGCCAAGAATTCATATTTATTGTCTATCCATAAGACTCAAATGGTTACAAACTAATAAATTTGAGCACTCCAAAATCCTTCATTGATGGGAGTATTCAATTCGAAGAAGAGCCCATGTCAAAAACTGAAATGGGAGAATCCTCTTCACCACTGCTTGTTAATGTAAGTGAAGTTTCTAATGAGATTTATTATATTTATTTTTAGAATTATGAATACCATATTATTTAATATACAATCACTCCTACAAGGCCTAAGTGGGATGAAAAAATAATACAAGCAACTAGTGAGCTTTCTAGTAATCTCAGAGATCCTAGGAGGACTAGATCTTAGTTCGAAAGTGCCCTTTATGTCAAGGATCCAAACCTTGCTGAGAAGTGTTATTTGATAATTTAATATAATCCACAAACATATGAATAATCCTCACATGATACAATATGGAAGTATTCTATGGAATAATAATTCATCCACTACAAAAGAATGAAACATGGGAGCTAAACTCTCTCCCACCTGGCATAAATCTAGTGAAGTGTAAGTGGATTTTAGAACAAAATTTGATGATTATGGTACACCAGTGAAGTATAAGGAAAGGTTAATGGATAAGGTATTATCCCAGGTCCAATTCCTTGACTATAATGAGACCTTTACAACAGTTGCAAAGCTAGATTCAATAAGACTAGTTCTAGCAATTTCAACATCCAAGCAGTGGGAAGTACATCACATGGATGTAAAAAGTTCCTTCCTACATGGTGATATCAAGGAAGATATATATATATATATATATAGAAGACAAAAAAATTTGTTACTAACCCATCTCTTGTGTGCAAGTTGAAGAAATCACTAGATCGACTTAAACAAGCTCCTAGATCTTGGTATGCTAAGATGGACAGCTTTTTGTTGTGACAAAACTTCAATAGATGCAAGTCTGGTCGAAATTTTTATATGATTATGATAAATGGTTAAATTTTGATTATTTTTTTGTATGTGGATGACCTTTTGATGATATAAAGCTCCACTGAATAAATAACTTCATTGAAAGCTACTTTGAACCAAGATTTCTCCCTGACAGATTTGGGGATACTTAGACAATTCTTGGGGCTTGATATCTCTCAGTCCAACTCTGGAATAAAAGTATCTCAATCCAAGTATGCATCAGACCTACTAAATAATTTCAATATGGAATATTTCAAGCCAACCAAAACTCCTTTCCTTTCAGGAGCAAGACTTGAAGATGTATAATCTACTCCTTTGGTAAACAATATCTTGTATAGACAACTAGTTGGTTTCTTTATTTATCTTACTCACACTCAATATGATATTGCATATGTAGTGAGTGTGGCTTCAAGATACATGGAGAAGACACATGATCTCCATTGGAGGTGTTATCACTAGAGTTTTCACTTAGACTACTAAGGTTCATAAAGAATCTTAAAGTTTCCTAATGGATGACTAGGTTTCTTGGCTTACAAAAATATAAGTGAAATGGAGATGAGGCTAAAATATCTTAAATGACTAAACAGTAAATGTATATACATCATAATCAAGGATATAAAGACTGTGAGCATGAAGTTATATAAAGAGTGAAAATGTTAAGTTCATATCAATGATAAACATTTCAAAATATTCATAAGAATTCCAAGAATAGATAACATTCTATCAAGGAACAAAATCATAAATAAGTGGTTTAAACTAAACATAAACATTTATCATGATAAATATTAAAACAAATACTGGCTCATATCAATTATAATCATTCCATGACAATCTTTATAAAAACTAAAAAATGAAATACATGCCTGAAAGTAAATATGGCAGTATGATCTCCACACCATTCCCTAATAATTTTACATTGTTCACCATGACATCTATATATATATATATATATATATATATAAAGTTTTAAAACTAACATAGTTTGAGATCCATATTTTATGGATCTAAATAACCAAAAATAGAAAAGCTGACTAGCATCTGATCTAGATCGAATGACTCAAAAAATAAAATTGACACCTAATACTAACAGTTATCCAATGACATAACAACTTTGTTTATCAAGAATATATGAAATGCGTGACCTAGCTCTTGAGCTGGATTTATCCACGATCAGTTATAGTTTCCTATATGCTTCAGCTAGTATCGTTAAACCATCCCATCCTTGATATCTTTTATGCAGCCGAGAATGATCTACTTCCATGGATTGAATTTGATCTTGACGTTCTTTGTTTCTGTTTATGAGTTCCTCATACTGCTGCTATGTATCCCTCTTTCTCTGTAAAACTTATTTTGATATTTTTATGAGCTCTTGGCCCGTTTGCATCAATTTCTTCCAAATCCTCTCTCAACCTTCTGCTAGCAATCATTAATTTTTCATTTGAATCATTCATATATCTGTTTTGTTCTTTAAAGGATTGCAAGGATTTTTTCAATACCTCAACTTTTGATATCGATTCATCATCTCCAAATGTGCAATATATTCATAAATATCTGAAGGCTTTGAACCTGTACCAACCTAAAATTTCAACCACCTTTTGTTTACCCTTGCAAACTTCTTTAATAAAATTCGATGTATGCATTAATTCCTCTTGAATTTATGCGAGGATTTGATTTACTGTGTGATAGATTGTGTCTGCAGCCTATATATCTTTGTCACTAGATGAATATTCTATAACAGACACAACATCCTTTTGAAATTTAGGGTTTAAGATAGCCTTCATGTTCATCATTAACTTATTTTTTGATCTAGTCTTTGGCCTCCATATGTTCTCAAGATTATTTGCAATAGGGGCTTCATCCTATTTTGCATTTGATGAAAACTCTTGAACGATAAAATTTTCCCCAAAATCCCTAGGAGTATCAGGAGCAATGTCTTCTTCTTTTTGGAATTCGATATTCAGCTTACTTTATACCTCTGTTCTGGAATTCTCTAACATAGACATGTTTACACCATCAAATACCTTTTGTGCTTGTTCAATTCCACCTTCAACTACCTTTCTTTTCTACCTTATGTATTGTTTTCTTATTTCTTCATCATCATGCATTTGGGCTTCAGGCTCAAAACCAGACAATAATATAAAAGGTTTCCAAGATCTATCAATTTTTTTCAACACAGTAGTTATCAGAAGCTTAATTAAACCATGATGAAATAATGAATGGATTCTATGACCAAGGTGGTTTCTTACCAATGTAACCATCTTCTTTATACTTTTAAACAGGTAATAGGGAAATTTTAATCTAGAGTCGCCATTTAAATGTAGAAAAAATCTTAGATGATACCTGAATACGGTTGTGAACCAGCCTTCACAAGTTATATAATGTTGAACAACGTTCATAATATATGTAACACCTCGGTTTTGACCCCGATGCATTAAATATACATGATACATATATATTGTAAATAATCATGGTGCGGAGCTAAAGGCAAAGGCCCCACCATCAATTCGGTTGTGTTATGTTTCAGATTGGAATTGTTACCGATAGTATATCGGGATATATGGCACGTATTAAATTGTGGCATCATGTAACTATGTATTTTAATTAAATAACCCCAACCAGCTATGTCGATGCAACTATATTGAACAGGGCATGATTTCCTAAGGATAGTGGGGGGGATTTTTAAACCTAGACACCATGGGGAAAAGCCATGTGTTAGGAACCCAGTTAATACTCCTTTTGTTAGTTGAGGGCAGTTATTGCTGGGAAGTGGAGGGTGGCAGGACTGTTAGTATTTTCCCACATGCCCACTCCACCAGCCGTCTCTCCACCTTCATGTGGGTAAGAGAAACACCACTATGCCACTCTCTCATCTGTTCTGTTCACTCTCACACATAGACGTTTTTTCTCTGTTCACCTTCTTACATGCAAGGAGTTCGGATGGTCTTCCTCATGCAAAGTGGAGATAAAATGATTTACGATCCATTGTGTGGGGGTTCATTCTCCCTTCTCTCACCGATTTTTGGTTGGTGGATCTGTTCTCCGTCCAATCTTTGCAAATAATCGATTTCCCTTTTTCCATTGTCAGACCGTGAGATGTTTCCCTCCTATTCACACAAAGAGTCTGTGTTTACTCCACCATTGCCGACTGTGAAAATGTGTGATGGCTTCATTGTTGAGGAAGGACCATTGTTTTCCAACATTGCTAGCTGTGCCTAGATTGTGTAATGTCCCGTTACTTCATCGCGAATCGAGGTTGTTGTTCTTCCCCTTATCGGTGGTTGCTGTGAGTACCTACGTTGTGTTGGTTGTGGTCTCATTTACATTTTGTTGGCTGTCTTCCTTTGTGTTTTGGGCTGCTGTAAGCTATTATGGAGTCATTTTGGCCACAATAGGGCCAAGAATGACTCAGGGATTGTCTTCCCCTGTCCAAGATGTGAAGTGCTGGTTTTGCTACATGCATGCAGTGGTTGGTCTTCGGACTGGATTGGAGCGGTGATAAGGGCCTGATTTGCTTGTCAAAGTTGGTGTGTTTGGGAACCACACAGACAGGGCTAGAGGGCTAGCTTTCTTCTCCACAACCCTTGAATAGCACTGGAAGGGAGGTCATGGCCTGAGGGACTGTGTAGCAGAGAAGGGACTGATTTCCTTGTGTTGGGTGTGTGTGGGTGTCCTAGAAGTCAGGCTAGTCCTGGTGTAGGTGTCCTTGGCTCTCCAATGAGCTCACCAGCTTAGCATTTAGCCTTTCCCAGCTCTTGGATGGCTTGATAAACCCTACGGTGTTGTCTTGGATGATCTGATGTTGCGGGACAGTTCTTACGAGATAAGTATTCTTGTCTATTTTACTTCTGAAGTTATGTTTACTGTTAATGAATTATGATGAACATGTATATGAATGAATGATGTTTTGCTTCCGCTGAATATATGTATGATTATGCATCTGAGTATGTTTTATGTTTTTAAGCATTTTGCTTTAGTATTATATGTATGTACATGTTCATGGGGCTAGTTGCCCGAATGTTTGATGTATGGTAGCGTCCTCTTCATCGTTCGGAGGGTCAGGGACGTTACAGTGTGGTATCAGAGCTAACGTTGCTCCATGGGCCTGAATGGGCCATGAAAGAATAGCTAGCAGAGGTAGGTTGTCTTCTACCCAGCAGAGATCAGAAATTCATGACAGAAAACTTCCACAAATTTTTCTAAGTGCCAGGACTGTCGGCCCATTGAAAAAATTAGAGGGAAGTTCTTCCGACGCAGCGGAAGAGCTAGTCGAAAAGCCACCCAATGGAACGCATTCCGAAGAAAATTTTCAGAAAAATTCTATAAGTATGGGAATCTTCGATGAAATTTAGATGACGAGACCGCCGATGCAGCGGCAGACACCAGAAGGAATTAGTTCGTTGGACTGTCGATGCCATCGGCGAAAAATAATTGTTGGGTTCGCCGACACTGTGGAAGAATTTAGTTGATTATGCGTCCATCGTTGAGGCTGCCGTGTGGACTGTCCTTTCGATGGTAGAGTCCCTGACCACTGAAGCCGTAGTAGATAGTTGTTCCGACAGCCGATGCGACGAAAGACAAAGAAGAAAATTTCCAAAATGTTTCTAAGGCACGAGATCATCGGCGATCGGAAAAGTTTAGCTGTTGGGATCACCGATAACTAGAAGATGGAATCATCGATGAATAGAGGATGAAGTTGCCGAGGTCTAATGAAGTGGATCAGCGATTATTAGTTGAAGGAAGAGCCGCAGTTTCAGTGAAGATCTCCCGAAGACTTTCAAAACGTCAGCGAAACTTAGTTGAAGGAAGAGTCAATGTAAAGAAGAAATTTCTTCAAAAATTTATCTAAGTGTCAAACCCATCGGCGATCGGTGAAAAATAGATGATTGGAGCACCGATCAGTAGACGTTATTTGACGAAACCGTCGAAACGCTGGCTCACCTAGTTGGAACCATCAGCGAAATTTAGATGATGAGACCATCGATGGATGTCATCGAATATTTATAGTGGATCAAACTGCCAATCAAAAAAATTTAAAGGTTTGTAAACCGCTGTTGCGGTAGTCTAAAGGACTATTCACCCAATGAATAGTGCATCCGATCATCGATGCATAGTGGTTACTCCTTTCAAAGGCCGATGGAGTATTAAGGTCTGCAGAACCCACAGTAGGATCGCTGCCCATAGTAGCCCAAAATGCAAAGGAATACAGCCAACAAAATGTAAATGAGACCACAACCAACACAACGTAGGTACTCACAGCAACCACCAATCAGGGGAAGAATAACAACCCTGATTCATGATGAAGTAACGGGACATTACACAATCTAGGCATAGCCAGCAACGTTGGAAAACAATGGTCCTTCCTCAACAATGAAGCCATCACACATTTTCACAGTCGGTAATGGTGGAGTAAACACAAACTCTTTGTGTGAATAGGAGGGAAACATCTCATGGTCTGACAATCGAAAAAGGGAAATCGATTATCTGCAAAGATCGGAGGGAGAAGAGATCCACCAACCAACAATCGATGAGAGAAGGGAGAATGAACCCCCACACAATGGATCGTAAATCGTTTTATCTCCGCTCTGAATGAGGAAGACCATCTGAACTCCTTGCGCATAAGAAGGTGAACAGAGCAAAAACGTCTATGTGTGAGAGTGAACAGAACAGACGAGAGAGTGGCGTAGTGGTGTTTGTCTTACCCACATGAAGTTGGAGAGACGGCTGGTGGAGTGGGCATGTGGGAAAAGACTGACAGTCCTGCCACCCTCCACTTCCCACCAATAACTTCCCTCAACTAACAAAAGGAGTATTAACTGGGTGGCTGACACATGGCTTTTCCCCATGGTGTCCAGGTTTAAAAATCCCCCCCCCTTATCCTTATGAAATCATGCCCTGTTCAATATAGTTGCATCGACATAGCTCGTTGGGGTTATTTAATTAAAATACATAGTAACATGATGTCACAATTTAATACGTGCCATATATCCCGATATACTATCGGTAACAATTCCAATCCGAAAAATAACACAACCGAATCGATGGTGGGGCCTTTGCCTTTAGCTCTGCACCATGATTATTTACAATATATATGTATCATGTATATTTAATGCATCGGGGTCAAAACCGAGGTGTTACATATATTATGAACATTGTTCAACGTTATATAACTTGTGAAGGCTGGTTCACAACCGTATTCAGGTATCATCTAAGATTTTTTCTACATTTAAATGGCGACTCTAGATTAAACATTCCCTATTACCTGTTTAAAAGTATAAAGAAGATGGTTACATTGGTAAGAAACCACCTTGGTCATAGAATCCATTCATTATTTCATCATGGTTTAATTAAGCTTCTGATAACTAGTGTGTTGAAAAAAATTGATAGATCTTGGAAACCTTTTATATTATTGTCTAGTTTTGAGCCTGAAGCCCAAATGCATGATGATGAAGAAATAAGAAAACAATACATAAGGTAGAAAAGAAAGGTAGTTGAAGGTGGAATTGAACAAGAACAAAAGGTATTTGATGGTGTAAACATGTCTATGTTAGAGAATTCCAGAACAGAGGTATAAAGTAAGGTGAATATCGAATTCCAAAAAGAAGAAGACATTGCTCCTAATACTCCTAGGGATTTTGGGGAAAATTTTATCGTTCAAGAGTTTTCATCAAATGCAAAATAGGATGAATCCCCTATTGCAAATAATCTTGAGAACATATGGAGGCCAAAGACTAGATCAAAAAATAAGTTAATGATGAACATGAAGGCTATCTTAAACCCTAAATTTCAAAAGGATGTTGTGTCTGTTATAGAAGATTCATCTAGTGACAAAGATATATAGGCTGCAGAAAAAATCTATCACACAGTAAATCAAACCCTCGCATAAGTTCAAGAGGAATTAATGCATACATCGAATTTTATTAAAGAAGTTTGCAAGGGTAAACAAAAGGTGGTTGAAATTTTAGGTTGGTACAGGTTCAAAGCCTTCAGAGATTTATGAATATCTTGCACATTTGGAGATGATGAATCAGTATCAAAAGTTGAGGTATTGAAAAAATCCTTGCAATCCTTTAAAGAACAAAACAAATATATGAATGATTCAAATGAAAAACTAATGATTGCTAGCAGAAGGTTGAGAGAGGATTTGGAAGAAATTGATGCAAACGGGCCAAGAGCTCATAAAAATATCAAAATAAGTTTTACAGAGAAAGAGGGATACATAGCAGCAGTATGAGGAACTCATAAACAGAAACAAAGAACGTCAAGATCAAATTCGATCCATGGAAGCAGATCATTCTCGGCTACATAAAAGATATCAAGGATGGGATGGTTTAACGATACTAGCTGAAGCATATAGGAAACTATAACTGATCGTGGATAAATCCAGCTCAAGAGCTAGGTCATGCATTTCATATATTCTTGATAAACAAAGTTGTTATGTCATTGGATAACTGTTAGTATTAGTCAATTTTATTTTTTGAGTCATTCGATCTAGATCAGATGCTAGTTAGCTTTTCTATTTTTGGTTATTTAGATCCATAAAATATGGATCTCAAACTATGTTAGTTTTAAAACTTTATATATATATATATATATATATATATAGATGTCATGGTGAACAATGTAAAATTATTAGGGAATGGTGTGGAGATCATACTGCCATATTTACTTTCAGGCATGTATTTCATTTTTTAGTTTTTATAAAGATTGTCATGGAATGATTATAATTGATATGAGCCAGTATTTGTTTTAATATTTATCATGATAAATGTTTATGTTTAGTTTAAACCACTTATTTATGATTTTGTTCCTTGATAGAATGTTATCTATTCCTGGAATTCTTATGAATATTTTGAAATGTTTATCATTGATATGAACTTAACATTTTCACTCTTTATATAACTTCATGCTCACAGTCTTTATATCCTTGATTATGATGTATATACATTTACTGTTTAGTCATTTAAGATATTTTAGCCTCATCTCCATTTCACTTATATTTTTGTAAGCCAAGAAACCTAGTCATCCATTAGGAAACTTTAAGATTCTTTAGACTTTGAACTTTAGTAGTCTAGGTGAAAACTCTAGTGATAACACCTCCAATGGAGATCATGTGTCTTCTCCATGTATCTTGAAGCCACACTCACTACATATTCAATATCATATCGAGTGTGAGTAAGATAAATAAAGAAACCAACTAGTTGTCTATACAAGATATTGTTTACCAAAGGAGTAGATTATACATCTTCAAGTCTTGCTCCTGAAAGGAAAGGAGTTTTGGTTGGCTTGAAATATTCCATATTGAAATTATTTAGTAGGTCTGATGCATACTTGGATTGAGATACTTTTATTCCAGAGTTGGACTGAGAGATATCAAGCCCCAAGAATTGTCTAAGTATCCCCAAATCTGTCATGGAGAAATCTTGGTTCAAAGTAGCTTTCAATGAAGTTATTTATTAAGTGGAGCTTTGTATCATCAAAAGTTCATCCACATACAACAAAATAATCAATATTTAACCATTTATCATAATCATATAAAAATTTGGACCAGAATTGCATCTATTGAAGTTTTGTCACAATAAAAAGTTGTCCATCTTAGCATACCAAGATCTAGGAGCTTGTTTAAGTCGATCTAGTGATTTCTTCAACTTGCACACAAGAGATGGGTTAGTAACAAAAACTTTTGTCTTCTATATATATATATATCTTCCTTGATATCACCATGTAGGAAGGAAATTTTTACATCCATGCGATGTACCTCCCACTGCTTGGATGTTGAAATTGCTAGAACTAGTCTTATTGAATCTATCTTTGCAACTGTTGTAAAGGTCTCATTATAGTCAAGGACTTGGACCTGGGATAATACCTTATCCATTAACCTTTCCTTATACTTCACTGGTGTACCATAATCATCAAATTTTGTTCTAAAATCCACTTACACTTCACTAGATTTATGCCAAGTGCGAGAGAGTTTAGCTCCCATGTTTCATTCTTTTGTAGTGGATGAATTATTATTCCATAGAATAATTCCATATTGTATCATGTGAGGATTATTCATATGTTTGTGGATTATATTAAATTATCAAATAACACTTCTCTGTAAGGTTTGGATCCTTGACATAAAGGGCACTTTCGAACTAAGATCTAGTCCTCCTAGGATCTCTGAGATTAATAGAAAGCTCACTAGTTGCTTGTATTATTTTTTCATCCCACTTAGGCCTTGTAGGAGTGATTGTATCTTCAATAATATGTTATTCATAATTCTAAAAATAAATATAATAAATCTCATTAGAAAATTCACTTACATTAACAAGCAGTGGTGAAGAAGGCAGTAAGAGCAGTACTAGGAGAAGGAGAAGGACTTCTAGTGGATCATCTGACACTGAATAATCTAGTGGGGATACAATCTCATATTCTCGTAAAAGGAAAATAAGGAGACACCATAGCGATTGCTCTTGGGATGAATTTAGGAAAGTTAAACCTCCTACATTTGAGGGTGAGGTAAAGACTGGACAAGAGGCTGAAGCTTGGCTTCTTGGGATAAAGAAGTACTTTCAAGTGCAGGATTATTCGGGAAACATGAAGGAAAGACTTTCCATATTCAATCTGAATGGAAGAGCATCCATTTGGTGGGAACACTTCAAGCAAGTAAAGAAGATCAGCGAAAGGAGACTGAAGTGGAAACAGTTCAAGAAGTATTTCAAGCAGAAATACCTCTTTGACAGGTATTATGATGATAAGATTAAGGAGTTCCATGAGCTAAGATTGGGACAGCAGACCATGGATGAATATGCAAATAAGTTCTTGGAATTGTTGTGGTATGTCCGGTACATCAAAGATGAAAAAGTGAAGGTCCAATGGTTTCTGAGTGGATTGCCTCAGTCTTACAAAGATAGAATTGAATTTTATGAACCTAGAACTCTTGAAGAAGCCATAAGGAAAGATAAATATTGCTATGAGCAAAGCAAGGGTAAACCTGACTACCATAAGGCATGGAAGGACAAGAAGAGTGATAAGTTCGACCAAAGAAATAAAGGTTTCAAACCTTCTAGGTTCAAGAATTAGCAGAAACAGTCATCCCAAGCTACGAGTAATCCAGTTGGAGTGACAGGTGGAAAGCCTAAAGAGCCACTACAGAATAAAGGTCCACTCAAATGTTGGAAATGTGAAGGACCCCACTTGCGCAAATATTGTCCACTTGAGAATGAAAGTGCAAGACCAACTTATAACATGAAAGAAGCAGAAATAGTGGATCAAGTAGCAAGGGAAGTCCCTAGAATTTATGCAGCACTGGAGGACCGCCATGCAGATCACCAGTCAAACGTGGTTGAAGTTGCAGGTAAGATTGTTGAACAATCTGTTTCTATTTTGATTGACCCTGGTTCTACTCACAGTTACATCACTCCTAGGGTAGTGGAGATTTGTGCTTTTAAGAAGGTAAAGCATAGAAAATCTTGGTTAGTTCAGCTAGCCATTGGGACTAAGAGAAAGGTCAGTGAAGTGGTAGAGAAATGTCCATTGGTCATGAATGGATTGATCACTTATGTAGATCTGAACGTTTTGCTGCTTGGTTCCTATGATGTTCTCATTGGAATGGATTGGTTAGAAACTCACAGAGTGAAGCTTGACTGTTACAACAAGACTTTCGAATGCATGGATGAAGAAGGAAACCCCGTAGTTGTGAAAGGTATTCGAAAGGTAATTTCAGTAAGGCAGGTTTCAGCAATGTAGTTAAAGAAGTTCTGTAGGAAAGATTGTCAGTTGCATGTAGCTCATAATTTGGAGGCAACAGGAGATGAAACTCCTAGGTTGGAGGACTATTAAATGTTACAAGAAGTCAAAGATGTCCTGCTTCCTCCAAAGAGGGACATTGATTTCACAATTGAACTTGTGCTAGGAGTGGCACCAGTGTCAAAGACACCCTACAGGATGAGTACACCAAAGATGCTAGAGTTGAAGATGCAACTGCAAGAGTTGTTGGAAAAGAAGTATATCCGGCCAAGTGTGTCTCCTTGGGGAGCACCGGTTCTGTTTGTAAAGAAGAAAGATGGTACACTCAGGTTATGTATTGATTATGGACAGTTGAACAAGGTTACTGTGAAGAATAAATATCCTTTGCCTAGGATCGATGACCTCTTTGATCAAATGAGAGGAGCAAAGGTATTTTCTAAGATTGACTTGAGGTCTGGTTACCATCAGGTGAGAATCAAGGATGAAGACATTCATAAGACCACCTTCGGGACAAGGTATGGACATTATGAGTTTGTATTGGTACCATTTGGTCTCACAAATGCACCAGCTACATTTATGTGCCTTACGAACAGTGTCTTCAGCAGGTATTTGGACAAGTTTGTTCTTGTTTTCCTTGATGACAGTATTGTTTATTCTAATAATGAGGAAGAACATGAAGAGAATTTGAGGTTGACATTGCAATTGCTCAGGGAGCACCAGTTGTATGCAAAACTGAGAAAGTGTGACTTCTATAGAGATAGAATTCATCATTTGGGTCACATTATCTCAGAAGAGGGTATATCTCTGGACCCTGAGAAGATTGAATCCATTATGAATTGGCCTACTCCAAGAAATGTGACAGATGTAAGATCTTTTATGGGACTTGCAGGATACTACAAGAGATCCATTGAGGGATTTTCCAAAGTTACACATGCCATCACTTCTTTGCAAAAGAAGGGGATGAAGTTTGAATGGACATCGAGGTGTGAAGAAAGCTTCCAGAAGTTGAAGAATCTTCTCACCAGTGCACCAGTATTGAAAGTTGCAGATCCGGAGAAAGATTTTATGGTGTGTACTGATGCATGCGAACAAGGGCTTGGAGGAGTCCTTATGCAGGACAACCACGTGATATGTTATGAGTCAAGAAAGCTGAAGGAGCATGAGAGGAACTATGCCACTCATGATCTTGAGCTTGCAGCCATAGTACATGCTATCAAGATGTGGAGGCATTACTTGATGGGTAGAAGATTTGAACTAAGGATAGACCATTGTGGTCTGAAGTATCTATTTGATCAGCCTACTCTAAATGCTAGACAAGCGAGATGGATGGAGTTTTTATGTGAGTTTGATTTTGAAATCAAGCACATAAAGGGAAAAGAAAATAAGGTAGCTGATGCACTCAGCAGGAAGGTGCAGGAAATGCATGTGGCATCTCTTAGTATTTGCCAATCATATTTGAGGCAGCAGATTGTTAATCATACTGCTGGAGAGGAATTGTATGAGCAAATAAAAGACAAATTGCAGCAGCAAAGTCTTGAGAAGAGGTATGAGGGATATACATTGGAAGAATATGGACTTCTTACTTGTGAAGGTAGAATTTATATTTTGAATGTAGCAAATTTGAGGAGAGTTGTTATGGATGAAATCCATCAAGCTCCATATTCTGGCCACCCAGGATATCAGAAGACAATTGCTACCGCTAGGAAGCAGTACTTTTTGGCCAGGAATGAAAAAGGACATGGCTGAATACATTTCAAGGTGCATGAAATGTCAACAGGTAAAGGTTGAGCATCAACATCCAGTAGGCTTATTGCAGCCTTTTCCAGTTCCGGAATGGAAATGGGAAGTTATTTCCATGGATTTTATTACAGGATTGCCGATGACTTGGAGACAACATGATTCCATCATGGTTGTGGTAGACAAGTTGACTAAGGAAGCACATGTTATGCTGGTGAAGTCTACGCATAAGACTGATGACACTGCAAAGATCTTCATGAAGGAGATTTTCAAATTGCATGGATTGCCAAAGGCAATAGTCTTTGACAGAGATATCAAGTTCACTTCCAACTTTTGGAAGGGGTTGTTTGTAAATTTGGGTACAAAGCTAAACTTCAGCACTGCATACCATCCTTAGACAAATGGGCAGACAAAGAGAGTCAATCAGGTGCTTGAAGATATGCTTCGCATGTATGTAATGGACAAACCAACCAAGTGGGAAGATTACTTACACTTGGTAGATTTTGCTTATAACAATGGACAGCAGGCATCCTTGGGGATGAGTCTGTATGAAGCCTTGTATGGAAGAAGGTGTAGGACACCAATGACTTGGGATAATCTAGTGAACACGGTTGTGTTTGGACCAGAATTTTTCAAGGAAATGGAGCAAGAAGTTGTAAAGATCAGGCAGAATCTGAAAGCAGCATAGGACAGACAGAAAAGCTATGCAGATAAGCATAGAGTGAACAGAGAGTTTAGTATTGGGGATCATGTCTACCTTAGAGTGAGGGAAAGGAAGAGTTCCTTGAAGCTTGGGAGTTGTGCCAAGCTGTCACCAAGATATTGTGGGTCATTTGAAGTGCTTGAAAGAATAGGACCAGTTGCATATAGACTTGCCTTGCCTGCTAGTACTAGAGCTCATAATGTTTTTCATGTTTCTTTGCTTAAGAAATATGTACATGATCCTAACCATGTGATAAATTGGGATGTGATTCAGGTGGAACCTGAGGGAGAGTTCCAAATCGAGCCAATGCGCATCCTCGACAGGAAATTCACAATGCTCCGGAAATGGGCCATAGGGCAGGTAAAGGTGCAATAGGAGCACTACAGACCTGAAGAGGCTACATGGGAGCTGGAGGATTCCATGTGATTGGCACATCCATTTTTGTTCAATTCTACGGAACATTGAGGCGATCCCAGTGTAGCATTTTGTTCAATTTTGTAAAGCACTGAGGACAGTGCTATTGAAGGGGGAGGGGAATGTAACACCCCGGTTTTGACCCCGATGCATTAAATATACATGATACATATATATTGTAAATAATCATGGTGCGGAGCTAAAGCCAAAGGCCCCACCATCGATTCGATTGTGTTATGTTTTAGATTGGAATTGTTGCCGATAGTATATTGGGATATACGACACGTATTAAATTGTGGCATCATGTAACTATGCATTTTAATTAAATAACCCCAACCAGCTATGTCGATGCAACTATATTGAACAAGGCATGATTTCCTACGGATAAGGGGGGGGATAGTTAAACCTGGACCCCATGGGGAAAATCCATGTGTCAGCCACCCAGTTAATACTCCTTTTGTTAGTTGGGGGCAGTTATTGCTAGGAAGTGGAGGGCGGTAGGACTGTCAGTATTTTCCCACATGCCCACTCCACTAGCCGTCTCTCCACCTTCACATGGGTAAGAGAAACACCACTACACCACTCTCTCATCCGTTCTGTTCACTCTCACGCATAGACATTTTTGCTCTGCTCACCTTCTCACGAGCAGGGGGTTCGGATGGTCTTCCTCATGCAAAACGGAGATAAAATGATTTATGATCCATTATGTGGGGGTTTTTTCTCCCTTCTCTCACCGATTTTTGGTCGGTGGATCTATTCTCCCTCCGATCTTTGCAAAGAATCGATTTCCCTTTTTCCATTGTCAGACCATGAGATGTTTCCCTCCTGTTCACACAGAGAGTCTGTGTTTACTACACCATTGTCGACTGTGAAAATGTGTTGTGGATTCATTATTAAGGAAGGACCATTGTTTTCCAATGTTGTTGGATGTGCCTAGATTGTGTAATGTCCCGTTACTTCATCGTGAATCGAGGTTGTTGTTCTTCCCCTCATCGATGGTTGCTGTGAGTACCTACATTGTGTTGGCTGTAGTCTCATTCACATTTTGTTGGATGTGTCTTCCTTTGCATTTTGGGCTGCTGTAAGTTGTTATGGAGTCATTTTGGCCACAATAGGGCCAAGAACGACTCAAGGATTGTCTTCCCCTATCCAAGCTGTGAAGTGCTGGTTTTACTACATGCATGCAGTGGTTGGTCTTCGGAATGGATTGGAGCGATGATAAGGGCCTGATTTGCTTGACAAACCTGGTGTTTTTGGGAAACACACAGACAGGGCTAGAGGGCTGTATGTCTTCTCCACAACCCCTGAATAGCAATGGAAGGGAGTTCAGGGCCTGAGGGACTGTGTAGCAAAGAAGGGACTGATTTCCTTGTGTTGGGTGTGTGTGGGTGTCCTAGAAGTCAAGCTAGTCCTGGTGTAGGTGTCCTTATCTCTCCAATGAGCTCACCAGCTTAGCATTTAGCCTTTCCCATCTCCTGGATGGCTTGATAAACCGTGACGGTGTTGGCTTGGCTGATCTAATGTTCACCTGATAAACCCAACTGTGTTGTCTTGGTTGAACTGTGTTTCCTTGAATGTTTTGTTATCCTTGCTATGTGTAAGCCTGCTAGTTCCTTATTACTTGGGGAATCATGCCCTACTCAGGGGTGGCGGCGTTGCTGAGAGGTTAAAGAGCACGTGGGCCTATGGTTGGGTGGAACATTGCAGTGAAGTAGATGGTTGCGGGACAGTTCTTATGAGATCAGTATTCTTGTCTATTTTACTTCTGCAGTTATGTTTACTGTTAATGAATTATGATGAACATGTATATGAATGAATGATGTTTTGCTTCCGCTGAATATATGTATGATTATGCATCTGAGTATGTTTTATGTTTTTAAGCATTTTGCTTCAGTATTATATGTATGTACATGTTCATGGGGCTAGTTGCCCAGATGTTTGATGTATGGTAGCATCCTCTTCACTGGTCGGAGGATCGAGGATGTTACAATATCTCTCCACTCAGGCTTAACATTGTTTAAATGAATTCTTTTTCCCCAATATAGCTTCTCGAAACCAGGAAATAAAAACCTGTTTAAGTGAACCTTGAATAGATTCTTCTTAAACCACCTTTCTCCTTCAGATGGTATGTCTGTTGCCTCTACAATTGTAGCCTCATTTACCACTGAATCCCTGTAATTATTTACAAATGCATTCATTACCTGTAGGTTATGAACTCTAAGTTTTTCACACAAAGAAAACCAGCCTGCATTTTTCATCATCTCTGCACATCTGGGAAATTCTTCAGCCCACTTGACATTGGCTAGCTCTAGTTTGCAGATTTTCCCACTAATCTTTTTTACCACTGCCATTGTGATTCTGTGATTGTGCTAAATTGTATTTCCTATTCAAAACATGTCTATGCAAAATAATCTATGAAAAAAATACTAATTAGCAAGCATTTACTATTTAGGTTAGCTAGAATACGAATATGGGTTCATGCATTTTGATAATCGAAACCTGCATGTACCATCTATGCCATAATCAATATGCACTCCTTCCTCCAGAACGCGTTTGGGCTACTGTCAGTATCATAATGAAGAGGAACTCCTCTCTCAAACACGTGTCCAATATATGACATATGTCCTTAACCAATTTCCAAGTGGAAACAGTCCGACAGCACCAGCATGTCACTCATTATTCAATGCGTCGTTGGTGTGTACTATGATTATTAATGCAAAATAACCAAAAATTGGACACCCGAAACCTTCATAATGAGCTATGCATAAATGAAATTGAACCTTATTCATTGAAAATGATCTTTATTCATAATCATTGGACTTTATGAAGATATGCATCATTTTAATAAGATTTAGAACTTGAAATATTAATGAAAATGAGCCATGTTTATTCTAACAAATAAATCAATGATAAAATAAGACTTTAAAGAACCTAAAAACTAATTTTAAAGGGTCTTAATGTAAAACTAAGGTATAACTAAGAAAAAAATCTTCTAGGAAAAATATCTAAGGTAGGACTAAGATACAAATCTAGAGATAACATCTGGCAGCGATTGGGGATAAATCTCTCCTTGTGAGGCTTTAAGAACATATTGACCATGTTCCTTCAGAAAACCTGCTAGAATCATACCTCTGAAATCAAACTGCTATATTGGGATGAAGTCTTATATACAAAAACTGTAATGATATATACAATGAATAAGAGTGCATCAGCTCAGTATGTATGAAAGTGTTTCAAGAACTGCCCATTTATTGGTCGTGCAACTTCATCACCATATAGATTTCATAAGACAAAAGTGTTATTTCCCAAAATCTTAATTATTTTAAAAGGTCCCAGCCATAAATTATCAAATTTTCCATGCTTACCTTTTTCATCATTTCGTGCATCCCATCTGAGAAATGTATCACCAACTGAGAAAGTGTCGTTTTGACCTTTTTATCAAAGCTTTCCTTTACCTTCTTTTTGTAAGCTTCAGATTTTTCCATTATTGTTTCTCTTTCTTGCTGTAACTTGACTATCTGAAACTTCCTTATTTTTATTTCATCTATTTCTTCTTCTACATCTTGCAAAAAATTGATTACTAGAAAACTTAATTGGACAGGAAATATTGCATCAATTCCATAAACAAGTTGAAAAGGTGATGTTCCAATGGATTTCTTTACAGTTACCCTTTCTTCCCAAAGAGCATATTTTAATTTAATGTCCCAAGTCCTTTTGTTTTGAAATAACATATTTTTTATACTATTCATGAATCACAATACTCTTATTAGTAGATTCTGCTAATCCATTCCCCTAAGGGTAATAAGGTGTGAAATCCCTCCCCCAATAAAATAATCTTGTATTTTATTGATCGATAAGGAGTTGTTTACATAGATGTATGTCTTGCATATCGATGCATTGCATCTTTACAAAAATCCAAAAGCACCATAAGGAGCTTTGATGTCTTTGTTGATTTGTCAATTAAAAAAATGTGTTGATCTTCAAAAAGGTTCTAATTTGTACATAGCCGTGATAACAAAATCGAAAAAACTGAAAGAGGCAAAGAGACCTCAAAAATTGTAGCTGGATGTGTCTTCTGATAAGCTAAGATATCCAATATTCGTAGCCTCCATATCTGGTGCAAGCAGTAAAACTGAATCTTCAAAAACAGTAATCTCAAGATCAAATCAGAAAAATAGAGTTGTTGTGAGTGACTATCATGTCATGCTAGCATATAACTTTCTTATTATAGGTTTTCATGCCCCCACTTTTATTGTCTTGCGATGCCCCATCAAAAAAATCCCACAGAATAGTTTTTTCAATCATCTCTTCTGTGATGATCCTTGGAGCCGGAGCATCTTTTTGTTTGTGGGAAAAAAGAGAGAATGTTGACGCCCTGTTTAGCTTTGGATTCATGGGAAGAATATTTTTCTTGAAAGGTGGCAGCATTTCAAGCTAGCCAAATTCCCCAAATGTGAAGTAGAGCAAGCACTTTTAAGTGAGCTAGCAGTGGGGAGGACGACCAAGTTTTCTAAGCGTCTTCCACCTAGAGACCTTCCCAATCAAATCTGAGGTTTAAAAGAGATTGAGAGTGCGACCAGACCTGTGAGGAGAAGGTACAAGTAAGAAAAATGTGTTTTACACTTTCTTCATTATCTTTGCACATAGTGCACCATCTTGGGCCTTCCAGGGATCTTTTTTGAAGTCCATCCCAAGTTGGGATTTTGTTAGCTAGGGCACACCACATAAAAATTCTCTCCTTCAAAGGAAATTTAAGTTTCCAAATCCCACGTTTCAACCATTTTGGTTCATCCTGGAAAGTGCTGGCACATAATTGCTGATAACCAGTTTTTGGGGTGTAAACTCCATGTGTTGCATGTTCCCAAACTAGTTCGTCTTGGGAAAGTGTGAGCCGTATGTGGGAGGAACAAAGGGCAGTGATGTATCTATTCAATCCATAGTCCAAATTTTTGGGATCTCAAGCTCCCGACATCCCAACCATTCTTGGTGCCAAAATTTTATCGTGATATGATCAATAATTTGATTCAAATGAAATAAATCTTTATGCTATAACAATTGAACAAGCTGATGAGAGAGAAGATGGTTTTGCTGGATTCCTAGCCAAGGGTCTACTCCTATTTTGAATCTCGCTCCATTTCCAATTTTCCAAGAGAGGACCCTATGAATAAGAGGAAAAGCATTACAGATTTCCTTCCAAATAATCAAGCCAGTTTGTGGAGCAATAAAGACAGAGTTTCCAATCCAATCCCATAGTGGAACCAGTGCAATATACTTGTGAAGAATCACCTATATCCATAAGTTGTTTGTTGAAATAATCCTCCAGCCTGCTTTTGCTGCCAGAGATTTTGTAAACATAGAGGATTTTTTTAGTCCGCCCCTCCCATGGCTTTAGGTCTAGCAACTTGTTCCCATTTTACCCAGGGGAGAACTCTTTGTTCTTTATTTCATGTCTAGAGGAATTTTGAGCATATTTTTGGGGATTTTTCCAAAATTGATTTTGGGATCCAAGCTCATCCAGTAAATAGGGATGGATTTAAGTACAGATTTGACCAAAATTAGCCTGCCCACTCTCAAAATCCATATATTTCACCAGATGTTTAGTCTGCGTTCTAGTTTTTCCAAAATCCAGTTCCAATCTTCCTTCTTGTAGTAGTTTGGTTTGAGCCTAAAACCTAATTACTTGAGACCTTCGTGCAATGTGTATAAATTGAAGGGAAAAAATTCTATGAGTGCCCTAATGATATCCTCTTCCATATTTAAATTAGTGATGATGGATTTCTAGGAATTTAACTGCATTCCTGTGGCTTTGCAAAACAGGAGCAGGATTTCTGAGGGCTTTTCTGCCTCCCTGATTGATCCATTACAAAAGATGAGAATATCATCTAAAACTAGGAGATGTGTGATGGTTAGGTTTGTAGCTATCTTGATTCCTTCAAATAAGCCTCTTCTTTTTGCATCCGAGATGGCTATGCTTAGTCCCTCCACAACCAGAAGGAAAACAAGCGAGGAGAGTTGACACCCTTGTCGAAGGCCCCTTTCTGAGTGAAAAAATGAGGACATTGCTCCATTGATGAGGACAACAAATGATGCAATTGTGATGCATACAAAAATCCATTTTATGAAGGAGTAGTAAAAACCCATATATGTAAGGAGCAATTTGAGGTAAAGCCAACTGACCCTATCAAAATCCTTTAAGAGGTCAATTTTTAGAAGTTCTCCTTTGGAATTTTTTATTTTTGCACTATGCATGCCTTCTTGGGATAACCCAATTGCTTTATGAATTTGTCTATTCTCCAAAAAAATGAACTATTCATTTGAGATGAGCTTTAAGAGGACCTTCTTCAGTCTTTGCACAATTACCTTTGCAACCACTTTGTAAGTGATGTTGCACAAAGAGATAGGCCTGAAATCCTCCATACTATCTGGATTATCTTTTCTGGAATGAGGGCTAAAAAATTTGTGTTGAGTGGAGGATGTGGGTGGCCATTTAACCTGGTTTCTTCAACCAATTGGAGTAGGTCAGGACCAATGGTGTCATAGGCGTCCAGGAAAAATTCAATAGTCCATCTGTTTGTTGCTCAGCTTTATCCTTTTGAAAGCTATGCAAAGTTGCTTTCAATTCGTCTTCCAACACTTCCTCCATCAAGTTCGAATTGTCCTCCTCATTGATGCTTTCAGGAAAATATTGCGATATCTGAAGGACCTCTGCAATTTTTGCATGTTGTTCTGCTTTGAAAAAACTTCCAAAATAAGACTTTCCTGTCACAGCCAAATCCTCAAAGGTGGAGACTCTCTCATTATTTGCATTCTTGAGCTCCCAAATAGTGTTTCCTTGTTTTCTGCCTTTTGCATAGGCTTGGAATAATTTTGTGTTTTCATCTACACACTCCATCCAGATGAATCTGCTTTTAAGCCTCCATACCTCCTCTCTCTCTCTCATAATCTTGTTTCTGTTGGATTCCAAGGAGATTAGTATTTGCTTATCTCTTTGTGTGAGAAATCCCCCCCCCCCTTAGAATTTTGAATTTCTGCCATTTCTTCCTCAATTTGGGTGATTGCTTGTTCATCCATAATCTTTTTGTTCCTATCCCAGTCCTTCAGAAGGCATTTTATGTGATAAAGGTTTTGTGCAAAGTGGGTGGTAGCATGTGTGCCCTCTTTCGCTACATACAAAGTCCAATTTGTTTGAATAAGCCGAAGAACCTTCTCATTTTTTAACCAAGAAGAACAGAGTTTGAAAGGGTTGGCTAGCTTCTTAGGGTTTTTTCAGAGTTCCAGACAAATTGGTATGTGATCTGAGTCTGCTCTTGAGTCCACCCATTGTCTAAACATCAAATCTTTTTCTAACAAATTTTGATCCATGAGGAACCTATCTAGTCTTTTTGCAATCCTATCCTCATTAGATCTTATGTTTGTCCAAGATGATTTGAGCTTCTGAGGATCCAAGTCAACCATTTTCATGTTTTGGAGAAGATTACTGAAGAAAGAAGCCAGAGGATCGACTCTCTATTCTGGACCCCATATTTCATGACCACCTAGCGTGAAGTTCAAATCTCCCCCTATAACCATATTTTCACATCTTAAGAGGTGGGAGGATTTCAGGGATTCCCAAACTACACTCTATTGTTTTAAGGCCCATAGATATTCATAATGTTTAGGGTTAAATTTTCCTCATCCCAAAAGATCTGAATCCCCAATCCAAAAATATCCCCCCCAAGTGTTTGTGCAGCTCAGCGTGGACTGGTTCCATCCTATTGCTAACTCACCAAAGTGTCCTCTACACTCTGAGCTATGAAGGTGTAAAAATTTGAAATTGAAGAAATCAACTTTCTAAATTCTTGTTCTGACCCTAAGGTTTCTTGGAGGAGGAATACATCCAGTTTATGGACCAAGAGCATCCTCTTTAGGGAAAGTTTTTTTGGGTACTTTCCATACCCCTATAGTTGAGGGAGAGAACTTTCATTTGGGAACCCCTTCAGGCGCTTACACTGCTCTAAGTGCCCCAAATAGGGTTTTTTGTCTTCCATTTGCTTGATCCCAAAGAGTGTTTTGTTGGGTTGAGGAAAGGTGTGAGGGTCTTCCCCTCCCTTTTCCTTTTGATAAGAGTGTAGGGTTAGGTCCAATTCCAAGGAGAGGGGTTGTCGAGGCAGCCAGAGGAGGGATATCCCTTGATCTGAGGTGGAAACGAATTGTGGAGGAGGTGGAGGGTGAGTCTAGAGGGGCTACTTGAGGAGAAGAAGGGGGTATCTTCGAGCGGGTTGTAGGGAGAGAAAGTGGATGGGGAGGGGAAGTAAGCAAGGGAGAGGGGGAAGTGCATACATTTTCATAGGGGCCTGGGGTGGTTGTATCATTCAAATGTTCATTTAAGGATGAAAAAGGAAACATACCAGAAGAAAGTTGTGGTGCTCGTTGTGGTGGAGGAGTTGTTCTAGAAGAAGGAGTGTTTATTGTTTATTCCTCTATAGGGTTCATATTTTGTCTTATTGCATCAACTGCATGGATTTTTCCTGCCTCTTCGTGTCCTGTCGCATTCCCTTCTGAGCCCGGAGCCTTGGCCTCCTTGGAGATCCATCTCTTTCTAGTGAGGGTTGGGGGCGGTTCCAAAGTGCAATTCTTCACTAAATTCCTTGTCTCATGGAACCTATGCCATCTGAATGAAAGTCCTTCATAATCTAGAAGTTGTTTTCTATTTTTGGGACCCCATATCAGATTGATGTGGTCCTTGAGTTCAGTTCAGATGGTCAAAGATACCAGTATTCTTGCAACCATTCTACGACGGGTCTGCGTGAAAGAGAGGTCTTCCTCTATGAAATCCCCTAATGCATTTCCCAAATCCCATAGCAATGTTGGGTTCCAAAACTCCCATGGAAGGACCGACAAATGCACCCAAACTGGGATAGTATCTAGTCTTTCACTGTCCGCATCGAACAAGGGGGTCCATTTCTTTAGCATTATAGGAATCATGCCATAGTTCCAAATCTGGCTCGAGATTTTTTCTGCATCTTCCTTGTATTTCAAGTGAAAACCAAACCATCCTTTGGCCAGAGGAGTGGTTTCTGGTTCATATTGCAGTGGCCTCATCCAATTATTTCGAACCTAGTTTTCCATTTCATCCTAGGTTGGGTTCCGTCCTCTAATTTTTCCTACAAGGGAAATTTTCGTCATTTCCATTTCTTCGTCAATTGATATTTTTACCCCGCAGACCAGGTTCATAGATCCTTTTCTAGGGTTAAGGAACCTGTTTTTTCTCTTCTTGCTAGGAATCCCCCCACCCCAAAAATTCCTTCTAAGGTGCCCTCTCTAGAATCCCTTCTATTGTGATATGAGTCCAAACCGGGTGGGGTTCCGCTAAATTTTTTTGGCTATAAAAGGGAAGCTATGAACCCTTTAGGGTTATGAATATAACTGTCTGAAATCCTAGCAGAGACCTGCTCTGTAATAGTGGGTAGGGTTCCCGACCATCCTGCCTCCAACAGGTCGAAGTCATTATAGAACCCTTGATCAATCTGAGGTGTAGGTTTTGGGATTGGTACCAAGAAATCTTCATTGTACATGATTATGGCATCCGCTAGATGGAGATCTGGTGCTGTGAGTGAGGCGATGGGGAAAACTGTGAGGGGCAAGCCACCAAGAGCTGCATCTAGTAGCCTGGCTGCTAACTGCAATGGTGAATGGTCTTTTTAGGGTCTAATGTGCAATATGAAGGTAGGGCACAAACCCCAAAAACCCTAGATGTTGCGATTTCATAGTTGCTTCCAGCTAGCATGTGTTCTAGAAATGATTGAAATGTGGCAGGGGAAGTTACCGCAGTGAAATCTGGAGAGGTAAAAAATGAGAATCCTTGCCATGGGTCCTCCGTAAAATCCAAAAAATATCCCTCTCCACCGTCTTCCATGCTGGCATAGAGGAAAAACAGGAAAAAACTGAAAAACTGAAAAAGACAGGCCCTTTTAACCGTGCCATATCGGGCAGGGGCTACCGGGGCTACCGATCAGCCCCCGAGGGCTTTCCTGTTTGCCACATCGCTGAGAAAAACTGCAAAGCTCCTTCCCATATCATCTCCATAATAAGGTGTGGAATGTTTTAATATGATTTTATTTTCTTCATAGAAATTTATCATATTTTTGGACTTAAAGGCTAGAGCATTATCAGTTACTAACTTCCTTGGAAAACCAAATCTACTTAGAATATTATCTTGAACAAAAATGATGATAACTTTATTTGTTTCTCTTCTTGTAAGAATTGATTCCACCCACTTGTTAAAGAAATCAATGGCAGTTAAAATCCATTTATGATGGCCACTGGAAGCATAATGAATCTCTCCTATAAATTATAAACCCCATTGTTGAAATGGAGCATTTACTGTAATTGGTTTTAAGGGTAAAGACTGCAACTTGTGTTTACTTGGAAATTTCTATCATTCAATGTAAGCTTTGACCTGGAGATACACATCTATAAAAAGAGTGTTCCAATAGTAACCAGCTCTTAAAATATTAAATGAAGTTGATTTCCAATACTTATGCCCCCCACATGCACCCCCATGTAATTTTGTAGTAAGAGCCTCAGCCTCAGATTTATCCAAACATTTAAGCAATATAATTCTAGGATATTTCCAATATAAAACTTGATCAACTAAAACATCTTTCAAAGCTTTAACTTGTAATGATCTATATTCACTCTTATTTAGATCGGGAGGACATTGTAAATGCAATAGAAAGTAAACAATTTTCTCATATCATGGAGAATCAAGATACTTGTTATAAATATGTTCTTTATCATATTATGTTGATGACTCTTGTACTGATTGTTCAACCACCAGATGAAGATCTAAAACTTGACTATTTGATTATGCCAAATTTTTACTAGACCTTGTCCCTTTACCAATTTGGTAGGCTTAATATCAACATCATATTCCATGATTTTAGCTATCCATCTTCCTCTTTTTCCCTCACTCTCAGGCTGTACCAGAATTTCCTTAACTGCTATGTTAGGAACATAAGCTAAAATATTACAATGCAAAACATAAATCCTAAAGAATTTCAAAGCCTTGACCAATGCGTAGGCTTATTTTTCCATTGTACTATATGTCAACTCTGAATCTCTCAATGTTTTGCTAAAGAAGGATATTGGTTGTTCTAAACCATCTGAATTCTTTTGTAATAGAACAACATCTATAGTGTCTTCAAATGCAAACAAGAAAACTGAAAATTCTTTAGAAAAGTTAGGACTTACTAAAACTTGTGCCTCTATAAGTACTTGCTTTATTTTTTCAAATGATGACCTAGCTTAAGTTGACCACTTAACTTATTTGTCTTTCTTAAGCATTTCAGTAATTGGTTTAATGATTTTTGCAAAATTAGGGATAAACCATCTAAATTTTTTTATCTTACCAAGGAAAGATTGAATTCCTTTCTTACTTCTGGGTAGGTTGATTTTTAGGATGGATTTAACCCGTTCTGGATCGATTTTAATCCCTTTAGTAGAGACTTTATGACCTAAGATCTTTACCTTTTTCCATAACAAAATGATACTTTTTGGGATTCTTGGATAATCCATACTTCCCGCATTTAATAAAAGTTTGTTTTAAATGCTTCAAATGTTCATCGTCAGATTTGGAAAATACGATTATGTCATTTAAATATATGAATACAAACTTTTATTTTTCACCAACAAAAGCTATATCCATAGCTCTCTGAAATGTAGAACCTGCATTCGTGAGCCCACAAGGCATCTTGACGTACATAAATGTACCCCAGGGAGTTGTAAAATATGTATTTTCCCTATCCTCTAGTTAAACAACAATCTGATGATAACCAGAGAATCCATCAATCATAGATATCCTCTGGGAACCCACCATTCTCTATAAAATTTGATCAATTTTGGGAAAAGTATAATTATATTTAAGGGCGCATATGTTAAACTTACGACAATCCACACACAATACGATTTCTCCATTTTTTTTACATACTGGTACCAAATTTTCTACCCAAGATGAATATCTAAGAGGTATTATGATCTTTGCATCTAACAACGTTTTAACCTCTTTTTCAATAATGGGAATTAATGTTGGATTAAGTCTCCTAAGATTTTTTCTAAAAGGCTTAGTATTTGGATTTAGAGGAATCTTATGTTGAATTATGCTAGTGTTGTATGTTTTCAGATATTCATATGACCAAGAAAAAACATCAACAAATTCTTTCAGTAGTTTGATGTACTTGTTCCTTTCCTTTTTTGAAAGTGTCTTAGATATATTAATCATTTTACATTCATTTTCAGAACCAATATTATAACTTAAAACATTTTCTTCAATAGATTGTACTGTAGGTTTTAACAGAGTATCATCTTTTGAGAATAATCTTTCAAGAGGTACAACCCTTTGGGAATAAAATTCTATTTTGATTCAACTATCTCATGACTTCCAATTGAATTGCTTATGCATGAAGCTTTTTCGTTCCAATCAATATCTTGATCTTGATCAATCAGTGAATTAGAAAAATCCTCTGTTAACTCTAAAAATTCCTTAAGTTCTTGATCATCATGAAAAAATTTCCAACATTTAATATTATCTGGAACTAAGGTTTTCTATCTTACTTCAATTGGATACTTATGATGAGTTAATTTTGGAACTTTAAAATAATTTGTTTCCAAAGTCAATGAAGTTGTTGTTTGATTATGATCTCCTGGGATATAAGTTATGTTGAAAGCTAAGAAAAAATTATTAATCAAATCCCATACCTCATTCCAACAAACTTTCAACAAGGACTGTTTAACTTGATATATATCCTTTACTTGTTGTACTATTAATTCAGAGTCTCCAAACACAGTAAGTTGTTGGATACCTAAATCTTTTGCATCCCTTAATTCAAGAATTAGTGCCTCATATTCAACAATATTATTTGTTTTCTGAAATTCCAACTTATACATCAAGGAAATATTCTCACCTCTAGGAGAAATAAGTACAATACTTGCTCTTGCTCCTTTACATGATGAACCATCAAAATACATTTTCCATAAATAATATTGATCTCTTATCTTAGGTTGTTCTGCATGTTTTTTCTCAACCTGTAAAACACCCGTACTACCATCATTTAGATACAACATGCAAGAGCCAAAATCTTCTTGAACTGAATAAATTGGATGATTTGTCTGATTTTTATTATCACTGACCAGGTATGCAAGTTGAACTTCTCTATAAAGTCTTCTATACTCACCTCCAAATACCGGTATGGTAGCATAAGAAAGATCCATTATAAGGATTCCTCCTACCCTTTTTTCCTAAGATCCTGATAATATCATACCAAATTTAGGAGAAATATCAGCTATGACGACATCCATGAGTACACTTTTCATGGGCAACTGTGTAAGACTGACTACCAGATCTTTAATGACTCTAAGACATTTTACTGCTCTAGAGTCAAAAGCATAGAGATCATGATAATGTTTAGTGATATCGAGCCCTAATGCTTCCATGATTTCCTTAGGCATGAGATTGTGAGAGGCACCGGAATCTAGAAGGCAGTTGTGCAGATTTTGATCATGAACTATGAGTGTGATATAAAATGGAGGATGATAATCAGATTTATCATCTGGTTGATCAAATGTTTTAGAACAAAAATAATGGTAAGATTCTCATCTTGCAAATTAATCAAATCAAAAGGGATAGGATTAGCTGAAGAATTCATAATTTTAAGAGTAGGCTCTCTGTGTGACTTGTTCCTAACCAATTCAATCAATGGAATAAGAATATTGATTCTGCTAATTTCATGTTCCAAATTAAAATTAGAAATTTTACCTACTTCTGTTTCTGTAATTTTACTCCTACCTCCTTGTTGTTCCTACTTTTTATTAAAGGTAAACTTTATTTTGTAGGAACATTCTTTACATTCTTCTTTCCATGTGCTTCTTGCTTCATCCCATACCTAATACCATATGACTTCTGCTACATCTCCTAACAAATTTTTGGCATATATGACTCTTGTTCAAAATAATATATTTCAAGATATCAACCATATTTGCATAATGATATTCAAACTTAGTCAAAAATTGAGAAGAAGAAAGATAATCCAACATATCAATATAAGGTTCTAAATATTCAAGTTCCATTTCATCTATTTCATAAGACTCATCATCCCATATCATATTATTTTGGAAAGGAGGCTGAATTTTCTAATCTTCATTGTTTCTCCTATCTCTAGGAAAAAACCTAGAATTGAATGTTCTTCTGAACTAATTAGGGTTTTTATTATCATTATCCTAAACAAGCTTATTTTGAATTTTATTCTCCATTTCCAACCTATTGAGTTTTGCAGACATATTTTTAACAATTTTGGTCATGTCATCTATTTTATTATCTGTTATTTTTGTCCCTGAAGTAGATGGTGACATTTCTTTTTTCTTTTTTCTTTTTATCTCCATGATTATCTTACTTACCTCTCAATTTATTTGCTGCCATCAAATTTGATTCTACCTCTAAGGTTGCTTCTTGCATATTTACTAAGATATTGGCTCTTCTTTCCCTTAGCAAAAGAGAGAATTCAACATCAAAAGAATTGGCATAGGTTAACTTTGCATATGTTTCAGTAGGCTTGATCTCTGCAGGAATTTTACTATACATTTTATTCAAACGTTTGGTGAAATCAGTGACTATTTCCCCCTGCTTTCTTTTTAAAGTTCCAAACTCAGTAATATAATAAAGATCATCTTTGGTATCTCCCTATTGTCTCATAAAGACTTTTTCTAAAGCATTTATCCTATCAATTGAGTTTAGAGGAAATTCTCTAAGCCACTTTCTTACTTCCCCATCTAAGCTCTGAACAAATATCCTCATCCACACATCTTGATGTTCTATATTTTGGTTATCAACATAGCTAAAATAGACATTCCAATGTTCTTCTACTGTAACCTCTCCCTGGCCATTGAATCTTGGAAGATACTCCTGGTAATCACCACCAAGAAGGGCATTTAAAGGTTGAGGTAAGACTAATGGCACATATATTGCTGCTATTATAACATCAATCCTATTAGGAGGTTGGGATACCATATTTGGAGTAGATGGAGCTAAGGGTGATTGGGCTGATATAGTAAATGGGTGTGTTTACAATAGAGATAGTATCTTGATTCCTATTTGGATAATAGGAATTTTGCTGGTCAAAGGTGTATAAGGTGATGTCAAAGACTTTGAAAAGTCAAATTGTTATGAACTCAAGATTTCCTTTTTTTATATTCTTAACTGATAAAGGATTTGTATAAACAATAAAGCTATCAACCTGACTAGATTTTGGAATTCAGGGATAAAGATGGATAAGTCTTCCTTTCCTTTCCTAGAATTTAGTCTCTACCGAGCTTCCCTCAACAACCTATCAGGATCTAGAACAACTTGATACAAAGTACATGAAGGATTTCCCCTAGTTCATGTCTTTTTAGAAGCCACCATGATGATTGTAAATGACTAGTGAAAATGTAGTCTATAATATTTTTTGACTTTGTTCACCTTCCAAAATCAGATAAAAAAAAATTACCCAGGGAAGATTTACTTCACTTCCATGCTGGAAACAACGACAGAATATGTTATCACTAGAGTTTGCACCTAGACTACTGACGTTCAAAGTCTAGAGAATATTAAAGTTTCTTAATGGAGACTAGGTTTCTTGGCTTACAAAAATATAAGTGAAATGGAGATCATGCTATTATGGAGAGAAACTTCCTATGGCTTGGGGTACCACAACAAACAGCTTTGACACTAGAAATCAATCTTTCCCAATATGCAAGAGAAACCAAACATCTAACACTGAGGGATACTGAATCATACCTTGTTTCGGACGGTTGAACTAGATCCCTGTTGAGCTTTTCCAATTCATGCTTGCATTAACAATTTGCTCTCAACAACATCAAACAAGGAAAAGCATGCTCTATAATAATGCGTTAGACCTACTCTAGCATATATATTCAACAATGTATAAGCAATTAAATACATTGATGGATTCAATATTCATATTCAAATGCACATAATTGGACATGAAAATATATTTATATTAATAAAATCAGAGATTACAATAGTGACAACCTCTGTCGGCATGTCTACGAACCAAAGAAACCAAGTCCTCCACCTGGGCCTCCACCACCTCAATCCTCCATCTCTCAATAGCAAGCTCACAAAGCAAAGGCAATCTTGGGAAGAACACAAAGTGCTTCAAAGGGACAAAGGGATGTAGACTCAACTATAAGAAAACTAAAGTAACAATGGACTATAGTTTCTTTGCTCTTCAATTCCTCCTCTTCAATGTAGCCAAGGGGTTCCTTATATAGCACTCCAAAATGGTAATGGAGGGTTGAATCTGAGCGATCTCAAGGTATATGGAAGGCCAAGATTTAGGATCTTTGGATTCATATGAGGAAAACTCCAAAATTATTTGGATTTATGCACACATTTCGATGTACGTGGGTTTGAGGTCAAAAGTCACGTGTACACGCTAGTATGGGTTTAAAAGTCGAGTACAAAAATAAAGAGGTGTTTTTAAGGGATGATATTGGAACATAAAAGTACAATATAAGTCCATGGGGTCTAAAGAGTCTGTAGAGGGACAGGGAAGGCCATAAATATGTGATCAACCATGTGTGGTAAAATCAGCTATAACAAATGCCCCCTAATGTGTGAGGTCAGAGGGGTGACATGATAGCCGAAATACATTATAAAATCCATCCCAAAAGTGGAGTAATGAAGACCCAAGTGGAAGAACCAACCACTCATCAGTACAATACAATAATCAATCTCTGCATGTGACTGCAAATACATATAGCAGTCCCGGATACATAAGAGTACAATGGCCATGAATAGGCATGATATACAAAATGTGACAAGTGTGGTCATCACCACGTACAATATATAATAGATCAAAATCTCCAAAGTGGATGAAGATATACAACGGATCAAGATCTGCTTAGTGGATGAAAATATCTAATATACACTGAAATTAAATCATGAGAGTTGATATCTCATGAACACTGGCATGATCAAAGAGGTAGCATACATGGAATGCCACCAAGCTGGAAGGTCTTCTACATGAACCGCTATGAGTACATGTCCTACTATGCGAATAGATGTGTCAAGGTTGAACATAGTAGTCCATCGTCTGATTACCAATCATTGATGTATACCGTTAATAGACATGAGATCACCCACCGATAATGAAAATGGGAGTCAAGGTACAGAGTGCAATCTAAAAAGTGTGAATAGATGTGTTGAGGTTGAACACTTAGAAGAATCCATCGATCAGGGGACAGTGATGTATTCCCAAAACTGTCGATGGTGAGAGAACCTACCACCGATTATTGTAAGTCTCAAGGCACTCCAATGACTCTAGACTCCTATTCCAGAATAAATGATCTGAAGTCGATGGAATGGAATCCACTAGAAGGAGGAAATTGAGGCATCCCCCATCAACCAACATGAGGTACTCAACAACGTTGTATAATGTGGAAGAACTCGAACAAGATGTGCATGAACCAGTAACATTACCAAGAATGACCGACATGTAAAGTCAAGATAACTGAGGAAAGGCTGACTTGGGCTTCCTTCGAACAAGAGCATAAGGAAAATGGTGACTGAAGGTAGGCACCGTGGACTCGATATGCAAACAGGGACATCTCTGTGACACAGGAGACATCAATAGAGGCTCCATGGGGACTGGAAGCATAACTAGTCAATGGAGATAAATTCAGAGTAACGAGTACAGCTTCGAAAGTCAAACTAATAACCCAACCAATGGATGTGACATACAGTGCTCTATTTGAAGGCGAAATGACTCAACTGCTGCCAAAGATAATATATTTTCTCGTCTGTCTTTTTATGTTTTTTTAATTTTTTTGGACTTTTTCAAATATTTTGAAAAGCTTGAAAGATAATAAAAGTGATTTATAGTACAATTCTAGGAGGAGACAAGTATCAGGGACATGCAAGCTAGCTCCAAGCAGTGGAACATACCCATTCTCAATGCAAGGAAACATGTGTAGTATTATGAAACTTGGGGGAAGGTCTCCTCCCAGTAAAGGGGTGATCAAGCTGCAAAAGGATAGAAAAGAGGCTCTTCTTGGCTAGACATGAGACAAGATCAGGCTATAAGGCTGATAACTCAAAGTTAGGGAGTTGGCGTAAAGCTCAAGAAGGCAAGCAAAACTCATGAAATGCAATTACAACTTGATATATACAAGGGAGTCCCTATGGGGAAAAGCCATCATAAAGTTCAAGAGGATTATGAAGCTCTTATTAAAGGACATGGAGGGACTAAAACAGGACTCCCCCAACCTAAAGGATGTATCTCAGCATGGGCACCAAATGAAAAATAGGATCTAACTAGGGCACAGATTTATAGGAAAGCTCTACCATTCACAAAATAACACTTACAACAGCAGCATGAAGGTTCTGCAACATCATGGAATGGGTCAGTACCTAAGGTTAAGATGAAATGGTCATAAGGCCATGCAAAATGCAAGCGGATGTGAAATCCTATCCTATATGCCAGTTTAGACATGATACCTGTAATATGAATGAATAGGTCAAAGACCTCAAAGAGAGTGTGCAAAAACATGGACCCTACATGACCACAATATTAGTCCAAAACAACTGAAAATAATCAGTAAAGAGTCCAAAATATAGGAAATAGGGAGGATTGATCATGACAACAACATTCAAAGGAAGCAATGTGGTCGACGATGGGACACAAGAAGGAATGTAAGGTGTAGACCCAACGTTCATGTATCCACTACCACCCCCGTGAGGGTGACCACTGGTGTAAAGGCTGAGCGAAGGGAATAAAAATCCTCCACAAATGGAGTAGAGGATGGAATATGACCATTCCCAAATCCATGAGCATGGTAAGGGTTGTGATGCCCCCAAGTCCGACACCAGGGTCTGCACTAGGACCTAGAGTAGGTGATGGTATACTAGTAGTGATATCAGGCATGCCGAACATAAAAGTACCTGAACTCAAGAGAACATAAATATACTCAAGTAACCGCGATCCCAAAATCCAACTAGCGCACAAAGAGCACACTCCTAAGAGAATCTACAGCTAAAATGAAAAAACACCAAGGGGAGGATAAGTGAGCTCCTGAATACAACAGGTGTGTCTCTCCTAGGAGAGGCTTGAGACTCCCATACACTACAAGTGGAGGTACGTAACCAATCATAGTGGGACTTAGCTTCAACGCATAAAGAGACTGTGCTTTTCGACCCCTACCTAGCCATGACACCTACAGAATAACCTCTGTAAGTACCCCCTACGATACCTAGGTAAGGAAACTAAGGTCACCCCAATATAACCAATGTATAGGCGGATAGTTACAGGAGGGATCGACCATATAGGCAGGGTAGCAAAGCCCAAAACTCAAAAGAGACCCCAGATACGAATACAATCTTGGAAATATCTCCGGGGCTCACAAAAGTGACCAAGGGATATCCCAATCATAATTGCTCACGTTGCCTTGTGCTTAACTCCTATGTAAGAGCGGCATCCTAAGAAACACTGATTATACCAAGGATTTCTCACTCTCACCTAGACAGATACCTACTTGTTTTTGTTTAGTAGTCTTGGAGAATTGACTCACAATGTAACTATTCCTGTCACATACCCCAATTTTGTAAAATTATGTAAATTGTTTTATTATATTTCTGAGACATTATGTTAAATTTAATCCTAAGTAGGGATTGATGACTCAGCAGAGTCAACAATAATGGAGTGTAATTCAGAATATTTTATTATTAATAAATAAATTATGGAGACAACAGCATGGGAGAGCTGTTAAAAAGAGGTTACTGGTCAAACTGGTGGATGGAACTCGGTGGAAAGGCAAAAGACAAGTGGCAGCATCCTCAAACACTTCCTAAGTTGCAGGTGGCAACTTCCCTATATTTGGGGTCATGATTCCCCAAGAAAGTGGAATCAGAGTAGGTGGCTCATTAAATGACAGTTAACCCCAAAAAGACCTAGGCAATCTTTTAAAAGTACTCAATGAAGAGAGCTGAGGCTGCTCAGTTATTTTCCAGAGAATAATCATTCAGGTGGAATGTTATTTAGGAAATTCATTGGGGAAAAAGGGAAAACAGTAAGGAAGTTGTTTGAGAGGAATGCTGCAGTAACTTGGTTATTTACAGCTTTTTAGTTGCGAGAACTTACTGATAAGTTCTGAGATTATACTGAGTTGAAGACTGGTATCTAACTTTGTTGCACCTAGTTCCAGCCAGGGAGACCCGAGCAAGCTCGGGGGTCCTGAGGAGTCGCTGTCTGAGCGCTCTCCAGGAGTTGGTAGGGAGGAACGGCCTCCCATTGCTGTTGTTGTCCAAAGCTTAAGCAGGTTCTATCACCTAACTGTTCTGGTTTAGTAACTGTGAATGATTGAATGTGATTGATTATTATATAAAAGTTTTACTATTTAATGAAGTAAATGTTAATAGTTTATCAGTAATAGAATTGCAGATGAAAATGATGACCAATGTGTTTTTCCACATCTGGGTTTACCAGATCGTACTCCAGCATAGGGGTAATAATTATAAAAGATAGCATGATAAGATTATAGATTAGTGAATTGTTTCTTTACTTATCATCAGAAGGAAGTATTACTGATAAGCTATTTATGTTCTCAGATAAACTTTTCCCTGTACTGTATTTTCATATTCATTAAATCTATTAATTGCTAAGAACAGATGGAAGATATTACTAGGTGTAAAAAAAAAGAAAAAGAAAGACTATGTTTACCTGTTGTTTTAAACCTTTTAATTATTCTTTTTCCAGTTCGAAAGAACCTAACTTTTATCTACTAAAAAGACAACACTAATAGTAGGAGTAATTACAAAATGTTATATTTTACCGTTTAAATCCTAGTGGTATTAGTCTGTATTTTAGTTAAGAATGCAATTATTTAATTAGAGTATACTCTTTTATTTCAGCTAAGCTCAAGCATATTTCAAAACTGTTACTCTATTTTCAAGTATGGTAAATAAATGTTATTACATATACAGGAATTTATATAGATATGTATATGAGAATAAACTTTAAATATTGATTGAGTATTATGCAGAAATACTCAGGCATTATATACAAAATAAATAAACTAAACTAAACATTGGATAACAACATTAAATAATAGTCATAGTAACATTGATAAGAAGTAATAGCATTATGTAGCACTAATAATGTATCTATATTATATACATTATAAAAGTAATATTTAAAGTTATAATCTATTACTACAATTATAAAACCTAGACTAATTATACTCGAGGTATAAATAAATAAAGTTTATGTATAACTATTTATACTTTGAGAATTACAAAGTAAATAAATAATGCTCTTAGACAATATAAAAATATAATAATAGTACAGTAGGTTTTCCTAATTTGAAAGGATTATACTTGCATCTGCAGTTTCTAATAAATAGAAGTCAAGGTTTTAAGCCTGTATAAAAACTTAACAACAATTCTATTTAACTATAAGTTGGAGAGTACTTTATCTCCCAAATTCTTTATATAGCAAGATAATTACAGTTTTTATAATATGACAAGAATAGTGTAAGAAAGTAGAATCAACACTTATGATTTTGATATAAGGGTATAAACCCTATTAACATTTAAGAAGTTAATATAAAATAAATAAACCCAAGTACATAACCCTAACAGTAACCTTGTAAAAGAGTTATCAATAGTAACATAACTCAGCTGCATAATTAAAAACACATGTGTGAACAGAAGAATAGTCTGCTCGTTCATCAAGCTTAATAAACATTTAATAACTCACAGATGCAAATAGAGTATGTACTACAATATATAATATCAGATAAAGAAAAAAAAACTGTATTATATACTAACTGTATAATTTAGGGTTAAAACCCTAGAAATACTAGTTATGCAAATGAAATAGTAAATTATAAAATAAAACAATAATTTACTTACGGCCGCATACAAATCAACACTACAAGGCTGTCAGAAGCATGTAGTTTACCTATTGCATACACAGTGTGTAATTTAAAGTAGATGCAGTAATACAAACAAGTTACAGAAGTAAAAGACAGTATATTTAAATTATAGTGTAAACTGTGGGCGAAGCCATCCAGTGCTTTCCCCAAAGTTTTCTTACAAAAGACCAAAAATCAAAGTCGAGGTTTAAACCTCTTCGCAAGAGGCTGTTAGCCCAGTTGTTCTCTTTATAAGATTTAAAAGCATAAAAGACAACTAATGTTTACAACCTCAGCTCAAGCCTTAACACCCTCACATCGCGTGAAGGGTTCAACTAATAAATCTGTTAACCAGTAATCTTATAACTGGAAGGAAGCAGCAAGGGTTTTAGGCTTCTTAAGCCAACCCACAAAAGTTCCACTGAAAACCATAAGGAGGACCAGCCATGGTGTAACCAGGCTTACCAGGTTTGTAGCCTACCGTTCCAGTCTTCTTACCAAAGGCCGTGTGCAAGGAGTTGTGAGACCTACTTTTCACAAATAATAAACCCTACGTTAATGCTTAAACCTGTGTAAAGAAATTTATGAATTTAAGACAAACAGTAAGCATAGTTGCAAGTTCTTTTCTTACCTATCCTTCGAAGAAGCACAACCATTGGAAAACTGTGTCTCCAACTAACAGCGCAGAGAGGTAATCTCTACATCCAGGAGGTAAAAGGAGGATAAACTCTCATCCTTACACAGAGTTCAAAGACAGACCATCGAACCCCGGAGGGAGGTAATAAACATTTGGAAAGGGTTCGGTCCAGCTTGAAAGAGAAGAGTAAAATGCAGGGGCGAAGAACTGCATTTGAACTTACAACGTTTGGAGCAAACCATGACCAGAAATCGAATTGGAGAAAGCTTTACTGAAGAGAGGCCACGCAGAGGTGCAAGGCACCATCGCAGAGCGACAGACGCCGCAGGAAGTGGAGACAATGAAGTTTAGGGTTAGCAACAGCACTTATATCCACGCAGGGTATGGCTATGGTATTGCCACGATAGTGGTTAAATTCATTAACGCTTAGTGAGTGGGTTCTATAGTCAACCAACACTTTTTCAATGAAGGATTGATTCTCCAAATCATTCGAATGATCAAGTTTATCCAAAGTCGAGGAGCATGACCCATCAACCAACGCTGCATGCCAATGATATATGTCAATATTCATCACTTTATTGCTTAAATCATTGAAAATCACATTAAATCCATTATGGACATCATAGTAATCATAAGTTTGATGGTCGGAAGGCATTCGATTTTGGGATAGTAACATTGTTAATATAGTTTATATTCTTTGAAGGGTAGTATAGTATGTGATAGTATATATAGAGATTTTACTTGGCGCATGTTTAATATAAACCCTTTCATTATATTATAAATTGCCTCAAGCTCTTAATAGGTAAAAGAAATATTAATATAAAGATCTTAGATGGTTAATTAGAGCACGCTATATAATCTTTGGGCTATATTATAGTATTGCCATTAACCTTGTAGATCATCCTTTGTCTGAAGTAATAACTCTGTAATAATATAAACTTCCCTTTTGAAAAGGGATAGTCTTATATTTATTCCAAGTTCAAGGCTATGATAAATACTATAGAATTGTTTAATGATTTCTAGTTTTATAAGCTAAATTCCTTTATTGTTAGCATAGTCTAAAAGTTCATAAAGGAAGGCATGATGGTAGGAGGATAGGTATAGTTTTCCTTCTACTTGTAATCTTCTAGATGAGTTATTTATAGAGATTAAATTAGCATCTATAGTATTAATTACTAAATGACAAGGGAGTAGTATTTACCATGTGGATTTGAGGTTTTTACTTAAAATAATACCCTCATTAATAAGCGAGGACTTGGAAAGGGTAGGCCAAACCCTTGCAGTATTACAGGAAGCCCTTATCAATTTCATTGACTGGGAATGCTTGTTTACATCTGGATTCTTATTATAGGTTCCACAAATCTGTTTCTATACTCTGATTTTTTTTAAAGAATTAAAGGATACATTTGTATAAAATGCAACTATAATAGAATAGAGAAGATGACAGATCAATAGGAACATAATTATATTTTGCTAGAAAGAAAGCATTTGATTATACCTTTGCAAAAGTTGAAATGAACTATCTCCTACTTTCTCTCGACTTTGTCTCTTACGATGATCTTAGTAAATACTTTAGAATTTTGAAATGCAGAGCCACAACCACTTACCTGTACACCTATAAGAAAAGTAGAAACCGTTGCGTTAGCTCGAAAGCTAAGTAAGCCCAGTTATGCATAACAGTTCACCTTATGGTCACAAAAGGAACAAAAGTCAGTAAGCTATAAATATGTTCAATAACTAAACATATGAACTGATAAATTCAATAGCAAGCTGTTAACACATAACTAATGAATGTTAGTTAATCTGTTTAACTTTAATGTTTTGTAGATATAAAAATTTTAATTTTTTTGGAAATTTTGGGGTAATGACAATTGTAGGACTCTAAATCCTAATCTTGTTGATGAACCCTATAAAAGAAAAATGTGTAATTCATTTTAATTAAGCGTTGATTTTAATTGGTTGTAATTACTTAAAGGGAAATAGCCATGCAACTAATGATATAATGACTCAGCAGTGAAATAAATGTGCACACCTAACAAACCATGCCAAGTGCAAATCTTTGTTGAATGAAAAACGGGGTATGCCACTACATGAGATGCATATTTTTTTCTTTTCCAAATGCCAAGGAAATCCTTCCTATATGAAATCCTAAAACCAACTCTCATCCAAGCAATCCAATGCAAATACCTCCTTAAATCCATATGTGAAATGCAAGTAAGAATGCAACTATTTTGTATTTTTCAATATAAAAGAATGAAAAATGCAATAAAATTCATTTAAAACTCTCAGTCCCTGCAGCAAGTATAAAACACAAGACCAGCAAGACATTGAGATAAAAAGAGTAATGCACTAATGGAAAAAAAAATGACTAGAACTATTTCAAAGAAAAATCAATGAAAAAAGCGGTTTATGGTCACAACAGAAGTAGCCAAAAGACAACATCAGAACCTAAGAGGACCCAGCCACACTCACAACCCACTTAGCAACTTCTCACATCAAAAACTCAACCAAAATGGAGTATGTATGCGACTGTTGAAGGAACAACAACGTATGTATGCGCCTTTTCAGCTAAAACCCGCTTATGTACGCGACTGTTTAGCTGAAACCTGCGTATACAAAGAAAACAGTGATAAAAAGTAGGCTAACGATCAAACTAATCAAGGGGAGTGTCAATGGATGAACATACTATAAAATGCAACACAGAAACAGGGATAAACAAAGAGAAAGTCAAGCACATTGTGCCCCCAGACCCCAAAGAAAAACAAGGAACATCCCTAGTGGAGTCGCCAATTCTGCTACGGAGAGAAACTTCCTATGGCTTGGGGTACCACAACATACAGCTTTGACACTAGAAATCAATCTTTCCCAATATTCAAGAGAAACCAAGCATCTAACACTGAGGGATACCGAATCATACCTTGTTCCAGACAGTTGAAGTAGATCGCTTTTCCAATTCATGCTTGCATTAGCAATTCGCTCTCAACAACAGCAAACAAGGACAAGCATGCTCTATAATAATTTGTTAGACCTACTCTAGCATATATATTCAAAAATGTATAAGAAATTAAATACATCCATGGATTCAATATTCATATTTAAATGCACATAATTGGACGGGAAAATATATTTCTATTAATAAAATCAAAGATTACAATAGTGACAACCTCTGTCGGCACGTTTACGAAATGGAGAAACCGAGTCCTCCACCTGGGCCTCCACCACTGCAATCCTCCATCTCTCGATAGAAATATCACAAAGAAAAGGAATGCTTGGGAAGAACACAAAGTGCTCCAAAGGGACAAAGGGATGCAGACTCAAGTATAAGCAAACTGAGGTAACAATGGACTGTAGTTTCTTTGCTCTTCAATTCCTCCTCTTCAATGTATCTAAGGGGTTCCTTATATATCACTCCAAAAGGGTAATGGAGGGTCGAATATGAGCGATATCAAGCATATGGAAGGCCAAGAGTTAGGATCTTCAGACTCATATGAGGAAAACTCCAAAAATATTTGGATTTATGCACACATCCCGATGTACGTGGGTTTGAGGTCAAAATTCACGTGTACATGCGAGTATGGGTTTAAAAGTCATGTACAACAATAAACATGTGTTTTTTATGGATGATCTTGGAACATCAAAGTACAATAGAAGTCCATGGGGCCTAAAGAGTCTGCAGAGGGACAGGGAAGGCCATAAATATGTGATCAACCATGTGTGGTAAAATAAGCTATAACACAGGCTAAAATATCTCAAATGACTAAACAGTAGATGTATATGCATCATAATCAAGGATAGAAAGACTGCGAGTATGAAGTTATATAAAGAGTGAAAAGGTTCAATTCCTATTAATGATAAACATTTCAAAATATTCATAAGAATTCCAGGAATAGATAACATCTATTAAGGAACAAAATCATGAATAAGTGGTTTAAACTAAACATAAACATTTATCATGGTAAATATTAAAACAAACACTGGCTCATCTCGAATATAATCATTCCATGACAATCTTTAAAAAAAATGAAAATGAAGTACATGCCTGGAAGTAAATATGGAAGTGTTATCTCCACACCATTCCCTAATACCTTTACATTGTTCACCATTACATCTATATATATATATATATAAAGTTTTAAAACTAACATAGTTTGAGATCCATATTTTATGGATCTAACTAACCAAAAATAAAAAAGTTGACTAGTATATGATCTAGATCGAATGACTCCAAAGATAAACTTGACACCTAATACTAATAGCTATCTAATGACATAACAACTCTTTTTATCAAGAATATCTGGAATACATGACTTGGCTCTTGAGTTGCATATATCCATGATTAGTTATAGTTTCCTAGTTGCTTCAGCTAGTATCATTAAACCATCCAATGCTCGAGATCTTTTTTGCAGCCGAGAATGATCTGCTTCCATGGCTCGAATTTGATCTTGAAGTTCTTTGTTTCTGTTTATGAGTTACTCATACTACTGCCGTGTAGCCCTCTTTCTCCGTAAAAATTATTTTGATACTGTTATGAGCTCTTGGTAGTTTGCATCAATTTCTTTCAAATCCTCTCTCAACCTTTTGTTAGCAATCATTAATTTTTCATTTGAATCATTTAGATATATGTTTTTTCTTTAAAGTATTGCAAGGATTTTTTCAATACCTCAACTTATTATACTAATTTCATCATCTCCAAATGTGTGGGATCTTCATCAATCTTTGAAGGCTTCAAACCTGTACCAACCTCAAATTCAACCACCTTTTGTTTACCCTTGTAAACTTATTTAATCAAATCCGGTGTATGCATTAATTCCTCTTGAATTTCTGTGAGGGTTTGATCTGTTGTGTGATAGCTTTTGTCTACAGCCTGTAGATCTTCATCACTAGATTAATCTTCTATAACAATCACAACATCCTTTTGAAATTTAGGGTTTAAGATAACCTTCATGTTCATCCTTAACTTATTTCTTGATCTAGTCTTTGGCTTCCAACTGTTCTCAAGATTATTTGCAATAGGGCTTCATCCTCTTTTGAATTTGATGAAAACTCTTGAACCATAACATTTTCCCCAATATCCCTAGCAGTGTCAGGATCGGTGACTTCTTCTTTTTGGAATTCGATAATCAGCTTCCTATGTACCTCTGTTATGGAAATCTCTGACATAGACATGTTGACAACATCAAATGCCTTTTGTGCTTGTTCATTTCTACCTTGAGCTACCTTTATTTTCTTCCTTCTGTATTGTTTTATTATTTCTTCATCATCGTGCATTTGAGCTTCAGTCTCAAAACCAAACCATAATATAAAATGTTGCCAAGATCTATTAATTTTTTCCAACTCAGTAGTTATCGGAAGCTTAATTAAACCATGATGAAATATTGAATGACTATTATGATCAGGGTGGATTCTTACCTATGTAACCGTCTTCTCTATATTTTTAAACATGTAATAGGGCAAGTTTAATATGGATTCTCCATTTAAATGCAACAAAAATATTAAATGATATATGAATACGATTGCGAACCAACCTTTACAAATTATATAACGTTGAACAACATTCAAAATATATCTCCACTCAGGCTTAACATTGTTTAAATGAATTCCTTTTCCCCAATCTAGCTTCTCGACCATCTCTCTCTCTTGAGAGGTGTTAGGGACCATCTCTCCCTCCCTCCTCTTCCCAGTTTCTCTTATCGAGAGGTGCTTGGAGCACCTATGCTCTCCCTTTTCATCTGTAGTGCACTTAGGTTTTCATGACCTCCTCTGTTGCTCTTCATTTCTTTTTCCATGGTTGTGTTGGAGTTGGTTTGTAGAACGTCGCTCAGGATTTGTGCCCCCCTCTCTTTTGCGTAGTACTCTCTTTAGGGAATCTCTTGGTTTGAGCTTCCACTCTCGCAGGGTGCTTTGTTGTGGTGCTCTCCTTGCTTACTTCCAGTGTTCATATTATGAAAATAATGCCTCCATGCAATGAGACCTCCCTCATGTATTTTGTTTCTATACACTCCTCCCCCATTTAAAATTTATCTCTTTCCCTTAATGAGCTTATCATCTTGTTGCACAGATCTCCTGTGCCTCTTTAGTTAGATACCAGGTATCGATTGCCTAAGTTTTCTAGGAAGATGAATGGGGAGACCATTGATTCCTAAATATGTAGTCTTTCTGATTTCAAGACCAATCTTGATATGGTAGTGGATGAGAAGCTTCATATTACTAGTATGCAAATTGAGGGCATCACTCAGGCTTTCCATAATACACAAATGTTAGGGGATCGACCCACAACCTCTCCTTTGGATTCATGGGATGCCTTGTGTTAAGTTGTTTGTCATCACTAATACCCATGTGGATATCAAAAACACCTCCTTGCTCATTGGTTAAGTATTGCATCAACTTGTTGGGCAGTCAGTTCAGAGTTACATCGATCTATTCACCAAACTTTTCCTTCAAATCCATATTAAGTAGCGGGAATATATGCTCATTGTTAAATTCAATTATGGTCTTTTATCAATGTTGCATAGGGAAGTCGATTTATTTGACAATTCTACCTTAGATAAGGATTTCTTCTGAGATTTGGCAATGGAACGTAAGCTTACTCGTTGCCTCCACTAGGCCTTTGTCACAAATGGGTCCTTCCTCAACCCCTTCCTCTCCTGCTTCCCTCTCCCAATCTTAAAGCTTGGAAATGGTGTTCCTTTCATAAATCTCAATTCCATTCATCTGCCAAATGTTGTGCCCTTCACCAATCCCATTCTACTAAAACTATTTTTGTCGATCTTGAGGAGACATCTACTCCTCTCACACATGTTCATGATTTAATTCCTTTAGAAAATCCTTCCAAACCCCATCCCACTTTACTCTCATGACTAGAGGTTCTCTGCCTCTTTCATTGGCCTCACTATTTATGCATAGTTTCCAAATTAAACAGACCACTGCAACACTCAATATGGACAATGGTAGCCAAAAAATCCGGTGGCTCAAAATCTAGTCTAGCACCTTGCACTATGCACCAGTCCCCATCTAACCCCATATCCATTGGGGTGAGTTTAGAAATATGGCCCTCATTTCATGGTGACGTACCATTGTGCTATTACATTTTTTATCAACCCCTTTCATGACACCGTCCTTTGTGGTGTGGCTCCTCTCGATTGTGCATACCTTCATTGGGCATTCCCTATCAAGAGAAATTCCATGGTATTTATCATGCCCATCAACAACAATACATATTTAGAAGGATATGCACACGTATGTCCTCACATTGTTTTCTATGAAGTCCCCTCCTTTACTTACAGGTAATGTTGTTGTTCTCCGAGTGAGTTTGCATCAACGCTTGTCTCTCTATCTTGTACACCCTCTCATGACCTTCCCTTTGATATGGAAGATTTTATCCAATATTTTGAGGACATGTTTACTGCTCCTACAAGGATTCCCCCACTGTCCCTATCCAACAATCTATTGATCTTATTCCTGATGCTACCTTGCCAAATGCTCCCTCCTATCAATTGGAACCTTGTGAAGCTCAAGAAATTGAACACCAACTCCAACAATGGTTGAATTTCGACCATATCCAACCCATATCATCCCCTTGTGCCTCTCTTTCCTTTATCATCCCCAAAAAGGAAGTTGAGGGATGCGCCTTGTTACATATTACCGTGTTCTAAAAAAATCCACTGTAAAAAACCATTATCTGCTACAACACATCAATGATCTCTTAGACCATTTGAAGGGTGCTTATTTCTTTACTAAAATGGATATGACTGCGGGATATCATCTAGTCTATATGCATACTATTAAAACATGGAAGACAACATTTAAAACCAAGTTTGGTCTCTTTGAATGGATGGTCATGCCCTTTGGTCTTACTAATCCCCCCACCACTTTGATGCAACTGATTAATGATATTTCCAAGGATCATCTTGGAAATATTGTGGTGATTTATCCTGATGATATATTGATCTTCAAGAATACATGGGAATATCATTTGCTTCATGTCCACATTGTCCTTCAAATTTTGCATGAACATCACCTTTATCTCAAGCATTAAAAATATTCTATTGAGCATACTTCAATTTCGTATTTGGGTTTTCTCATCTTAGCTAAAGGGGTGAGTCTAGATTATACTAAAGTTCAAGCTCTATCACAATTGCATGTTTCTCAGTCAGTGCTAGCCCTTAATTTTTTTTTGGGTGGAATTAATTTCTACCTCCAATTCATCTCCAACTTCTCTCAGTTGGCATGACCCTTACATCGACTTTCTAATTAGTTTCACTCTAGATGGACCTCTTTGAAACAATACCATTTTCAATCTTTAAAGAATTAGACTCTTTTCTTTTCTATGGTCCTTCAACTTCCATATCTTCAGCTACCTTTTGAAATTAAAACAGATTCTTCTCAATATGCCATTGCCATTGTTCTTAAATAGGAGGAAACCTTGTTGCATATCACTAAGAAACATTGGCTGAAGCAAAGCACAATTACAACACTTATGATAAAGAAATTTATAGCATGGTCCAAGTCTTGAAGCAATGGCACCAATAAATTACGGGTAAAGAAATAATGCTGCATACTAATCACCATCATCTCATCTTTCTCAATTCCCATAACAAGAATTAGGAGCAATGACACCTCAAAGGGGCCTCCTATATACAACATTTTCATTTAGTGATTAAATACAAGAAGGGAACCTCCAATCGTATCGTCGATATATTGATTCAACCTTTGGTGCATGAACTTCACTTGTTGGTTGTACATTGCACTACATATGAGACTTGGAAGCCTCTCTGTGCCTCCAATCCCTTCTTTGTTGACATATGGTTTGTTGTGTACAACCCTACTTCAATTAAGAAAACACTATTCTTGAACTATACTCTCAAGGACGGTTGGTTGTACAAGTTCAATCAGTGGTGTGTTCCTACTACAGATGATCAACTGACCTTAATTAAAGAAGCTCATGCATCCTCTTATGGTGGTCACTTTGGTGTGAAGAAGACAGTCCACAACCTTCAACTCCACTTTTTATGACCTTTCATGAAGCAGCAAGTGGAGCATTTCATCCTACTTGTTCTTTGTGTAGCCAACATAAGCTCGCTAATTGGAAGTATGCCCTATATCAACCCCTTCTTGTACCTTCTTTCCCTTGGGACTCCATCTCCATGGAGTTTATTAGTGGCTTGCCCATGATTCTTGATAAACGTGATGCACTATGGGAAGTAGTCTATCGTTTCTCTAAAATGGTCGTTTTTCTTCCTTGCTTCAAAACTACTACCACTGGTCAAACAACATAGCTCTTCTTTACTCATGTTTGGGTTCACTTTGGCTTACCCACCAACATTAATTTTTATTGTGATGCCCATTTTCTTGGCACATTCTATAAAACCTTGTGGGATTTCTTTGGTTTCCATCTTCAATATTCCACTACTTTTTATCCTCAAACCGATGGCCAAACCAAAGTTGTCAACCATATCCTTATGCATAACCTCTGTATTCAATTCACCAAATCCAAACTGTGGGATACATATCTCCATATCATTCAACATAGCTATAATCACCCTATGCATTCCTCCACTAGTTTGTCACCCTTTGAAGCATGTTGTGGTTATCATCCTTTAGCCCCTTATGAGTTGCCTCTCACCTTGCATCCTTCATGCTCTCCCCATCAACAACAAGAACATAAATATGCCTTATCCATCCTCCAATACTTAGCACAATGAAATTCCCAAGTATTTGAAGCCCTCAAAGAGTCCCAACAACACTATAAAGAGCGCCATGATGCCCATCGCTCTCCTTAGAATTTTCTCCTGAAGAAAAAGTATGGTTTTATATGGAACACCAGCACTTCAAGTCCCAATGCTATCATAAGCTCAAGCCTCTCCACTATGGTCCCTATACTATTATGCAATGTATTGGCTCTGATGACTACCATCTTGACTTTCCTCCTCAGTTGGGTATGCATGATGTGGTCAATGTCAATAGCCTCAAACACTATGAGCATCCCTTTCTTGAGGATTCAGTTACCGTCTCACATACCACTGAGTTAGTACCTAACTTCCAACCTCCTTTGCTCCATGACATGTTGTTGGACACTCACACTATTTCAACTCAGCACCACCAGGATACTTCTTATCTTGTTGGTCGCTAAGGCCAAACTCTATCATGTGCTTGCTAGTTTTCTGAGGATGCAATGCACATGTCCTTCCACATTGGTTGGCTGAAGTAGGGACACTTTCAGGTCTAAACATGGAGGAATTGGGAAATCACGTAGGTCAAGGCACACCTCTGGATATTCAAAGAGAGGAAGGTGCACCATTAGACTCAACTTATGGTGGATAATAAAAGCAGGGTGCAATCTCTAAGAAGACAGTTAGGAAGTCAAATATAGCTAGCTCATTCGGTTAAGGAGTGGGTATCGTTAGAAAGGAGAACTGGGTTCAAATCCCTTAGGGGTGACTTAGTTGGGAGGAGACACCCAAAAATCCATGTTAAGGGTTGGTGTGGCCCAAGCCGGGTGCGATCCCTGAGTGATTTTGACAGCTTAGATGCCCCTGGGTTGTGGTTTCTCAGCCGATGGTGGAAATGCATTGGCCCCGAGTGACGGGCATTTCTTAACAAAAAAAAGAAAAAAAAGATTGTTAAGAAGTTATTTAATTAGCGGTTGGAATTAGTTAATTGTAGTTTGACTCTTTAGACCATTGTAATAAAAGTTTTCTATATAAGTATGTCTACTATTCTAAATAAGATATGGTCATTTTGCTCAATTCTCTTTCTTTCTTGTGATCTACTACTTTTTGTCAAGTATTATGTATGATTTTTTGTAAATCTATTTTGTGTGAGAGACCAATTACTTAAAAATAAAAATGAGTTGGAAAAAACATTATTCATAATTAAAACATTTCAAAGTTCAAATAACATTGAGGTTTGTAACTTTTTATCAATTACTCAAAAGTAAAAATGAATTGGCAAAAACATTACTCTTAGTTAGAAACATTTTGAAGTTAGCAAATTTATATTGTGTTAATATAACATTGAGCTTTGTAACTTTTCATAATTAAAACATTTCAAATTTCAAATAACATTGAGATTTGTAGTTTTTTTCAATTACTCAAAAGTAATATGAATTGACAAAGACATTTTTTTTTTCACAAAGAAAAAAGCCTGTCCTTGTTATTCTCAGAAGAATCAAAGGTCATCAGTACAATCTTCCCATAAGCAGGTTACATACCAATCAAAACCACAAGAGCACTGCCGGGGAGAAAGGCATAACAGCTATAATGTGTGATCCCATTAGAAAATTGTCTCATCATAAAGAGAGGACTGTCTTCTCATCCACATCTACCGAGTGCCAAAAGGCTCTGATCAGCACTCTAAAAGTGATCACTCTATCAATCATAACATATATGAGGGAAATGAAAAAAAATCCCTTTACCATGCTCAGAAGAGCTGAAAAGTATCCTGAGAAACCAAATGGTTCTCGAAATATTCCATAAAACTGCCTTTACCCTAAGGAAAGGAGAGTGCAGTTTTTGAGAGACGGTCAGCCATCCGATTGTGCTCTCGGTAAATGTGAGTGAAAGACAAATCCTGAAAGCTAAAAATTAGCTTTTTTGTCTCCCTACACCAATGAAAGAGATCAGGTGGGGAGAGAGCAGTCGATCCCATCGCCCAATTGATGATTACTTGAGAAAGACATTACTATTAGGTAGAAACATTTCAAAACTCAAAGCGAATTGTAAAAATGAAAAAATGAATTTGCAAAGACATTACTCTTATAGTTAGAAACATTTCAAAATTCAAAGCGAATTTATATTGTGTTCATATAACATTGAGGTTTGTAACTTTTTAGAAAAAAAAATCATACTTTCCCAATTCTCATTTATTAAAAAAAAATGTTCGCAACTAATAAGACATTTATGTCCATAATACTTTAGTAAGCCTCAACTCCTACTCTACCTTAATTGACAATATTCCCTCTAAGCTGTCACCTTTAGAATAAACTACAACTAGAAAGCAATCATATCTTAACCCCGCCCTCACTAATTAATCAAATAATATAAAACTTCTAATAATTATGAAAGAAATGTTAAATATAGAACATAACCAACCATTGGATTTTGGCTGGCCTTTAATCCTAGTTCTTGTTTGTTGGAATGGATAAATAACACATATTTTGTTCTCCCAAGGAAAGTTATCTATACTTTAAGCTGTCTCTACTACACCTATCGCATCATTATAAGATTTTTATATGTGCATAGCTTTTGCTGTGAACAATATCTAATAAAGGATCGACATAAACTTTGTTCCAAACATTTTCTCCGGGCGGGGATTCCTCCTCATGTGACCGAATGTCCCACACGCATCGATTTCTTAATTATGTCAAGCAAAAGTCAATTTGCTTTTGCTTGTGGCGTTATTTCCACGCACCTAGCACCTGAAGAAAAAAGTTAAAAAATTTTAAAAAAATACGCGAAGGCATACAAACGCACATTCCGTTTGAACACCAATAGCTACTAATTCCACCGTAAACCCATCGATGGCTCATTGCTGTGCGGGGCTTGTTCTCTCTTCTTGCAGCTCACAGGATTAGAATAATGAGAATGGCGTTTCATCTGCTTGAAAACGATCTACATATGAGGTACTAGATTTGTGTTTTGGCTTTCCCCAGGTTGAAAATCTCTTTTAGGCGTGTTTTCCGCGTTGATCTCATTTGGTTTTTAACTCTGCCTGCAATAATTAAAATAGGCATTATTGTAGCCTAAAAGAAAATGCACAAGGGTTTTTCTCTGGCCTTGAATATATAGAGTATTCGTTCCAGAAATAGCAGTAGAATTAGGAGCCATTGCAATCTTAGGTTCCAGATTAGTTCCCTAGATTACTTTGGGGTCAGGTGCATATGGCATTGGTCTTAGGAATTTCTGTTGGATTGTCTGTTGAAGTGATAAGAGTCCAGGGGAATTGAACTAGTGGTCGTTTCGTGACCCTTGAAATAGTATGAGTGGAGCTAATGCAGTTTGCAGAATTGGCCTACTGAATCTCCCCATTGCATTGGATGTGTGTGAGAGTGATGTCAATGGACTAAAATTGAGAGATTGACCGCAATTTGTGAAAGAAATTCCTGGAGCCACCATGCCAAAACCCACTTTGTTCCAGTTTTGACAGTATATCTGGAGTTATAGAGCTGCTTTCCCCATTGAGGGCTTGTTGCTGCATAGCGAGTATCTTGGCCATCGGTAACACCAAAACTCATATTTGATACCTACTAGCTATCCAGTGAGACTGGGCTGACACTAGTTGGGAATTCTACATCCGGTAACAAGTTCATTCCCAGCCACGTCTGTGTTAATGTAGTTTAACAGTATTATCTAAATTCTTAGGATGCTTTCCCATTTGATATTTTGGGGTAACTAGTCAAGAAAGTAGCACGCTGAAGATGGAGGGTGGCAAGGGGAAAAGAGGCTCAGCATGGTCTTTCCGCCAGCAGTTTAAGAACAAGGCCAAAAATAGGGTTGATGATCTGCAAGGAATGTTTAATGACCTTCAACAAGCAAGGAAAGAGAATCGCATGACTGATGTTACTATCCTGGAGGAACAAGTTCACCAGATGCTTCGGGAATGGAAAGCTGAACTGCATGAGGCATCACCTACTTCCTCCTTGCTGGTCATATTCTAACTTTTTCTTTTATTTCTAATCTTTGGACTTGGGAATTGTGCTTTGTCATTGGCATAGTTTCTTAGGGCTCATTTTGACAGGACGTTGCAATTAAGGGCTAATCATAGACAAAAATTGTTCTGTGAACAGGCAGAAAGCCTAAGCTCCTCAGAGTTGTCATCGGATATGAAGCGTTTATTGCAACTTCATGAGGAGGAGGATGATGCAAGCAGTAGTCCTAAGCTTCAGCTTGATGAATTAGTGCTTCAGGCAAATAATAATGCTAACTACCAAGGGGTATGATTTTCTGAGATTGACATCATGAAGATATTCCTGTGCTTATTACTGGCAGAAATTCTCTATTTTCTGTCCATTATTTCTGGTTTTACTTTTATGAAAATATTATGCTTTACAGGATTTTCTTGTGGATGACTTGCATACACCAGAGAAAGATTTTGAAAGGGTTAGTAGATGTACAAATATAGGGGAGGGATTGCATCAGAACAGTTACTCTCAAACATCAGAGCAATTACCTGCAAATATTGAGCACCAAGAGAACAACAATTATGTACAAACATCAGAGCAATTGCCTCCAAATCTTGTGCAGGGCTTGGAAGTGACTTCTAGGCTTGAAGGTGGACAGATCAATTTTCATCAGGATTACATCCCTGCTGCACAACCTATTTTCACTTTGACAGGCGAGGAAGAAACATCACCAGTTTTTAATGGTCCACAGCCTGGACTATGTCCTCCACCAGCAGCATTCTTAGGACCCAAGTGTGCTCTTTGGGATTGCTCGAGACCTGCTCAAGGGACAAAATGGTGCCAGGACTACTGTAGTGATTTTCATATGAGTCTTGCTTCAAATGAAGGTGCACCTGGAATGAGACCTGTTCTGCGTCCCGGGGGAATTGATCTGAAGGATGGTCCACTCTTTGCTGCCCTTAGTGCTAAAACGCAGGAGAAAGCAGTTGGTATTCCTGAATGTGAAGGTGCTGCAACTGCCAAGTCTCCCTGGAATGCACATGGTATGGTACACATCTTTGCAGTCTACATGATGGTTCCTGTTGAACGTCTCTAGCCTATAATATCAATAAGTTAGAAAAGGAAGACATGTGTAGTACATCTTATGAATTTCATGACTTAAAACAATGCTTCTTTTGCAGAACTTTTCGACATGTATGTGCTTGAAGGTGAATCAATGAGAGAATGGCTCTTCTTTGACAAACCGCGACGGGCTTTTGAAAGTGGAAATCGAAAGCAACGTTCATTGCCAGATTATAGTGGCCGTGGTTGGCATGAATCAAGGAAGCAAGTCATTAAGGATTTTGGTGGACTGAAGAGGTCATACTATATGGATCCTCAGCCATATACTCAGTTTGAATGGCATCTTTATGAATATGAAATAAATGATTGTGATGCTTGTGCCCTCTATAGACTAGAGTTGAAGATGATCTGTTCAAAGAAGAACACTAAAGGTAAGGTAGGGGGTGATCCCCTGGTTGATTTGCAGCATCAATTAGGCAAGCTATCTGCCGAGTTTTCCTGGGTAGCAAAATGAAGTAACATAGGGTGAACAAAAACCGTTAAAAGAATGGTAGCAACTATACTTATTCAGCCTCAACTCAGCAACTACACTTATTCAACCTCAACTCAAGTTGCTCCTATTGGCAAAAGTTTGCTTATGGGGCATGAGTGCAGCATGGTTATTTTGTCGAAGAAACAAGTGGATGCTATGCAACTCAATGATAAAAGGTATATATGTCTAGAAGTATCTGTTTGACCTCCTTGACTCACTTTATGTGCTTGCTTACAGCCAAAGTAGCATATTACATTTCAGCATTGATTGCTATTCTGAATTTTAAGGTCCAGAAAGTTTTGTGTTGATTGGTATAAAGGGTATTGACCAAGTATATTACATTGTATAATTATTCTGTCCATTTCAAAGAGATGATAGATGCTTTACCCACTATCAGCAATGCTATAATAAAGGGTATAATGGAATCTGATGCAAATGCTTTTGTCCCATTTCAACAAGCAAGTCATTACTGATCAGTGTTCACAGTCTGGCAAACATATTTTAGAACTGTGCATTTCAAGTAGCATTGGGATGTATTCAATCAAGAGCACACTGCATCTGCCTTGTTTATATTTTTATAAATTATTTCTTGAAATGAAGCTTGTTTCTTTAGAAGATGCACAATTGGCATCTATAGGGCATTCTTGATAGCTGCTATGTCTTCATTCCTGAACTCACTGCATAGGCTTGAACTCTTGGCGACCCATGGTTCAGGTAGTTACTGTGTCTGGTCACAGAGCTGTTATAAGCAGGCATGTCAGGGCAGTATTTTTCTTCCATTGAAGAGGGAACTAGGTGTAGATTAGTCCATGCAATGACAGTTTGTTGACAATATTTGCCATGTAGTGTCCACAATGAACACAAAGCATGGAGGCAAGGTGCTATTAGTCCTCTGTATAGAAGACTAGAAATGTGATTGTAATGGTATGCAAATGGATTTAATTGCTGCCATTTGTCAGTTTACTTCTAGGAATAAAGACATTTTAGAGAACAGTTGATGGACATTTCAATGTACAAGAGTTGTTTGGGAGATTTTATTTCCTGGGAGATTCCTAACCTCCTAAGACAAATTCCTGATGATAGTAGAGATGTTACGAGGGTGGAAGTGTTGTATGCTCATCCATCTACCTGGAATCAGGTGATTTTTGAGCTTTGTATACAACCCGTCTTTATGTTGCCTTTTTGGAGATGCTCAGAATTCCTTCTAAACCCTTTTTTAATGTCCTTAGTGTAATTTCTTTTCTTTCTAGCCCTTTTTTGTGATAAAATTGCTCTGTTGTCAGCTTCAGCACTGGTGAGAAAGCGGCATTGGTAGCAGCCTATTGTATGTGCAGAAACACTAGCAAATTTCAGATGCCCTCCTTGCCTAAATTGTCAGGGTAGATTTTGATTTCAACCTTTAGATCCCGGAGCAATGGAACTTTAGATATATTTATATTAATCCCAATTTTAGTTTGGATCCCATTTCCCAAATGTTCTCCCAAGGACATACTCCGATATTTAGAATTTTAGACAGTCTTCGAAAAACAAGTTTAATGTTCAACAGCAAAGAATTGTCTGCCTAATTCCAACTCGAGTCCTTCATGGTAACACTACCTATCAACTACATCTTAAATGTTTCCTTCTATTCTAAGGGTATATAACAGTATAACTGAAGAGTATGTGATGGTATTATCTGAGCTTTTTGCTCAGGTAAGGTCCCAGTCTTACCGGAGCTCTGCTTGCATAAGGTCCTGAAAGGTCATACCTGAGCTTTGTGGCAAATACAAGATACTGGCTGCTATTTACTATGAAGGCTCATCAATCCTGTCACTTAAACTAAAGTTTAAACCTTGCTGGTTAGCCAATTTACTGCACTAGCTTCAGTTGATTCCTTCACCATTTGGATTTAATATTTTATTCAATAGAAGAAAATATTGTTGCAGATCCAAATCTGCAGCATCGGTACTTAATATGCCATCATGCAAACTTGCTTTCGTTCGATGGACATTTGGGAGGAACAAAAATAATATATTTCTCAGTGGTTAGCAACAGCATCAGCCGGAAAGCCTTACTGGTAGCAGCCTATCTCTGCATAAAGTTATAAACATGTGAAATCAAATTTCGTACTAGCTCAAATTGTCACAAGGGGTTTTGAACTATCCCTGAAATCAATTTGAAATGAACATTAGCCATCAGATCAAGGAGAATTGGAATTTTAATATGCAAATCATTTATTCCAATTTTAATCTGGATCCCTATTTGCAGGTATCCTTCCGAGGGAATACTCCAGTACCTTGTAGTGCAGCCTTAGAAAACAACTTAATTTTCAACACAGAGCAGTCTGCCTTTTAATTTCCAACACTTGAGCATATTTCTTGATAACACACCTATAAGTGATTAATTGTTTTATATTGGCTCTTACATGCTGTCTTCTAATGGTCCATAATTTACTGAATTGCAGCAAATGCAAGAGTTTGGTTGCTATGTATTGCTATGACTCGTCTAGCCTGTAACTAAAGGCAAGCACTTTTCTTAGCCAGTTGATTGAACTAACATCAAGGCTCCTTTTACTGAAATCATATAGTTGGATTCATTATTGTCAAATACAAGAAAAACTTGTTGACCCAATCCTTTTAATTTACATCATCAGTAGTGAAGATCCCTAGAAGAACACTGTCCTTAACCATGGTCTTACTTTTTGAGGCATGGACTGTGTCTTTCGCCCAATCTTCCTTAATGATCGTTGTATTTGCCTCTAAATGGCAGATGATGGAACTCAATTCATTGGTTGAGGTTTGCTTGGAGATATGGCTATAGTATTTGGAAGTTGCAAAACACGATTCAAAGAAGCCATAGATGGTAGGTTTTAGGGTATTTCTTTCGTCAAACATGTTATAGGAGCTCATATGTATCCATTGAAACAAGTGTCATCATTTTTCTGTTGATATCAGATAACAACGAGAAATGCTCTGCGACACCCTTGATATAAAGGTTTCTAATGCGAACAATATTTGTAAGATTATGAGATTTGTGATATTTGCTAATCAAGCAAGGTGCATTACTTCAGAGATATTGGTTCCTTGGTTGAAGGAAGGTGAAGACTAATTTTTTCGACGTTCCTTAGAAGCCCTCTTCTAATGCGTCTCCCCCCCGTATGGATTTTTAGGCTACTCTTATGGTTATCTAATAAAATTTACAATCAATAGCTGAAAATAGGGAATTCTGTTGGTTGGTGTTGTGCCCAAATTTATCAATAGCTGAAAATAAGGAATTTTGTTGGTTGGTGTTGTGCCCAAATTAAATTTGGGCACACTAATTAAATTTGGGCACACTATTTATTCCCATCCTCCAGAACTCCAGTTTCGAAGCTTCTTTATGGTTTTTATTGGTGCATTGATTGATTACATGGAAGAATTTTGTAGCAGTACAGTAATACACAGCGATTTAGGCACACAAAATGCTTTATTGATAAATTTTAGCACAAACCTTTGCAGGTACTAGTCTCAAAATGTGACATATATTGTCTCAAAGGCCACCTGTTTTCTATCCGACAGCTTTGCAGGTTTCAGATGGTGGAATTAACCCTTTGACAGAGAGAGTTAATATGTTGGTTTTCTATGTTTCCAATTTCAATCCGAAAGAATTGTATCAAGAAAATGGAATGTTGGCAATTTTTTCCCTATGTATATCCAAAGAATAAACATTGTCACAGAGAATATAAAGTTATACTTGGAATAAATTTGATATTTTAAATTAAAAGACTTGCAGGTTTGAAAAGTTGTGATATTGCCACCCTTATTTCACTTGTTGAGATATACTTAAGCTTAATGGCGCTTCTCGTGTGTCTTGTCTTGGTGACTTGACAGGTTATTGGTGGCATGACAAGGCGAAGATATACGGGGCAACCCCTTGTTCATTTTGTTCTAGTCGCTGTGTTCATTCCTCTTCTTCAGAAGTCCCCTACATGAATGTGGTAACCTGCATGCAGTGCCTCTTTCTTAAAAAGACCAGTGTGATTGAATCCCTCTATCGCATGTCTCTTTTTCAGAACACCCCTAATCTGGTCGCCATCGCTCGATTGTGCGGTTGAGAAACTCGGAGGGAAGTTCCCTCATCTATTGAGCGCGATTGCCCGATGTGGGATATTACTCAATCGCCATTGCAACATTGTGAGGTCGAGAGGGAATTTCCCTCCCCTTTATTTCTTTCCCGACTGTGATTGTCCAATGTGGGGCTTTGCGTAATCGACATTACCACATCGGGAGGTTAAGAGGAATATCCGTCCGTATTACTATCTCTGCAATTATGTCGCTTGATTTCATGCTCCGATTGAATTTCCCAACCACTTTATCTCTTCTATGATTGCGATCACCCAATCGCGTGGTTGGGAGGGAATTCCCCCCTTTTTATTCTGGCGTGATCGTGATCACTCAATGTGGGACATGTCCAATTAAGATCGGGACGACTGGGAGGCAACGGGAATTTCCCGTCCCTTAATCTCTTTGCTTGGGATTTTCGGGGACAAGTGAAGAATTTCTGGACGACTGGGAGGCAACGGGAATTTCCCGTCCCTTGATCTCTTTGCTTGGGATTTTCGGGGACATGTGAAGAATTTCTGCTCCACAATGCCCCGAATCACTAAACACTGGCCTCATGTTCCCTTCTAAAAGTGCCAAATATTATGCAAAGCAAAGCAAACCCTTACATCCACAGTGCACAATCTCGTACAGTGAGTAACATCCAACCAATCAGATGGTGCCACACACAACCTCGTACAGTGAATAACATTCAACAATTGAGAAGTGTCACATATCAGCACTTGTGAGGCTTTTAGAATATGATGCCATTGGGGATGTACCAACACAACTTATGGATCTAGTTTACTGACATGGTCTGATTGGGTTGACTAAACCTTTTGGAGCAATTGATAAATTCTGCTTGATATTTGTAGAAGGATCGACTCAATGGACTAATCGACTAAAAGGGTCTTGATCAAGTCGGAGGGACCCCTAAAGAAAAGAATTGTCTCATTGCTTGTGCGAATTTTGTTGAATGACCTAACCCATTGGACCATTCATGGGTGCCCAATAAACCGGATTCCATGGAGGTCTAGTAGATCCTCGAGTATCAATAGAGTTACTTATGGTTGAATGAATATGTAGATAAGAATTGAAAGTATGATGTTTTTGAATGTTAGATCTATACCGGTTACTTATGGTTGAATGAATATGTAGATAAGATTTGAAAGTATGATGTTTTTGAATGTTAGATCTATACCGGATTTCATGGAGGTTTAGTAGATCCTCGAGTATCAATAGAGTAACGTATGGTTTTTTTTTTCAGACGAAAAAAATAGTTCTTTGATATTCTATTGAGTCAAAGGTAACCTGGTACATCTTCATATAAAACTGTCAAGAACCCCAATGGGTCTAACAGAAATAGTAATACTTCATCACAATACAGTAAAATTCAGAATATTTACTAATCCCATGATGAAACACACTATCAGCATCTGGGCATGAATACATGAAAATGACCTCTCATATGTGTGCAATATAATCATCAGTCAGAATATGTCCCTAAAGAACATAACAAGAGCCCATAAACTTTATCCAAAGCAGGCTAGTGACCCTCAAAATTCCTGTTACTGCTGCTCAGCATAACCAGAAATAACTCAAAAAAGTCTGAGATAAATGTCTGAAATAGAAGGAGCAAAATTCTAAAAAAGTTGGAGTGAGACTTCCCCAATAAACTCATCATCACAAGATTCAGTGAGTAAGAGATGACCAAGAGCCATACTCAGCCCTTCCTTGGATAAGGTGTCTACCCTCTTGTTATGTTCCCTATAGACATGACTGAAATCCACCCAAGTGAATGAGGACATGAGTAGTTTGGTGTTGTAGCACCAAGCCTCAAGGTTCACATGTCAAGAGTGGATTCACCCTTTGCCCAATTTATAATCACTGAGGAGTCGCCAAAGATATGTAAATATGGCAGCCCAATATCTTTGGCGACAAGTAAAGATGCTCAGAGTGCTAAAAGTTCAGCTCTAGTATTAGTACTGCTTCCACATCCAAGTTTTATAGCAAAAAAAGGTGATTATTTATCCAAATACATATACCCGCTCCTCCAATGGAGTTTGCAGCAGCTCCATCAAAGAAAACCATTGAAAATTTCATAGCAGGAGGATCTCCAATGCCACGAATTTTATGCCTTGTTATCAGCGGGACCTTGTAAGATGTAACCTCATCTATAAGATATTAGGGCATAGACAGGGTATGTTAGGTTCTGTTACCACCTAAGTTGTACTTAGTGGTTTTTTATCAAGTGAGCTTGGTGAACCGGACAAGGATAACTTGTTCGGACTTCAGAAGACCTTCAGTCTTGCTTCTGGGAAACTTTGTTGTACTATATCACATGTTCATACCCCATTGGGAGAGTTGTAATAAATGTTCTAGCATGATAGTGTCTGTAAAAGACTCGGTCTCTTGGACTTTATTTGTCAATCCGATCAGCCCAGGGTGTTTTTTTCCCTTGGTTACTATTGGTTGTTGAATAAACGACTGATAATTTCCGAGTTTTTCACTCAATATCTCCAAAGTTGGAGTGGTCGGCTTGGCATTTAGGCCTATTGAGGTTATTAGAGTCTATGTGTCAATGTATAAACATACTAGGTATCATGGTCGAGTCATATGAACATGTCCAAGTCCTTCAAGGTTTTTTAATTTTTTTTAATTTTTTAATTTTTTCAGTGTTTTTTATTAAAATTTAATTTTTCCAAAACTTAGGCTATTTTTTAATAGTTTAATTGGAAAAATTGGTTTTGTAATAAAAGTGGGCTCAAAAGTCAGATTCAGTCATGTAGCTGTTCATTTTCAAGCTAAGAGCATCCAATAAACTTATAGACCCACTATTTCCTAGTTTTGAGTGATTTTCCATCACTCAGGTCAGAAAGCCCCCAAAAATCAATTATTGATTATTTTAATTAATAAATTGATGAACAATGGAGCAAATCCAAAATCTGAGATCAATGGATTCTCAACTGATTTGATTGAAATCAGTCTCATCGACACTAGATTGACTGGATCTGACAAATCATTGACTGGAGGAGGTGATCTGGGTGGATCCAGAGTTGAACTTCAGCTTCCTTTATGGGGAATTTTGCCCTCCCTCTCTCCTCCACACGTGTGGGCTCATCCGAATGAGTTTTGGTGGATGCTTCAGTCAACAGGTTGAGGTGTAAGTTAGATCAACTGCTCGATTGAAAATTGCACTCAGTGAGAATCAGATCAGGCTCAGTTAGACACAGATTAGGCCCAGATTCACTCCACATGTAGCTGCAATTGTCTATGTCCTTGGGATTTGCGCCCCCTTTGGGCTGGGGTTTCAATTTTTTGTATAAATAAAGCATGGCTGCCTCCTTTCCGAGTTAGTTAGAACTGGGATTGAGGTGTTGTTTCTCTTGTACTGTGTTATTGTTTATTATTCTGGAATAAAGAAGCTTTGGAGGCAAGATCTATGGTGTAATGCTCTTCATGTGTGGATGGTGATTGTCAAATGCTTATGAGGTATAATCTGTGTTATTTATCATTGCTTTTGCTGGTTAATTGTTGGCCTTGAAGGAGAGAGCTCCCTCTCATTAGGGTAAGAGTTTATTCTAGTTTGATTTGTGCTCTTATTGTTTGTTTATTTCAGATCTATTGGAGTTCCATGTATTTTAAGTTTAATTGCATGCTTTTCAATTATCTCTTCCAGTAGCACCTATGTTTTAACCATTTGTTTGTGCAAGGATTTCTAAGTTGCAGGTGATCTCGCTTGTAGAAGAGGTTGAGCTGGTTTGCATCTTCCTCATCTTCAAGATCTTCTTAATGACATAGTCCCTCCGTGTTCCACCAAAGCAAACTCCAAAGCCCAACATTCCCAGGCTTCCAGCGTTCTTTCTCTCTCTTTCTCCTTCAAAAAATCAATTTTCTTACCTGGTTACTGTGTTCGAAAGTTTTGTTATCATTTGGATCTGTTATATTAAAGTGCTATTTACATAGATCTTCTATTTCAAAGCTCATAGTCTAGATCTCAATTCTGAAAAGTATCATTAAGCATTCTAGATCTAGCATAAAGAAATCGTCCGTTTTGCATGACAAGTTAAAGAAAATCAGTAGTTTGCATGCTCTAGATTTCTTTTTATGTTTTAAAAAAGATTAAATCCAGCAATCAGTGCATATTTCATTGGCTGCACAAACAGCAAGCCAAGATCCCAAGGAAAGCTTGCTTTTCTTTCCCTTTTCACATGTTTAGCTAGTTTTAACTTAGTCTTTTTTGAGTTAAGGTAGGCTGATCCAAAGGTACTCTTAAAGTGCTTTAGGGCATATTTTATTCTAATATGTTTGCTGGTTTTTAGCAGGTGTAACAGAAAAGAAAATAAGCTGCTGCTCGAAAGTGGCATCAGGAGCGTTCAAATCCCCCTAGGGGTCTCCCCTTTCACTAAAATTAAAAAATTTGGGAAAGTTGTAAGATTTTGATTTCATCCCGTATAAGGACCAAGAGGTTTCTGATATTTCAGTTTGCTGATATTGTAATCAATAATAATAAAATAAAATCTTTTTTGAGTAGGCTCTTTCAAGCCCGCTCCCCATCCTCCTAGGGGATCTGTGTCCGTTTTACTTTTTTGCATTCTTCTATTTTTTCTGCTCTAGTTTAGTTCTGACATGCAGGATTGTATACTTTGATATAATTTTGCATTATTCCATATTTTAATTTCAAAAGTAATCATATTACTTACCCCACGACTTCCCGATTGACCCGGAAGGGAAAATAGATGCGTGGTAGAACTAATTAGAAAACCGGTGTTGTGTATCTTTGATTCCATTTTCATTAATTGTTTCGTTAGTCATAATAAAATCAACTCCTCCTTGATTCCCCGATTGAGGTCCACTTGGATCGAAAGAGGTTCCTAGAGGGTTTTCTTTTTAACAAGAACACCTATTTTAAAATTTACTAAAAATAACAAAGACTCCAGTGTGTATGCTCTGTACTTGGCTGTGGTTTGTCCGATCAGTCAACCTGCATCAAAAGCACTTGAATGACTAGAATAATTAGGATTCACTCTCCTTAAATTGACAAACCATCAGGTGAAAATCCAACGCCTCGATTAAACCATTATGGTGGCAAAATACCCAAAGGAAGCGGGAACTCTTGAAAAGTGATCTCAAGGCGCCGATCTCTGTTACACCTTCAGGTGCATTATGAACAACAGTCTCAGAGACTCCATTCAGCCCACATATTCCTTGCGGGTAGCCGTGACAGTTTAGTTTTGGACATATTTCAAGTACCCCCTGGGTATATCTGGAGTCCCCTTTTCGCCTAATTTAATTCATTCACATTCTGCACTAATTCAAAATCTACCAAGAGACATTTGCAAAGCATTCATTCAAGCGCATGTAAGCCCATTATTTTTTCTGTTGACTCCATTTAAGGCACTGGTGATTTATTTGATCATTTCTTTCAATTATATATCTATATTGAGTGTCATTACTGTGCTTATATGCTTTAAATCTTGTATCTTGTTATCTTTTGCTTTCATTGGTTAGCTTCAAAACTCCTAAACAACTTAATCATTATAACACCATCACACTAAGTAATAAGCCTTAGTAATTCAATAGAGTCTACCCCCCTTGGCTTCGTTAGGAGTTAGCCTGAACGGAGGAGTCAAGACAAGGTGACAGCCTTGACTCAAGACTTGCCCCCAAGGACACACTGAGTGGCTTGAAGATTTCTGCCACGTAACCCAGGTGTGTGAAAGGCGGCAACACTTTTTGGCGCCGTTGCTGGGGATAAATATTTTTATTCCCGAGTACGACTTTTGTTTTCTTCTTTTTTGTTTTTGCTTTGTTTGATAAATGCTTAGAGTAGATCTTTAATTTTCATTTGGCGACTCCATTGACATTTTTTCAGTTTTTTACAAAGAAAAGCAAAAAATATTTTTGTGACAGTTATTAAATGTATATTTTTATTTTCACATGGCGACTCCATTGAAGGGATCAAACCCTTGTTTCTCACAGAACTTTTTGAGATTGATTATGTGTAGGTGATCTCACATAACAGTGAAATTTAAGGCTCAACTCCATTTTTCAGTTCCAGACATTCTCCATAATCACTTATTCTTGATATGGATATTAAAATAATAGAAGTTGTTGCTCGAGTTTCCTATGATTGTCCCCCCATTGATTTCTCTAGGATCCTTGGCTTTTCTAATCGTCTCGCTAGTGAAACGACATCTACTTCCCTTCCATGCTTTCGGGGGGATGATAATGATCACTCAGCCAGATTCCATGTTATGATTTTTCTGTCACATATGAGTCAAAACAACATTCAACATGAGGATCATATGATGGCAATGTTTGCTCATTCTCTGCAAGGGGACGCTTCATGTTGGCTTCATGAGTGTTTTCCTAAGAAATGTATTACTTCCCTTGCAAAGTTATTCGAAATATTTTTGAAGCAGTGGCATTATGATGGAAATGATATTGAATCATTCAATGCTAAATCATTCATTAATACCAATTTGAGGTACTTCTTTCCTTGGAAAGAGTTTCATACAGAGTACCCTAATATATTTAGTATCAACATGGTGTACAACAACCAACATTCAGAAATCCATTATGATCCCATCGAATATGTGCATGAAGAGCCATTAATTGAAAAAATTGTTGGTGACCATCCTCATGTAACATCAACAGAGAATAGTGATGATTGGGAATTCTTTCATGATTATTTTAGTGATGATGATCACATTTGTACTCCAGATCTACCTAAGGATGAAATCATTGCAGAATATTATAGTGAAACTTATGATGAAAACCGTATTGTGCATGATGGGACTCCTACCCGTTCTTCATATAATGATGACAATTTGGAAGATTTACTGCCTTGTTCCCATTTTTTTGAAGAAGATGAGTATGAAAATGAGGACAAGTATAACTTGGATCATGATACAAGTGACGAAGACTCCCTTATGTCCGACAAAGATGTTGAAGACGAGTCCTGAACATTCATGGAAAATCCAATCTATGAGGAAAATAATGAACCAGAAACTTTGGATGGTTTTGTTGATTCTCCTGTCTATGACATATCTAAAGGAGAGAAGATGGACCTTGTGGCCTTGAGAAAATTTTGATACAGAAAAGGAGCATGCAATATATCCATATGATCAGTTTGAGCCATATATCACTATCACTAATCAAGACAAAGAGAACTTGATATCAGAATGTAATATCAGAGATGGAAAATCCATCACATCTGACATAGATGGCGGTGATGACTATTGGAATTTTTGTGAATATATCATTAATAATCCCATCTATTCTATATCCAGCAAGGGGAGTGTCTATTTAGAAATTTTTGGAAGTCCAATTTACTATACTTCCACAGAGGGAAGAATGGATCTGGAGACCTAGGAAAATCCTAGTATGGAAGAGGAGCATTCAAAACTCTTATATGATCATTCAGAGTCATATCATTCAGAGCCGTACAAAGGTATCAATAATGAAGACATTGAGAAGCAGTGTTGTGAAAAGACAGATGTGATGCAGTCAGTGGAGTATCAGTCTCAACTATCATCTTCACATATGGAGTTTCCTTATGATTTGGAGCCACTTGGGGCTTATACAATGAGTTATCATCCGATAAGCCTTGATGACCAGTATGATGGTGTAGTCAATCTGCCTCATCACTCTAATTTGTATATCAACCCTATTCAGTCATGGATAGAAACAACTTGTGCAAGCACATACCAGTTTGGGAAGCAATTTGATGAAGTATTATATTCTTATGATCTACCATCCATCCTGCCCATTCCAGATCATCACGCAGGTTTGCATTTTCTGAATAAGGTATCCTTACTTTGGTTGGTAACCAAAGACAAATAATTTTTTTTTTATATTAATAAAATACTTAGGTGGTTACATTGGATTTTAGGTGGTTAGAGTAGGAAAAGAAGCTCCTTAAAAGAGAGCATTTACTTCCTGCATTTCTGTTTTGTGCTTATCCATAATAATAATTTTTTCATTAGTTAGTTACATTTATTTTATTTAAATAAATCAGCTTAATGCTTCATTTGGTTTTTTATAAAGCTTGTGCTACTGAGGTTTTCTTGTCAGGTTGAGATGTTTTTACAGGGTATATAAACCAGAGATTCTGGTGTTTTCGTATCCTCTCCTTGCCTTAAAGACCAGATTGAGCATACGTCCCACAATTGGAGCCAAAATGTTACCATTTAAGTTGTACTTAGTAGTTTTTTATCAAGTGATCCTAGTGAACCGAACAAGGATAACTTGTTCGGACTTCAGAGGACCTTCAGTCTTGCTTCTGGGAAACTTTGTTGTACTACATCACATGTTCATACCCCCTTGGGGGAGTTGTAATAAATGTTCTAGCATGATAGTGTCTATAAAAGACTCGGTCTCTTAGAATTTATTTGTCAATCCGATCAACCCAGGTTGTTTTTTCCCTTGGTTACTATTGGTTGTTGAATAAACGACTGATAATTTCTGAGTTTTTCACTCAATACCTCCAAAGTTGAGGTGGTCGGCTTGGCATTTAGGCCTATTGAGGTTATCAGAGTCTATGTGTCAATGTATAAACATGCTAGGCATCATGGTCGAGTCATATGAACATGTCTAAGTCTCCTTAGGTTTTTTAATTTTTTAATTTTTTCAGTGTTTTTTATTAAAATTTAATTTTTCCAAAACGTAGGCTATTTTTTAATAGTTTAATTGGAAAAATTGGTTTTGTAATAAAAGTGGGCTCGAAAATCAGATTCGGTCATGTAGGTGCTCATTTTCAAGCTAAGAGCACCCAGTAAACCTATAGACCCACTATTTCCTAGTTTTGAGTGATTTTCCATCACTCAGGTCAGAAAGCCCAAAAAAATCAATTATTGATTATTTTAATTAATAAATTAATGAATAATGGAGCAAATCCAAAATCTTAGATCAATGGATTCTCAATCGATTTGATTGAAATCAGTCTCATCGATACCAGATTGACTGGATCTGACAAATCCTTAACTGAAGCAGGTGATCTGGGTGGATCCAGAGTTGAACTTCAACTTCCTTTATGGGGAATTTCGCCCTCCCTCTCTCCTCCACACGTGTGGGCTCATCTGGATGAGTTTTGGTGGATGCTTCAGTCAACAGGTTGAGGTGTCAGTCAGATCAGCTCTCCGATTGAAATTTGCACTCAGTGAGAATCAGATCAGGCTCGACACAGATCAGGGCTAGATTCACTCCACATGCAGCTGCAATTGTCTATGTCCTTGGGATTTGCGCCCCCTCTGGGCTGGGGTTTCAATTTTTTGTATAAATAAAGCATGGATGCCTCCTTTCCGAGTTAGTTAGAACTAGGATTGAGGTGTTGTTGTTCTTGTACTGTGTTATTGTTTATTATTCTGGAATAAAGAAGCTTTGGAGGCAATATCTATGGTGTAATTCTCTTTATGTGTGGATGGTGATTGTCAAATGCTTATGAGATATAATCTGTGTTATTTATCATTGCTTTTGTTGGTTAATTGTTGGCCTTGAAGGAGAGAGCTCCCTCATGTTAGGGTAAGAGTTTATTCTAGTTTGATTTGAGCTCTTACTGTTTGCTTGTTTCAGATCTATTGGAGTTGCATGTATTTTAAGTTTAATTGCATGCTTTCCAATTATCTCTTCCAGCATCACCTATGTTTTAACCATTTGTTTGTGCAAGGATTTCTAAGTTGAAGGTGATCTCGCTTGTAGAAGAGGTTGAGCTGGTTTGCATCTTCCTCATCTTCAAGATCTTTTTAATGACATAGTCCCTCAGTGTTCCACCAAAGCAGACTCCAAAGCCCAACATTCCCAGGCTTCCAGCATTCTTTTTCTCTCTTTGTCCTTCAAAATCAATTTTCTTACCTGGTTACTGTGTTCGAAAGCTTTGTTATCATTTGGATCTGTTATATTAAAGTGAAATTTACATAGATCTTCTATTTCAAAGCTCATAGTCTAGATCTCAATTCTGAAAAGTATCATTAAGCATTCTAGATCTAGCATAAGGAAATCGTCCGTTTTGCATGGCAAGTTAAAGAAAATCAGTAGTTTGCATGCTATAGATTTCCTTTTATGTTTTAAAAAAGATTAAATCTAGAAATCAGTGCATATTTCATTGGCTGCACAAACAACAAGCCAAAATCTCAAGGAAAGTTTGCTTTCTTTTCCTTTTTCACCTGTTTAGCTAGTTTTAATTTAGTCTTTTTTGAGTTAAGGTAGGCTGATCCAAAGGTATTCTTAAAGTGTTTTTGGGCATATTTTATTCTAACATGCTTGCTGGTTTTTAGCAGGTGTAACAGAAAAAAAAATAAGCTGTTGTTTGAAAGTGGCATCGGGAGCGTTCAAATTCCCTCAGGGGTCTCCCCTTTCACTAAAATTTAAAAATTTTGGAAAGTTGTAAGATCTTGGTTTCATCCCGTATAAGGACCAGGAGGTGGATCTGTGTCCGTTTCACTTTTTTGCATTCTTTCCTTTTTTATGCTCTAGTTTAGTACTGACATGCATGATTGTATACTTTGATATAATTTTGCATTATTCCATTTTTTAATTTCAAAAGTAATCATACTACTTACCCCACGACTTTTCGATTGATCTGCAAGGGGAAAGAGATGCATGGTAGGACTAATTAAAAAACTGGTGTTGTGTATCTTTGATTCCATTTTCATTAATTGTTTCGTTAGTCATAATAAAATCAACCCCTCCTTGATTCCCCGTTTGAGGTCCACTTGGATCGAAAAAAGTTCCTGGAGGGTTTTCTTTTTAACAAGAACACCTATTTTAAAATTTACTAAAAATAACAAAGACTCCAGTGTGTATGCTTTGCACTTGGCTGCGGTTTGTCCGATTAGTCAAGCTGCATCAAAAGCACTTGAGTGACTAGAATAATTAGGATTCACTCTCCCCAAATTGACAAACCATCAGGCAAAAATCCAATGCCTTGATCAAACCATTACGGTGGCAAAATACTCAAAGGAAGCGGGAACTCCTGAAAAGTGACCTTAGGGCGTCAATCTCTGTTACACCTTCGGGTGCATTATGAACAACAGTCTCAGAGACTCCATTCAACCCACATATTCCTTGCGGGTAGCCGCGACTGTTTAGTTTTGGACATATTTCAAGTACCCCCTGGGTATATCTGGAGTCCCCTTTTTGCCTAATTTAATTCATTCACATTTCGCACTAATTTAAAATCTACCAAGAGATATTTGCAAAACATTCATTCAAGCGCATGCAAGCACTTTATTTTTTCTGTTGACTCCATTTAAGGCACTGGTGATTTATTTGATCATTTCTTTCAATTATATATCTATATTGAGTGTCATTACTGTGCTTATATGCTTTAAATCTTGCATCTTATTATCTTTTGCTTTCATTGGTTAACTTCAAAACTCCTAAACAACTTAATCATTATAACACCATCACACTAAGTAATAAGCCTTAGTAATTCAATAGGGTCTACCCCCCTTGGCTTCGTCAGGAGTTATCCTGAACGGAGGAGTCAAGAGAAGGTGACAGCCTTGACTCAAGACTTGCCCCCAAGGACACACCGAGTGGCTTGAATATTTCTGCCATGTAACCCAGGTGTGTGAAAGGCGGCAAAAGGTTTCAGATTTTCAAATATATTTCAATTCCTTGCCTTGTAAATAATCCAGATGAAAAATAGAGGCAGATACTGGAGGCTACCACCCTTTGAGACCCAGCTAATAAGATTTTCAATAAGGGATGGAGCAAACCAATGCAATTGGACATCAAGATGTCTTTTGAGACCCAGAATCAACTTCTTCACGAAAGGGAAACCTACAAAAAAGGTGTTCAACAGTTTCAGCTTCCACTTTGCATAAACAACAACTATTGGGACCGTGCCCTCCTTTCTTGCATAGAATGTCCCAAGTGTTAATTTTCAGATTACAAGTCAGCCAGATAAAACATTTCAGTTTTTGTGGTACATTGAGATGCCAAATCTTGAAAAGGAAATCATCAGCCATGATCGTCCGCTGTTCAGAGACGATAAGATCATATGCTCTTTTAGCTGTCACCTTACCCAACTGTTTGTCAAACATCCAAAGAAGCGTGTCTTCATAATTCCCAATCCTTATACCACCGTGTGTCAAGCCTTTGACATATGTACACCATTGTTCAGCCCAGTCACCCCCCAAGTACAGATCCGAAGTAGTGTACCAGTAGTTACAGTCATGTCCACAAGCATCCAGATTTTGTGCCTAAGCAAGATTGGATATCCCCAATTTAATAAGGTAATCTCTTATATCCTCGGATAATAGATACTGCGAGTTGTGCCCAGCAATAGGGTCCACTCCTAGCCGAATCTTTAAACCATTCCCTACCTTCCATCCCAACTGACTAGTAATCCAATCTACAATCCTAATAAAACCATTCTAGAAGTATGAAGAACCAGAAACATTGAATTTTCGAGCCCGAATCCAATCTTCCAAGGATCTGTTCTTGATGTATTTATGTGCAATAATTCTGCTCCAAATACCAGTACCATTAAGTAGCTACCACATACTTTTCAGTCTCAGCGATATTCCAAACCACTCAAGGTTCTTTATATCCCAACCGCCATATTCAATAGGGGCAGAAATAGTTTCCCAACATACCAGATGTGAATTCTGATGTTCTGCAGAGGAGCCCCACAAAAAGGAGAAAATAGCTCTTCTAAGTAAATTAAGAATAGATTTGAGACATCTTGCCAACGAAAACCAATACACTGCCAAACCAGTGAGGACAACTTTTATAAGTACAACTCTGCTACCGAGAGAGTGTAACCTGTAGGTCCAGTTTTTTATCTTATTTTCAAATAATTCAACCATCCATCTCCAGTCAGAGGTACGATACCCCAATTGTTTCAGGCAGTATCCCAAATACTTGAAGCTTGATGTAAGCGGTTCCATACTGTAGGGGAGAAACTCTGTAATTTTTCTTCTAATGTCATCATCAACGTTCTGATAGAGAAATGATGACTTTTCCAAACTAACAGTCATCCCCGTGGCCGAGCATAACAAATCCAATGCATCTTTATAAGCTCTCTATTCACTAATAATGCCAATACCAAATAAAATAACATCATCAACAAATAACGAGTGTGTTATCGACAGATCGGGTGAGTACCGAAAGCCCTTAATGCGACCTTTCTGTTGAGCATCCATTGTAATTCTGCTGAGACTCTCAATAATCAAGATGAATAATAGAGGAGACAAGGGGTAGCCTTGACAAATTCCTCTGGATGCAGGGAAAAAGTCCGAAGAGTAACGTATGGTTGAATGAATATGTAGATAAGAATTGAAAGTATGATGTTTTTGAATGTTACATTTATCCTGGATTTCATGGAGGTCTAGTAAATCCTCGAGTATCAATAGAGTAACTTATGGTTGAATGAATATGTAGACAATAATTGAAAGTATGATGTTTTTGAATGTTACATCTATAGGTTTTATATGGTGAATGCCAAGGTTTAAGTGGTGTATTTATACACCACTTACTTGTACTCGGATATTCTTTTTCCTATTTATCTTCAACGTTCCTCCTATGTTTCAACATTGTATTAGAGTTATGGTTAAAGAGTTGACAATAAGAACTATTGATTGAGAGTTGTTAGGACTTTGTAGATCCTAATTGATCTATTGCTGCAAAAATTGTTGGAGGTTGTCACATCATAGGAAGACTACGAAGAGTAGTTTTAGCACCCTTAAAGAAGTTGTGTATCTAGAAAGGGGTTTGACTTGTCGTTTAACTTGTAGGCATTGGAAGATATGGCAACATCATTACGGAAGCAAGAACATGCTTTGCTTTTTATACATATTTATGGTGTTTGGGCACAATATATGGAGACTTTGTTGAACATAAAAACATTATGATAGTTTACTAAGATTGCAGTGCTTGATTCGAAGGATGATAAACAAAAAAACACAATTGATGGAAAGAAAAACAAGGGTGTAGGTGTCAAGATGGCTACATCTCCAAAGAATTGAGGTTCCATAAAAGTGGAATTCAATGTCCGAATGAGGTTTGGAAATAAGATGAATACGTGGTTTGAAAAGTTGATGTAAGTCAAGTTATACAACATGAAAAAGAGTTGATCTCCTAACCCTATATGGCTTGATAGGATTGAGGTTTATTTGATTCGTGCGAAGGAGCTAGAGTTGAAGGTTGGTGAATGTGGGAAGGATTTTGGGAAGAAGGTTGGTAAGTTGATAGGATAATTTTGATGAGTCTAAAGACACCTTATGATGCCCCGTGCTCCACATTTAGGAAAGATTGGATGTCAACGAACGAAGATAGTAAGGGCTATACGTTTGATTCTTCTTGCACTCGATTCATTAGAGAGCAAGAAAAGTTTCTTGAGGAAGGAATGATTCATGATAAGCAGTAGGCTAACCTTACTAAGGGAAATTGCAAACATAGATACAAAGAACTTGGTCGAAATGCCTACTTAATTTCTTAGAAGACCGACCAAGGAAAGCGTTATGAAAATGAGAAGCAAGATGATGGTGATTAGTGGAAATCCAAAAAGGTGAAGAATCACAAAATTTGTCATTATTGTGGAAGACTAGGGCATTTTGAAAGGGCTTGTTGGGAGAATATTAATGACCTAAAAGAGAAGGTTAAAGATCTTGAGGGTGAACACTGACCTTAAGAAGGTAAAAGTAATGGTAATCATACATTTTTTTGTTATTTCTTTTCATGCGTTGCGTGCATATACTTTTTAGAAGGAATGGATAATGGACTTCGACTATTCTCATCACATGGCTAAAGATGCTTCTCTCTTTACCTCCTTGAGTAAAGCCAAGGAAGATATATGTTTGTTGTATATGGTTATGTACTAACCATTGAAGGACATGGAGAAGTCAACTACAAGAATGGGGTGATCATTAATGTGTATCATGTACCTTGACCCAGTGCTAATCTTTTGTCAGTACCTCAACTCACATAAATGGGAATACATTGGAATTTTGGCTTAATAGATTTGTTGTGAAGGACATTAACAATAACTTTGATGCCATTGTTGAAAGGATTTTAGATGCTAAAGGCATAAAACTTTTGTGAATTCAATGACACAAAGGTATGCACTACATGGCCATTTTCATTGGTGGTTAACATGATGGGAAAATTAGGGTTTGGCATGCAAGGCTAAGGCATTTGGAATATAGTAGTATGCAACTAATGGCTTGACTAGATATTGTCCATGGTCTACTTAGTGTTACACCTTGTGGAGTGTGGCGGGGTTGTATGCTTAGAAAGTATTACCAATAGAAATTTGAGAAAGGCAAGGATTGGAGGGTGAAAGAACAATGGGAGATTTACAATGAATAATCGATCCAGAATTAGTGCAAGGTACGTTTTGACCATACTAGCAAGATTTTGTTTGTATTGGCCTTTGTTGTATGAAAGTTTGACATTGTAAATAATTTGGTGAAATTTTAGTTCAATACAAATACGATATGCCAACTTACATTTAATTGTATTTGGTTATATACCTAACATATTTGACTCTTAAACTCGAAAAAGAAATAGAAAAAAAAAACCTCAATATTAAAAAAATCTTGAATACATCTATAAACATCAATTGGTTGTAAATTTTTCAAGACATCGATTTTATTTTCTCCACTTTATTGGACATTACCAAGGCCGAAACTCTTCTAAAATTTGAAACAAAATGCACACACACACATAAAAGATGTACTTCCATATTATTGTATTTGATAATATACCTCAGGTATTTTGACTTTTAAACCTAAAAATAAAGAGACAAAAAACCTCAAATATAAAAAAATCTTATAGTACATCTATACATATAAATTGGTTGCAAAAATTTCAAGAAATTGGTTTTATTTTCTGTACTTGATTGGACATTATTGAGGCTGAAATCCTTCTAAAATTTGAATCAAAATGAATATTTTAGTATATATATGAGACATATACTTCCATATTTGAGTTGTATTTGATTTTTTTATCATGTATTTTTTCTGTATCATATTATATCCAAACTTGGATTTGTAATTGAATATTGCTACTATGGTTTTGACATTTATTAATGATTTCTCCAAATATACTTGAATATATTACTTAAATAACATTATATTGAAACTTGGATTTGTAAATGAATATTGCTACTATGGTTTTGACATTTATTGATGATTTCTCCAAATATACTTTAATATATTACTTAAATAACGAGGATATGGTGTTTAAAAAATTTAAACAATGTAACACCCCGGTTTTGACCCCATGGTATTAAAATTATACATGATATTTATATTGTATTTAAATAATGGTGAGGAGCTCAAGGCCAAGGCCCTCATTGATTTTGTGTTTTATGTATCAACGATCAAGGTTGATGCTGATGGTTCTCGTGCTAGTCAGGAATAGTATATTTTGAGATATCATGTAAATATGCGATTTAATAAAATACCACCACTAGCTATGCATTGCAACGTAAGAGATGGGGGCGTGATTTCACAAGGAATAGGGAGAGGGGTTTATTCAAACCCCTAAGCCATAGGGTGAGACTAGATGTCAATGGGAAAACCCATAAACCCTTAAGTACATTTTTGTCCTCTACACTCAATCATTCAATTCTTCTAGAAGAACGGTTGAGACAGTTAATGCCTTGGGCAGAGCAAGGCATGGCCGTTAGATTTCGTGTCTAAGCAAGCCTGTAGTCTGGGAAAGTCACATTCTTACTTCTAAAGCAAGTAAGCACGTGGATGCATGCCAGTCCGTCTTTCCCTCAGTTGCGAGAAGGTTTTGTTGTTCCTCAACGCTTATTGTTGGGGATTCACGATTATTCAATGGTTCAGTATCTTGAGTCGCGGAAGTGTTCTTCTGCAGTATCTCTCTGAGTTACAGAGTGGCATGGAACCTTGGTCTCTTATGTGCAAGTGAAACCTTGTTTCTCTTGTGTTACAAAGTGAGTGGTATGCAAACCTATTGTGTGTGTTACAGAGTGGAGCCCTGTGTTTCTGTGTCTCCTTGTGGTTTGTTGTGATGTGTACCCTCGTTTGGGTCTGAATTGCCTGCAAGACTTAGGAGTGGAAGAGACGCCAAATGGGCTTGATATACCTAGTGCAGAGAGGAACTTCACAAAAAGATAAGAGTGGTTGGTGAATCTTTTATGCACATCCTGAAGAGCACTAGAAGGGAAAGTATAGTCTAAGGGACTGTGGAGTAGAGAAGGGGATACTTTCTTGTGTTGGGTGTGTAGGTATTATGGATGCCAGACTAGATAGATCTTGTGGAGGTGCCCCTAGCTCTTGAATGAGCCACTAGCTTAGCCATTTTTTCTTTCCACTACCTTAGCAACCTGATAAACCCAAAGGTAGATTGGATTGGTTGACAGCCTGATAAACCCAATTGTATATTGACTTGGCTGAGCAACTTGATAAATGTAATCGGATATTGGCTTGGCTGAGCAGCTTGATAAGCCCAACTGTGTATTGGCTTGGATGTGTCTTGTTGTGTTTTGGCCATGTGTGATCTTTGGTTGGACAACCTCATAAAACCAACCGTGAATGATGGCTTGGTTGAGTAGCCTGATAAAACCATATTTTGGCTTAGATGGTTCTTAATGTGAATGTTGGCTTGAATGTGTGCAGTCTGATAAACTCAACTGTTAGCTGGCTTGGCTGAGTAGGCTGATCAACCCAACGGTGTTTTGGCTTGTTTTTCTATAGCCTGATAAACTCAATTGTGTATTGGCTTGGCCGGACAGTATGATAAACCCAACTGTAGGTTGGCTTGACTGTGTTGATATGTTCTGGCTATGTGTGAGCTTGTTGTTCCATAGTTCCTTATGGAAATCATGCCCAGCTTGGGGGTGGACGTTTTATTGAGAGATTGATGAACACAACTGGCCTATGGTTGGGTGGAACGTTGCAGCGACATAGTTAGTTGCGGGACAACTTCATCTTCAAGATAAGTATTCTCTAGTTATTCTTACTTCTGCAATGTATTGCTTATGAGTATACTGATTGTGTTGAATGCTTATTAAAGATTTAAGTAGAGTTACTGTTGTTAGATGTCCCTGCATTGCATCTGTATATGCCTAGTGTTTCTCCACTGCATTTTGCTTAACGTTCATGGAGGCTAGAAGCCTAGTTACAGAGTTAGAATGCATATGACTTAAGTGTTTCCGCACCCTGGAATCTGCCTGCGGAAGGTGGAAGGCGGGAGGCGGAAAGAGAAGTTGGAACAAGGAAGAACACTGGTTTTCTGCACCCTAGAATCCGTCTACGGAAGGGCGGAAGGCAGAAGCAGAGAAAGAGCCAGAATTTTCAAAAGTTGGAAAGAGGAAGTCAGCAAAGCAAAAAAAGGTTAAGGCAAAAGCCGGTTTTCCGCACCCCGGAATCCACCTGTGGAAGGTGGAATTCGAAACGTAGAAAAGAGCCGAAAGTTGTAAGGAAAAATGTGTTTTTTCTGCATCCCGGAATCCACTGCAGAAGGAGAAAGGAGGGAGGCGGAATTCGGAAAATAGAAAGAGAATCGAGGAAAAGTGTTGGTTTTCCGCGATTCGAGATCCACCTGCGGAAGGGCGGAATGTGGTCAAATGATGTCGTCGAAAATTAAGTTTTCGATTCTCGAAGTCTGCAGTGGAAGGGCGAAAGGAGGAATGCAAAAGGAGGAATGTGGTTAAATGATTCCATCGAATGCTGAGTTTCCGATTCTCGAAGTCTACAACGGAAGGTGGAAAGGCGGAATGCAGAAGGCGGAATGTGGTTAGATGATTCCGTTGAATGGTGAATTTTCGATTCTCGAAGTCCACGGTGGAAGGTGGAAAGGCGTAAAGCAAAAAGTGGAAAGACAGGAAATCATAGTGGTGTTTTGCAGAGTTTTTCCTGTCGCAAGCCGCATTGAGGAATGCGAAAAGGATAGGTTCAATGCGGAAAATGTTTTTTCTGGTCATGGAATGGATCTGTGAGCTGCAGAACGACTGTTAAAGTGGTTTTTGAGCCTTAGAATGAAGGTTAAAGGATGTTACATCATGACTGTGTTTAAAGAGAAAGAATTAATAAGTTTTAAATTATTCCGCATATCAGTCAGGTGTATGGGCACTGGGTTCATGTACATTGTGGTATCAGAGCAGTAGTAGAGTAGCGGGGACGTTACATTGTGGTATCAGAGATATTGGTTACAACATTGGGTCTGGATGTGCCAAGAGAATAGTTTTCAAAGCTACTGGTTACAACATTGGGCCTAGATGGGCCAAGTGAATAGTTTTCAGAGCTATTGGTTACAACATTGGGCCTAGATGGGCTAATAGAAAGAGGCGTTACCAGAACAGTTCACGTGATGAATTTAAGAAGGCAAAGCCTCCTATATTTAATGGTGAGGTAAAATCTGGTTAAGAAGCTAAAGCTTGGCTTCTTGGGATGAAAAATTATTTTTAAGTCCAAGAATATTCGAGAAATATGAAGGCAAGGGTAGCCGTATTCAATCTGAATGGAAGAGCATTTGTATGGTGGGAACACCTCAGGAAAGTGAAGAAGATTAATGATAGAAAGATCGTGTGGAAGCAGTTCAAGAAGTATTTCAAGTGTAAGTACCTCTTTGATAGGTACTATGATGATAAGATCAAAGAATTCCATGAGTTGAGATTGGGACAGCTGACCATGGAAGAATATGCAAACAAATTACTGGAATTGCTGAGGTATCTCAGATACATCAGAGATGATAAAGTGAAAATCCAACTTTTCCTATGTGGATTACCTCATCCATACAAACACTGGATTGAGTTTCATGAACCTAAAACTCTAGAAGAGGCTATAAGGAAGGCCAAGTATTGTTACAATCAAAACGAAAGCAAACCTAATTTCCATAAGGCATGGAAAGACAAAAATAATGAAAAGTTTGACCAAAGAAAGAAGGGTTTCAAACCTTCTCATTTTTTGAAATTAGCAAAGGCAGCCATCACAAGTTGTGACTAAGCCAGCCAGAGTGATGGGAGACAGACCAAGAGTTCCAAAGGATCCAAGAGAACCACTCAAGTGTTGGGGATGTGGAGGAAACCATATGCGCAGGAACTGTCCACATGAGAATGGGTACGTAAGGAAATTTCACAACGTTCAAGGAGCTGAAACATTGGGTCAAGTAGCTAGGACTGTCCCTAGAATATATGCAGTGCTAGAGGACCGCCAGGAAGATCATCAAGCAACTGTGGTTGAAGTTGAAGATAAGATTGCTGAGCAATCTGTTTCTGTTTTGATTGACCATGGATCTACTCACAGTTATATCGCTCCTAGAATTGTTGAGATTTGCACTTTTAAGAAATTAAAGCATAACAAATCATGGCTAGTTCAACTAGCCACTAGAACCAAGAGAAAAGTTAGTGAAGTGGTAGAGGAATTCCCATTAGTCATGGATGGGTTAGTCACTTATACCTGACTATTTATCATTGTAAGACTACCCATGATAAGTTTGAGCTCCCGAGTCTAAGAGTGTAATGTTATGTTCAATTCTTTAATTGATCATCATTTTCCAATAATAGAAAAGCCATACAATTGTTTTCGCCAAAATGAATAGGTAATATCCACGACAGAGAATTAAGATCGATTTTAGTGAATATAATAAAGACTATAATGTCCTAGGCTCTATTCATACAAATAGGTTGAAAATCCTTGATATTGAAAGTTCACTCCTACAACACATTTTTAATAAGTAGGATTTTTGAGTAAGTAGCTAACACTTGCCAAATTATATTTAATTTATGAACTCTAAAGCATATACGTTATTTAGTTCATGGTATTTTTTTGTAGATGCATGCGTTTATTCCAGTTCAGGTGTAGCATTTTATTTTTTATTCAGTTTGTGGGAGCATGTTTCATTAAATTGCATTCAGTTTGTGGGAGCATGATGATCACTATGACTATGATGATTATGACTACGATGACGATGATTATGATGATGATGATGAGGATTACAATTTACGATGATGATGATGAGGATGATGACGATGACGATGACGATGATGATGATGATAATGACGACGACGATGATGAACAATGATGATAAGCGATGATGATGATGATGACGATGACGATGGTGATGGTGACGACTCCGACGACGACGATGATGATGAGGATGATGATGATGATGAACAATGATGATGATGATGATGATGATGATCACGATGACTATGACTACGATGAAGATGATTATGATGATGACGATGATAATTACAATGATGAGGATGATGATGACTATGATGATGATGATGGAGATGATGATGATGATGATGACGACGATGAAGATGACAATGACGATGATGACGGTGACGATGATGATGATCAATGATGATGATGATGACTATGATGATGATGACCATCCTCTACCATTTCACTCTCTGTCATTATTTGGTAAACCTTTTGTCTTTGTAGTTCATAAAAACCTATCTCTGTAGTTCTGTCTCTGGGATTCCAAGCTTAGGGTTAGGAAATGAGAGAGGAGAGGTGGAAAGGTAAGTGAGTAGGTTAGGAGATGGAGAATGGAGAAAGGGTTTGGAAGGGTAGAAAGCTAGGGTTTTAGGTTAGGTGTCTAGTTAGGTCTAGGTCCTTAGAGTTTGGGTCTGCAATAATAAGTCAGAAACTAGGTATGACAAGCCGAGACAACAAATGAAAGGGTTGAGGGGTGAAGGGAGGCTTGGAAAACTAGAAAAAGATCTCGATAAAATTATTTGGTAACAAGAGGAATACTTCATGGGAAAATTTTCTAGATTGAAAAAATATATGCACTATGATTTACAAGATCAGGTATTTGATATTTAAAATTATCATTTTTATTGTACACGTTTATGCAGTTCTGTATTTTTTTTGTTAACTAACCTATAGTGTTAAACTTTTTATGCATTTTATTGTGAATAGATGGACTTTATTTCTTCGTCAACAATAAGTATTGCAAGCGCATCAATTGCAATCTACTACTGCATTCAACATAATGTATGCAAATATGTAATCAAAGCCAAAGTAATATAAAGAAGTGAAAAATGATATATTCATATACACAAATTTCCAATCATATACAGTAGTAGTGAAAAATGGAACATCGTTCCCAATGTCTATACAATGGCAACTCACGCTCTATACCAAATATAGCAACTCATGACAAAATGCCACATCATGGCTAGTGTACATAGGAGGGTATCTTAATTCTCTTGGCGACCCTCGGAGCTCCTAGGTGCACCTCCAAAATCGATCTTCCTCTTCTTCGAGCTAGAGGAAGCTCGGTCCTTCTGGTCGCTTCAACCACCTCCCCTTGGGCTTTGAAATGACAAAAATAAAATGTCAACTCATACAGCCAATTATACAAGTATAAAACACAATTTAAAAATCAAAATTAAGTTTTCAAATCTTAAATAGCTCACCTCACATGAGACGGTAAGTGGTGAGCGAGCTACCCTCCTCTGTGATCCAAGTCTCTCGGCAATGCCACCCTGCAACATTTAAACAGTAAGATAAATCATATAATTTACTGCCTATGTTAATTTTTGTTAATATTGCATGAGATTTTCATAAACTAATCAATATCACCGTGAACACAATAGGCTGGTCCTGGGGGCTGGCATGTGGAGCAATTGGCTGGTCCTCAGGGGTGGAAGGTGGAGTAGTGGGCTCGAAAACCTACTCTGATGCTAGGGTGGATGGAATAGTGGAGGATGTAGCCATATTGAAGTTGGATACAAAAATAGGGGGCACGTTGGGAGAGGGCGTGGATTGGAGTGGGCGAAGTGGTGATGTACGACGATAAACCCTAACTAGATGTAGAATGGAACGAGCCACCCTGGAAGAGGAAACGAGGGTGGTGGGGGAATATGGGGGAGGGGGCTAAGGTCTGGGATGGGGTGGAGGGATGGGTGAATGTGGATGGATGGTGTATCTTGGTCGGAGGGGGAAGGGTGGAAACATGATAAATTGCAAGGAAGGGGGTGGATGGGTGGGACGGGGGGGAGTGAGCGAAGGCTGTGACGAAGAAGGGAGAGCTAGATGGAAGTGTTGTGGTGGATGGGAGGTAAGGGATGGATGGAACGAGGTTGGGAGGTATGCAGGGAAATGAACATGTATTCCAGAGGATACACTTGGCATATATGGTGGGAAAAATGAAGTCGATGGAAAGATAGTGACACTAACGTGCCTATGTACTCGAACCTGCATACATATTCATGGCCTCATATATTAGTACATAAAAAATATAACTATACAAACCTAATCCATCAAAACTGAAATTAAATTTATACTTTATTACAAGATACCTGCTCACGAGAGGATTTGCTGATCCCCGGTGGGGATGGATGGTCATTCACTCCTGCGGACACCTGTTCATTTGCAAAAAAATATTTAGATTTAATTACCAAATATTAACTACATTGGATGTCAAGATTAACTACTAACATTAAATTTAACTACTGAAAGAAAAATACCTGTGTGTATGGTGCCGCAATGTCCTCTGCAGCTTCCATGGCTCCATCTAGGTTGAAGGAACCAACGTCCTCCCACCTGGGTGTTGGAGACTTAACACTAAATAGCTGTACATTAAAAAAAATCAAGTCATCAACATCTGATTCTAAGTTAAATTTATTAGAAATTATAAGATTGCATAACGTATAATCAATACTTGAACATTAAATAAAACAATAACTAACTTGGTGTAGGTAGCTCTATGTGGCATGATCCTTTGTGGGAACATGGCATGGATTCCCACAACGAGAACAACGATGTGGCACTAGTCTCGTCGAGCTGGATGGATCATCCTGGATACCACCTGTAGCTGGTATCCCTCTCCCACCACCAGTAGATCGTGCAGAAGTGTGTCTCTCGAGGTGGTCTTGCTCGCTCTACGAGGACATAACGACAAATGTGGTATGCCTGAGAAGGTGTCGTGTGGCACGTCTAACGGACACATGGATCTCATCTAGCTCGCTACCTAACCTAGGGGGTTGAGGAAGCGGGTTTGGATATCGCCTAGGTGCAGGAGGTTCTCTGAGTGGGTTATGGTGGGCATGAGGTCGATCTTGAGCTAAGACAAAACCGACACCCTGGAACTCGGTGATGTCGAAGCAGTTCACATGGAACTCTAACACAAACTGAGCCCACTATTTCTTGAGAAAATACTATGGGACCTCGACATTGTTGCATGGAGGCTTGTCAAAAACCATGAACCATATATTCCTCCAGTTTTCTCTCCATGGCTGGTAATTACACCAGTCCATGCAAACTCTCCTCTTCCTCACATCTAGAGGCTATCCTGTTCTCGGATCTATAAATTTTCTCCACAGTTGGACTTTTATGATATTCGGGTTTTTTATATCCTCTTTGGATATACTAGTGCCATAATGTTCTCTCATTCGAGCCCTATATTCACTCAAATTGGTTATCTCACTGTGGTTAATGTTTATTGACTCTATTATGTTTTGTAGTGATGTGGCGAGGGAAAATCGAGAGGGTTCCCTAGTGTCGTTCAGTTCATCACTCAAAATTCTTAATTGGTTTAAATCCCCGTGTAATTCATCTTCGGGGTTTTCTTCGTTTAATTCGGGGTTTGGGTCCTCAGATTGGTTTGTTTCATTCCTTTCTTGGGATGGTTCATTGGTATTTGTCATTATGCTTAGGTAATTTGTACCTGCAATATTAAATTTTTCCTATTTCAATTCATTTTTAATTTTTTTAATTTTGTATTTTATTTGAAAAACAATAAAAAACATTAAAATAAACAAAAAATAACATTCCTACTCCATCTACCTTCAACATCGTGGGTGTCATTTTAGCCTGGTTGTACAGTTCATTTGGGCTCCTCGGGGGCCGTTTTCGCCTCCTTACGCACTCGTGGGTGGGCTGTGAACAAAACAAACTGTTCACTATTTTTTTTTAAACATAGGGACGTGTGCGCGTCCGTGTGTGCGATCACACAAAACATGCGCGCACGTCCACATACGCGTGCACACACTTATACGCGAGGGAATCATTAGGGGTGCGTGCGCACTCCTATTGTCCATGCTGGCAATCCGACCTGAAGGTTCGCCACTGCCGAAGCAAGAGCTCGGGCACGCATACAAGGGTGCATGCGCGTTCTTGTTTTGTTCCGCTCGCACGCGCCCATTGCATCATATTTGGGTAGCAGGTTCTTGTGGGCGTTCCATGGTTAATTATTTATAAACCTCTTAATATCTTGTATTTTTTAAATTTCATTATGCTTACTATTTTTACTATTTTACATTTAAGACATTAAGATCTAACATTTAAAAATGGTGGATAGGGTTGATAATGAACATTAAGATTGTACAATTTGGGGTAGTATTGTCAATATTTATTTTATTTTTTTAGATTGTATTGTTAAGATTTTTCTAGAAAGATGAGATAATTGTATTGTCAAGATTTATTTTATGAATTTGGGGTTGATAGAGAAGAGTCCTCTTTTTAAATTGTAAAGAGATGAGATAATTGTATTGTCAAGATTTATTTTATGGCCTTCTTTCTAAATTTGAAATAAACAATTATAATAAAATATATATCTCAAAAATATCTTAGTTTACATGTGATAATCGGTAAGGAATGGATAACTTGTCACTTAACTTGTGGTTTATCCGTGTTCATGGACCACAAGTTTAGGTTATTTGTACGAGTTAGTTTTCTTGGCACGTTGAAATAAGGAGGTCTGTAGTTGGGTCCACACGACCCTCCACGGGGTTTGACCAAAGCAACTAATATGCATGCATATAAATAAATCTAGATATGATAAAGAAGTTAATAACATCTATTTTTCTTTCTTTCTTTTTAACAGTCGTTACAAAATAAGTAAGGATATATGACATTAACAAATCGTAAACCAATCCCAAAACATCCACTGAGTTAAACTATTCCATTTTCATGCACAACATTTAACAAATTCAAATAACTCTAGAATACATGTTCATATCGCTAGTCGTTGTCGTTTGAGAACGAGACCGAAGGTTGTTTTGTCATCACTCTGTTGTAGTTGTTGTCGTTGGATTGCCAATCATGTTGGATCCACCAGTTTCCTCTCTACCATACCTTGATGGGTACTCTCCTTCCCCCGGGATCGTGAGGATTATAGGGACTCAACAAATTCTTGTTGAAGAAGTGAAATGTGAGTGTTGCAACCTTTTGCTATGATAACATTTTCATGGTCGTGGAAGTACCAAGACAATGCTGCAAAACTGGGAGTGGCGAAAGTTAGAAACAATGAAGAGGAAATATGTCCTTGCCATGAAAAGGGAATTTAAGGGGGTGCCATTGTAGAAGGAGAAAACAAAAGGACATGACAAGATTTTTTCAATTATTTGAATCTTGCTCGAAAGGGGATTGATATTTGTAGTGCAATTCATGCCAAGTTTGGAGGTAAGGAGTTGGGGACGAACTTGTAGCTAGAAAAATCATGGCTTATGTGGTATATATCTTCCTTCGCTTGTAACATCCTTCCCTAGCCTACATTATATGGATGGTTGGAATAAAACTTCACTTGTAACATCCTTTCCTAACCTATATTATAGGGATGGTTGGAATAAAAATTGTTTTTGTTTATTTTACTATCTCGTTTTCATTTTCCAACAAATTGTGTGAGGGAATTTTGTTATTGTTTATTATGTAGCATTCATGTGTAGTTGCAATAAAAGTATTTTTAATAAAACACACACACACACACACACACACACACACACACACATATATTATTAATTATAATCAAGATATAAAAATGTACATACTTCAAATCATCCAAAGACCAAGGGAGCCTTTAGATGTATAGGTGCAACTTATGTGGCTATAATATAGATTGGGTTGACTGAGTCTACATTACCGAGCCTTGCACTAGTGGTATTAGAGCCTTGCAATAGTGGTGTTAGAGCAATATTTCATTCTTATTAGTTTGTTTTTATTCATATTTGTTTCAATATAGAATTTTGGTTTAGTTAAGCCTCAAGAGAAGGTTATTTTCAACTAATGTGATAAATGAAAGTGGAAATTGTGGGGGGTAATCACGGGGTCTTCACTCAGTGAAACCATGTCATAGAAACTGCGTTCATGGTATATTAAAGAATACCCCTAATTTCACTATATATTGATAATTACCCACAAAAATCCTTTTGTTGAACCCCCCTCCCAATATGTATTTCCAACTAAAAAAACCTGTTTTTTACGATATATTCTGTATTTTTACTAGAAACCCATTTTTATACCCCACATTACCAATAAATCCCCCATACCCTACTCCACGCCCCCCCAATACCTACAATATATTGACCTTATTTTTCACAATTAAAAAAATCCTCTTTATGAATGGATGTGATAACATATTTATCAACAAGGTGAATCCCCCATGGGGGTAATGCTAGTGAGGAATGGCTATGAATGGTTTTCAAGTTGAGGATATGAGTTCAGATACAAAGGATTTCCAACATAATGAGGGGTAACACTAGAAGCTATGAGGAACTAAGAAGTGGAGAATTTGACAAAGAGAAATCAAGACCTAAACATTATGTAAGTTGGAGATGTTGTAGAAGGTTTATAATCAAAATCTAAGATATATGACATGTAGAAAACCAATGAAAGAGACCCATAAAAAAAATTGGCCAATTTTGTGATGAAAAGGGGTAATTCTAGATTGTAAATCTCTTTCTACGATGGTATCATAAAAGCGAAGGATCTCATTCACTACTTGGAGGGAGAGCAAAGAGAGAGAAAGGTGTTTTGAACATGAAAATGTCTAAAACCCAAATAAGGTTAATTTTGATGTAACTATGTTGAATTTGTTAAGAATTCATATGCTTAGCTAGATATCATTAGTGTTTAATCCAAATTCACAACAGTAGCATATGTAGAATCACTGAAAGAAACAAAATCACAAGATAGACACAGATTTATCCCGGGAAACCATCTAGGGGAAGACAACCCAACAAAACTTCCTCTATATAGATGTATAAGATAAAACCCCAAAATAGGTAATCCTCCTCCTTGTTAGTCTCTCTCTGTCTGTCTCTCTCTCTCTCCTATGCACAATGCACACGTGAGTATTTGTGTTCAATCGAGGAACACAACTCCTCTATTTATACTCTTTTTGTCACTGTAACATTTAACCTGACAAGTCGGCCCCACTAAAATGACTGGGCTGACTTCACCTAGGTAATTTAAAAACAATATTATATTATATTAAGTAGGGTACTATTGACCTGACTTACAATGGAGGCTTTACCTCATGACTCTATGATGACCAAATACAATAGTAACATTTCGACGGAGGAATAAGACATCCCCTTGGGGTACATCAGTAAAATACATTTAGAATATTCTTCGAATTTACAATATTTCAATACTCCTCTTTAACGAGAAGGGTATTCTACTGACAACAACATCATCAACTATAGGACCAATGAGAGAGAGCATATTCACCAGTATCATGTTAATACATCTATATGTCATAGGAAGTTTTTAACAAACATCAACAACTGGAACAGTTACTGGAATATATTCAATATCTTCAGTACTAGAACATCATCTTCTACAAGACTGAGTCTTCATATTTTGTAGCACTCGGTCACTTGATCCTTTGCAGCAACAGTTTGATCTTTTGATCCCTTGTAGCATCACTTTGATCTTCTTGATCCTTTGCAGTAGCACTTGGATCTTCTTGATCCTTTGCAGTAGCACTTGGATCTTCTCGATCCTTTGCGGAAGCACTTTGATCTTCTTGATCATTTTCAGAAACACTTCGATCTTCTTGATCCTTTGCAACAACACTTCGATCTTTTCAATCCTTTTGTAGCAGCACTTAGATCTTCTTGATCCTTTGCTGCAACACTACCTACAGTACACATGATCTCTTTATGGGATGATCAATCCCTATCACTTTAGGACATAGGTACAAGGATGATGCAATCCTCATTAGCCTACTCCCCCTTAACGAAGAGGGTCCATAGTATCGACCGGCTGGATCGTTCGCAAATGAATGTAGGACCACATCATCTACAATTGAATCTAGATCTTGTCTTCAAATGAATGCAGGACCTATCTTCCGCATCTAAATGCAAGACTCATTGTAGACCATCCTCAGCTAGTTAAGGCTAGGACCACTCCAAGGGAGTGTTATACTATGGAATCTACATATGAATGTAGGAACACTCTCGATGCAAGAGTATCGTATGCAACTGCAGATATCGTCCGCACCTGAGTACATGACCTGTCGTCTGTAACGGAATACAGAACTCAACATAGAGAATCCCCAACTTTAAAGCTAGGACCACTCCTAAGTGAGTATTATTCTGCAACATCTACAAATGAATGTAGGCACACTCTCCATGCCAGAGTATCATTTGCAACTGAATATATCGTCCACACCTGAATGCAGGACCTGTGGTCTGCAACTAAATGTGGGACTCAACGTAGAGCATCCTCATCTTTAAAGCTAGGACCACTCCCAGGTGAGTGTTATTCTACGACATCTACAGATGAATGTATGTACACTCTCCATGCGAGAGTATCATATGCAGGACCATCCTTAGTCAATAAGAGCTAGGAACACTCTCAAGAGCAGAGTGTTATTGTCTGGAAGACCATCCTCAAAAGAGGATACTATCATCTACAAGTGAATGTCAGACCTTGTTAGCATCTGCATGCGCACTTGGCCTCTTTATTGCTAGAGCATCACTGTCATTACATCATCAATGAAAGTCTCATCATCACTCTCCCTTTCCAGGGAGGATCCATATCATTAACTTGCTCCCCATTTCTCCGAGGAGGGTTCATATCTTCGACCTGTTCCACCTTTCTGAAAAGGGTCCATATCTTCATCGTTCCTTCTTGCAAGGAAAGTTTGTATCATCATCATCAATGTTCCTCTTTGCGAGGAAGGATCTATATCATCACTGTTCCTCCTCTTACACCGAAATCGCGTCATGTTGAGCCATGTGTTAACCCTATGTCTAATCCCTAAAGTTCTCTCTGCTAAACTGGGTTGATTTGAGGTTGTCCCTACCCTTTTTACCCTCTCTAGATAGGCCGACACTCTTTCCCTTCATGCTAGATGCACTGGTGCGCTCTTTCTCCTAAAGGAAAGTTGCACAGACACTCCTTCCATTCATGTTAGGTGCATCGGTGGCACTCTTTCCCCTATGAAAGGTGCGTCGACGCTCTGTCTCCTACTTCTAGGTACATTGATGGTGTTTTGAGGGAAAAAACGGAGTTTCGAGGCCCTTCTCGAAGGTGAATGAGGTGGAATACTTTCCATAAATTCTAGGTGAGGTGGAATTCGGTTCCTAACCTATGGGGAAGATCCCTTATTCCCCTCCTCCTAATCCTTAATCTACTCTATCCCTTTAGCCTTATAAATTAAACCCTCTCTCCATTGTGAAGGGAGGAAGGACTATGGTACTTTTATGCTGGTGAAATTTCTTGGTGATCCCTATCATCCTTTGGGAGGATTACTATCTTGCTTTGGAGGCTTGGCTTGGATTGTTGGATGGAAGGTTGCAACATTGAGGCTAGGTTGTGACACTCCTTCTCTATGTAATTCTATGTATCTCCTTGATTACATTAATACAAATCTCTTTCCATAAATGTTATTGTGTTGATAATTTTTAGATATTTCTTCCTTAACTGTTAGCTATTTCAATTCGTGTTTGGATACACATGTACTGTTTTCTTGTTTCCACTTGTTCTACAAGGTTTTGCAGCTCAGATCTGAATGCTCTGGAGCTTGGATCAACAAAGAGAGAATATGATTTACGGACCTCAGGTAGGCGATCTATCTGTTAAATTGCATTTCTATTTGATATAGGAAAGTAGTATGTATTGTGTACTTGATTTGTTCTAGATCCACTTGAACTAGGGAGATATGGCTTGAGTCCACTTGAGTAGATTTATCTGGTAACACCTCCTTGCAAGGAAAGTGATTTCGAACTACACCAAGATTGTCATGAAAGTATTCAAACTTTAATCGAGATAGAGGCTTGCTTAGCACATCAACAACTTTCTCATTGATAATCACATACTGGATTATTATAGCTCCCTTATGTAAAAATTTCATATTTCTATGTGCTTTGATTTATCATGGAACACAGGATTCTCTATCATCTTTATACAACTATGGTTGTCACATCATATCACTGTGGTATCCAAATCCATGTCAAATGGACCTGACACTAGCTTCTGAAGCCATATCGCTTCACAACTAGCGGAGCAGGATGCTATGTCCTCTACTTCAGCCGTGATGAGAGAAACACTGGACTATTTCTTGCTAAACCATGAGATCATGGCAGATCCCAGACAATAACATCCACCTGAGCTGCTATTTCTTTCTGCGACACTTCCTTCCCAATATGAATCTGTATATCCATAGAATATGTAGTCATGATCTCTATCATAGTATAGTCCAAATTATATCGTATCTTTTAGGTACCTCATCACATGATTTGCAGTTATCAGGTGAACCCGTCTAGGTTAACTATATACTGATTCAAGGTGTTCACAACAAAGCATATATCTGGCCTTGTATTCATCATGTACATCAACGACCCAATAATATGTTTGTACTGATTCATATCCACTAACTATGATGATTCATCATGTACCATCTTCAGGTTGGTGTCCATGGGTGTGTCCATGGCTCTACTATCCAACATATCAAATATTTTCAATATTTACACTGCATACTTTCCATTGTTCAGAAAGATTCATTCTGGGATCTGCCACACTTCCATCCCAAGAAAATAATGCATCAATCCAAGATCTTTCATCTCGAATAGTATGGCAAGTTCATCATCCATAACCTTCATGTTAAGGTTAGGATCAACTTTACTTTTGGTAAAGCCCAAGCTTGTCAAGAAGATATCTATTTTTCCATACCAAGCTCTAGGAGCTTTCTTTAGTCCATACATATCCTTTTTCATCTTACATGCACGAGTCACTCTGTTTTCGACTTCAAATATTTGTGGTTGTTCGATGTATACTTCTTCCTTAATCACACCATTTAGGAAGTCTGTTTTTACATCCATCTGGTGTAGATCCCACTTCATCATGGATGCAAGTCCCATGATGGTTCTGATGGAAGTGTACCTTTCTACTAGATCAAATGTATCTTCATAATCAATTCCTTCTTTTTGAGAGAATCTTTTGGCCATAAATATTTCCTTGTCTTTTTCAATACTTCCATTAGGTGCATGTTTTATCTTGTAGATCCACTTCCAATATACCACACTCTTGTTTTCTGGTTTGGGCACTTTATCCCAAACATCACTCTTCATTATTGATTGGTTCTTCCGTCATTTCTTCCACCCATTATTTCTTCTGTGTAGCTTCCTCGTAGCTAGTGGGTTCTTGATATACAATATCACACATCAAAGCTGCATAACTGGAGAATCGTTTTGATCTCTTGCTTTTTCTTGTGGAGCCTTCTAGAGCTCCATACTTCTCTGCTTCTTGTATGATTTCTCTTACCCAAGTAGGTTTTCTCTTTCGATATATATCCATAGAAGGGGGTTCCTGAGGTTCTAGCATATCATGATATTCTGATGCTACTATTTTAGGAGAGGGTTTAGCTTCCACGTTTCTGGGAGGTACAACATCTTCATGTACTTCTTTAAGCTGACACCTTCTGGATTTCTTAAGAGTTGTTTCTTCATCAAATGTTACATCCCTACTAATCTCTATATGGTGTAATCCTGAAGGATTTGGAGACTTCACAGTATCCAACAAATATTTCCTTCTTTCCAGAAGGATCCAACTTGGTTCTCTTCTCTTTCGAAATATGAACATATACTGGAGAGCCAAATATCTTGAGACGACTCACTTCATACTTCTTTCCTGTATACATTTCTTCAAGAGTCTTGAATATAACAACACTATGAGATCATATATTCTGCACATACACAGTTGTTCTTGCTGTTTCAACCCACAGATGCATGGGAAGGTCTTGGTCACGAATCATTGCCTTCATTGCTTCCATAATGGTTTTATTCTTTCTTTCCACGACACCATTCTATTGAGGACTGTAGGGAGTGGTTAGTTCCTTCTTGATTCCATCTTCTTTGTAGAATGATTCAAATTCTTTTGAAGTATATTCTTCACCATTATCTGATATGATTTTCTTTATTCTTCCTTCTGAGTGGTTCTCTATCAAGGCTTTGAATTCCTTGAATTTCCTGAACACTTCACTCTTTGTCTTCAATAAGTATATCCATGTCTTTCTTGAATAGGAATAAATGAATGTGACATAATATTCATATCCACTTAAATATGTGGAGGGAATATGACCACACACATTAGAATGAATTAATTCCAATGTACCTTGGTTCTCGCCTAGGTGTAGGAGGTCCTCTAAGTGGGTTCCGATGGGTGTGAGGTCAATCTTGGGTTGAGCCAAAACCGACGCCCTGGAACTCAATGATGTCGAAGTAGTTCACATGGAACCTTAACACAAACTCGACCCATAGTTTCCTGAGAAAATACCGTGGGACCTCGACATTGTTGCATGGAGGCTTGTCAAAAACCATGAACCATCTCTTCCTCTAGTTTTCTCTCCATGGATGGTAATTACACCAGTCCATGCAAACTTGCCTCTTCCTCACATATGGAGGCCGTCTTGTTCTCGGATCTGTAAATTTGCTCCACAGTTGGGATTTTGTGATATTCAGGTTTTTTATATCTTCTTTGGACATACCAATGGCATAATGTTCTCTCATTCGAGCCCTATATTGACTCAAATTGGTTATCTCACTGTTGGCAATGTTGATAGAATCGATTATGTTTTTTAGTGATGTGGCGAGGGAAACCCAAGAGGGTTCCATAGTGTTCTTTAGTTCATCAGTCAATAAACTTAACTCGTTTAAATCCCCGTGTAATTCATCTTTAGGGTTTTCTGGTGGTTCACCAAATCCATCTTCCAGGTTTTCTTCGTTTAATTCAAGGTTTATTAGTTCCTATGATTGGTTTGTTTCAGTATTTGTTGGGATGGTTCATTGGTATTTGTTATTATGGTAGAGGTAATGTATCTGCAATATCAAATTTGTTCCATTTCAATTCATTTGCAATTTTTTTTAATTTTGTGTTTTATTTGAAAAGCAATGAAAAACAATGAAAAACATAAAAAAAAACAAAATTCAAATACTAATCCACCTGCCTTATTCTAATGGTCGTGGGTGTCATTTTGGGGTGCTTGGACAATTGATTTGGGCTCTGTGTGTGTCATTTTGGGCTCCGTGGGTGTCTTTTTCAGGTATCTTATGCGCTCTGGGTTGTGAGTGGAATAAATTGTCCACTGTTTTTTTTTAATCACAGAGACGAGTGCACGTGTTTAATGCGTACACAATAAAACACGCGTACACGTCCATACACACGTGTGCGTATTTAGGGGTGCGTACAAGCTCCTATTGTCCACATTGGCAAGCCAAAATGGAGGTTCGACATTGCCGAAACAAGAACGTGTGTGCGTGTCCAAGTGCGCGTGCACGTTTCTATTTTTTTTCATTAGCACGCTCCCATTGCATCATAATTGGGTAGAAGCTTCTTGCAGGAACCCACATCTATCTCCAAGTCAGCTGCAACACGAGTCTCAAAGAAAAATATTCAAAAACAAATTTACAATTTGCAAAAGGGAAAGGGTCATTTCCATTTCAGCGGATGAGGATACAATCTTCATGTACTTGAACTCCCTATGCTAGCCTGAAATGTTTCCAACATCATATTTTTCTGTTGAATCCTACATGGGATTATTATTGTTCATTTCATACTTTGATTCGTATTAAACATGTTTTTAGTTTTTATAGTTGTTACACCATCAATTATAACAACACATTGGAGTCTTGTTTTTTACGAGATTAGTTTCTTCCATGCAATGCCAAACTGTGATGTGGTGTTCATTGTTAATACTAGTTGGCATTGCTCTCTTTTTGAAAAGAAAATATATCTCATACTTGCTATTTTGTAAAAGTGTTAATTCAACAAACCCGTTATATATTTTGATTTGGATTGTTCTCTATCTTTTGAGAAATTGCAGTGTTGCATTTATCAATATATTGGTGTTTTAAAGAATAGTTATAAAGGACTTTTTTCATAATAATTATATAGAAAATGTGATTATTAGCTATGAGCTTGGGCGCTATCTTTCCTCTTTCATTTTGAAGTAATATGGTCAAGGTTTTACATGTAGCTTGATTACAAAATTCCATAATACCACTCCCTTCTCATTTCAAGTTGATTGCTTATCTTTCTGCACCATTTTTCTGCACCTAACTAGTCCTTCCTTCTTGTATGAGTGTAACTTAATGCTTCAATCTTCTTCCTATAATTTTAATGTTTACAATGTTTTCATACTATGAATTTTCTTCTCATATCAACTATATGTTTATCCTCTCAACATTCCTTTACACCTCTTGGTGCAAATAGTAATATATTACTATGGTAACAATCTCATTCCTTCTACATTTTAACTTCAATCCTCCTTTCAATAAAAAGCATCAAAATTACATTGAGCATTATCTAATATATATATTATAATAAAAAATAAAATTTTAACTACAATCCTAACAATCTCATTCTCATTCTAATATATTTTGACTATCATCTTCATAATGTCATTCATACTATATATTTTTTACTATAATCCTCATTCCAAAGAAAACTATGTACATAAAATCATCAAAATTACATTCCTCATTCCAATATAAAGTATGTTTATTAAAACATAAAAGCATAATAAAATAAAATAAATATCTCTATCATCCTAAATCAAATCATGTATACAAAAAATGGATTGATGAGCATAGCTAGCTCGAAGTGGTCTTAATTCTTTCTAAATACATATAAAGAATTAAATAGATGCATAATTATAGCTTTCATTTTAGTATTCATAAATAAAGTAGAAAGTGACTAGGAAGTCCTATGTTGAATGTCTGGATGGTCGACGCATATTTTTAGGTTTTGGTATGACGCTGAGTAATACAACTGACACGATAAATTGACAAGGCGAGGAGGGCATCCTCATGCGACCAAATCTAATGGAAGGTGCTAGGTTGTAGTTATTGTATTAGTCTGTCAATTTAGATTTCATTTTGCGATACGCTTTTAAAATTTTGCTATCTGTTGTTATTGAGACATCAAATCGAATCAGCCCTCTCAATGTGTACTTTCTTCTCGATCGACATTGACATGCAACAAAATGCAAAGAATTCGTCACCTGAATAGAAATGCTTGCCATCGAGATTTCCTGAATTTAGCCCGTTAAAACTAAAATGCAGAGGTTTCCTGAATTCAGCACTCGCTCATTCATGTCGCTCTGTGGCATTTCACAAACCAAAATATTTCCGTGCAGGTGCACGCAAAGATTTTATTTATGCAGCTACATTGCATTATTGTCAAATGTTATTTATTAGTTCTCTTGACCATATAATCTCTCTACATAAATGCTTTGTAAACAGCAAGACAGTTAATGCCGGTTCTACAAGCTGAGGAAGAGGCGTCACTATCGCATCCTCATTTGGAATGATAACACAGGCAACTGAGCGTTGTGTTTTCTCTTTAATATTCACAACGCACAGCACTATTGAATCTGTTGTTGCTTCATAACTAGATGTACAGCACACCACACTCTAAGCCAAGTGGGTGAGTAAGTAAAATTGTATATAATAATTGGAATTCGAATTAGACTTATGAAATGGAAAGGTATGCCATTGTACAAGCACTGAAAGCAATTGAGACATTGTCTTCTAGGCAAAGAGTGTCATTCATACAGACCATAGGCTTTTACAATTAAATTTTTCATAGTAGATGATGAAAGAACTCAAATGGATTAGTGACCTACAACAATTCAAGTGGATTAGTTAAGCATGAGACAAGCAAAGTCAATGCAATTTTGTGGCCTCGAGTGTATAATGAAGACACCTCAATCAATTACTCTTATCTACCAAGTGAAGGATTACAATCTTCGACAACTTTGTGTACCTTTAGGTGACAACAGAAAGAAGCTCATTTCGGATGCACACTACGGTAAAAGAATAGATCATTTTGGAGTGGAAAACACTCTCATAGTACTCTCAAAGTATTTCTATTGGCCTTCACTCGAGACAAATGTCGACAAGTATATCAATCCATGTGTGGTTTGTGCCATCACCAAGCTATAGAATCGATGCCATGGCTTGTATACACCCTTTTCCATTCCAAGTTGAACATGGGAATCCATTTCCTTGACTACATGACTGGATATCATGTCACCAAACACCAACATGATTCAATCGTGGTAGTGATTGATAGATTCTCTAAAATGGTCATCCTTATTCCTTACAAGAATACTACAACAACACAATGGCTTAACGACTACAATCAGCTCTAACATAGATTCCATATGTTTTTAGCACTCTTTGGAAAACACTCTTGGCGCATCTCGATACACAACATTCCATCCCCACATAGATGTTTAGAAAAAAGTTGTGAGTCACATGGTGGCACAGTTGCTCCACATGTACAAGGTTAAAGGTAGGGGGAGTAGTGAGGGAGAGTAATGTCCCTCGTTGAGACCTCCTGAATTATCATGTGTATGATGTAAATGTTGATAAGCAAATGCATGTATGGTAGAACAATGCAATTTTGGCTTTATTAATAAAAATAAAAATAATTGTCTTCGATGTTGACAGAACGTTGAAGAGATGGGGGGCAGGTGAATTCACGAGGGTAGAGGTAAGGGGGGTTGTAAATTGGCCTATCACGAAACTATGCTATGACTTGTTTATATCCTTAGACCTTTAAAATGTCTTAAGAATTAGTCAAGTATTAATCCCCTTCAATTAACTTAATACTTGTTTTAAATCATGATTATTCTTTAAGTGGGAGTAAGAGGGATTAGGGGAAGAGATTATATGTTTTTATTTCAAAATAAAAATAAGGAGAATAAAAAGGAAAAAAGTGGGTCTCATGGAAAGGCCATGTGGATCATTCTTCCCATGCATTAAACAATTGCATGTAAAGTGAAAGGGTATTTCATTCACGGGGGAATCTATAATAGGATTGGATAGAGAAGAAGAACAAAGAAGGGGGAACAAATCCAAGGGGGGGTTGTAGGGTGACAAAGTCTTGGTTGAGGTGAACATGAGACCATTGAACCGATTATGTACTTTAGTGGCCACCATTGTTTTCCCTGAACATTTTTTGAAGTGTAATTGACTGCTAGTTTGTGGACAAGGAAATGGTGGACTATACATGATTTACTCTAGTAGAATTCATGGACATTGAACAACAATGATGGGTTTTGACTATGGTGTAGTTGGAAAGAAGGATGAGTGGTAAGTGTATGATTTGGCATGGAATTGGATGTATCACATATTTTCTTAATTGGATGCTTGTAAACATGATTTATTTCGTGTGAGGAAGTGTCGAGTGATATATCCAACTATGATATGAACCTTGGCTAAAGGGAAAAAGTCTTATGGTGAATCCACATGTCTAAGCCCGGGGATGGATTTTTGTTGAGAGATTAATGAGCAAAATTGCCTAAGGTTGGTTGTAGCATGGATGCCACTAATCCAGTTTCCCATTTCAAGTATTTTGCACATAAGTTCGTATTCCTAGAAATTGTATTTTAATTTCTTAGATGTTATTTAATTAATGATCGGTAAAAGTTTGCATGATTTCCTTGTTTAAACTTTTCGAATTTTGATACAAGGTATGAATTCATGTTTTGATTAGCTGAATTCATCTGTATGGACAAAGTACACGTTTAACTCTATGACATTGCTTGCCAATTTCATTTCTAGTAGAAATTGCTCATTTGTGGGTTTCATAAATGAAAGGTTTATTCAAATTATTCCAAAGAGATTAAACTCTTATTTTGCATAGAGTTGGAAGAAAATAGTTCCTAAATAATTGAGTGAAATGTTCGAATAATTATTGAAATAAGTTCTTACTGCACATTCCTTACTACGTAGTAAATGATTATGTCCCATTTTTTCTTAGTAAGTAAATTGTAAACCATTACCATGTGCTAAGGAATGTTAGCATGATTTGCATTGAGTGGTGGTATTAATTTTTTTGAAAACCACATATGCATGAAACCTAATTGCTCAGTTATTATGTTGTAATATTAATCTTATTGCATCGTAAGTTTAAAACTATTAGGTTGGAAAAATGTTTCTCCTTATCCTAATAATATAATGATTACAAAATTGGAAGATTGTATATGGATATCACTACAATTCTTTAGTTCCATTATTTGATCTGTCCTGCACAATTTCCATAAAAGACTGATACTTTTTAGTTCTTACTGGTAGTTATAAGTTAATGTTTTACTGCCTAGTTTCTATTATAAAGTCTAAATACAGTTTTTACTTCATGATTTCAATTAAATGTTTATGTCACAATTCTCAGGAATGAATTTATAAGGTAGAGTTTGAAGTGTTTCCTTCCAAGTCTTAGTTTTGATTATGCTTCCACAAATATGCATAAAATGATTATGCTTGTATGTATGTGAATAGAGGTTTCACAAAATCTATTGAGCTTCTGCTAAATGCTTATAATTGTTATTCATTTATTAAAATAATGCATCTAACATATGTCTATATCTATTGTGTATTTGTTATGCATGTGTTAAAGTAAGCATGTGACTATTATACATATTTGTTTTACTGGAAAAACAAATTAGTGTGTTTTAAGTCTAGTGCAATGCTAGGTGCGTTACATAGAGAAAGAGATGGGGGGGTTATGGGTTGCGAGAGAGAGAGAGAGAGAGAGAGAGGTGGGGGTCAAGGGTAG
>LPNX011097523.1:22228-41271 GCA_001517045.1 Pseudotsuga menziesii | reverse complement strand
ACATTCACCTAGACACCCCCACATTAATCTAACCCCCCCCTCCCCACTCCTAAACTCCTAGTCATCCCACACACATCCCTATGTCTCCCCTATGACACACAGACACACAAACACATCCCTAGGTCTCCCCTTACCACTAGTACCCCTAACTTATCTCTCTGGCACACACACACACACATCCCTATGTCTCCCCTTACCACTAGGACCTCCTAACCTATCTCTCTCTCTCACACACACACAAATCCCTATGCCAGACCTTACCACTAGCACCCCTTAACCTATCTCTTTAACACACACACACACATCCCTATGTCTCCCATTACCACTGACACCCCCTAACCTAACTCTCTCTCTCTCACACACACACATCCACATGTATCCCCTTATTACTAACACCCCTTAACCTATATTTTTCTCACACACACATCCCTTGAGTTGTAACACAATATAGTTAGGTTGAAGAGAGGGGGATGTTAAGGCGCAAAGACTAAGGGAGTGCTTGTTAGTTCCCCCTAAACCTTGAATGATCCCTTAGCCGTGCAACTAACTTCTTAAATGCTCCAAAATTCTATTAGAGTAAAATGCGCACTTGTTTTATGTGTCCAAAACACGCCTCCATTTTAGTTAACAATAACACGTGCACACTTATTCTCAGTATAAACAATAGCAGTCCCTATCCGAGAAACACTCTAACACATTTCACACAGGTTTGATAGTCTGCGCGCAATTTCAGGTTACAGACAGTGCGTGAACATTCTCTTCTTCACCATATTATCACACAAAATTGTTTTTGACATCAAGCATCTCCAACACAAGTTTCTAAGTATTGCTTGGAGCATGGTATACATTGAGGAGAAAGAAATAAAGAATTAATTAAGCAAGAAAGAATCCATTAATTGAACAAGGAGCAACATAGAGCATCTCCGCCATTGTTTTTCTTGCAATTGAGGAGCTAGCAAAGGAAACATTAACTTGGTCATTGTGGTGGAGTGTGTAGACACAATTGAGAAAGAAACACAAGAAACAAACCAAGCTTGGGGAATTTCCTATTGAGGAGCACCATAGAGCATCTCCACCATTGTTTTTCTTGCAATTGAGGATATAGCAAATGCAACATTAACTTGGTCATTGTGGTGGAGTATGTAGACACAATTGATTAAGAAACAAACCAAGCTTGGGGACTTTCCCATTGAGGAGCACCATAGAGCATCTCTACCATTGTTTTTATTGCAATTGAGGAGCTAGCAAAGGAAACATTCTTCCCAATATTCCTCCTAACTTGAGTATCTAGACACAATTGAGCAAGAAAGAAACCAAGCTTGGGTGGTCTCTCATTTAAGAGTACAATTGAGGAGGTATAAAAGGAAACCATATATATCATTGATCATTGTGGTGATTGGAAACTCACACAATTGAGCAAGAAAATCAACAAGGAAGAGGATACCCAATTAAATCCTTGAAGAAATTAGAGAGAAGCAAAGAAATGACATGACAAATCGAAGACGCTCTATGGACACTCAACCAATTCTAGTTGTTGAGGATGCCACAGTTCTTCCTACCAATCCACATCAATAAAGACAAAATAATTCACTCGAGGGGAATTTGGTCTCCATATTAGTAGAAGAATGAGCACTGCATAACACTGATCAAGGAGTAAAATGTAGGTGCACATCAAGGCCACGTGAAACCTTTGCAAATTTAATTGAATGTGGATATACAAGTGACAAAGTTAGAGAAACGTTGAATGTTGAACGTATGCTCGAAGAAGACAATGTTGTTTAGACCACCCAAGAGGATTTCCAATTGTGACCGACAGTCATGAAGACATGGAAGGACATGAATCTCATGCTCAAATGCCAAACCAACCAGGTGATATGGTACAAGGTGTAGTTCCAAACTCCCTACCTCCATTAGCAACTTCACGCCGAAGAACTCCAAAACGTATACATATCGATGAAAGTCTCATTGGTTCGCTTGAAGATACACTGTCTAAAAACAGTATTGCATATCAAGATCAACAGATACTTGTCAACTATTTTGATTCTAAATGTGATGGAGATAAATGTAGATTATTTATATCATTGTTAAAATCTAGGTCTATGACTGTTTTTAGGAAAAACTTAAGGATAAAGATGATAAACATTTATGAGCCAAGTTCTCATGTTGTCAGAAGTTTGGTAGATGCATTTAGTACTATTGGAAATAAATCTCATTCAAAGGATCACAATGTAGCTCGTCGTGTGTTGTCACAATCAATCGTGAATAAAAGCACCAGGGCCCTTCGCCTTCTTAAGTCTACATCCAAACTTGTAGGATTGGATATCAAAGCACTCCGTAGGTATTGTTCTAGAAGAGAACAACTTGACTTTGGTGAAACATATGTTTGGTCCTTCGTTGGCAGGTTCCCATGCTCCTATATGAAGCTCATTGATGCGGTAAAAGGACTGGTGCACGTGTTTTGGTGTGACAATAATAGAACTTCATCCAACCAAAAATATGTACTAAAATTGAGAAGGGGTTCAAGGGATCATGAGCCTCACATTAAACATTTTCTTGACATGACAGAAACATAATTATATCAGAGATTTATGAGTTAACATAATGAACTTAACTTGGGCCAAAGATCCTTCAAGAGATGCAAACCATGGTATGTTAAAATAAACAAAACTCGTAACACATGTTGTTGTCTATATCACATTGAGTACGGTTATTATTATGACACATATATACATATATTTCATGTTTTGCATAACACTCTTGTGCAGGAATGCTCAAATACATTGCCACCAACATCATCTAGAGAGTTTATCCATAGCATCTTGTGTAGAAGGACAGAAGGTTACACATTTTATCAAAGGCCTTGCGTAGATGGGACATGCCCAAGGTGTGGTGGAATGGTATTTTTGGACAAATACATACATGTCACTAATGAGCATGAACTTGGGAGACATGAAGTGAACTTGTAGTCATTCAAATATGTCACGTATGATATCAGTGGAGGGAAAGAAATAAAAAAAATACAATTGGTCACCTCTGAGGTTAGTAATGAGTTCCTGAATAGTATTTTTTCCTTCATCTATTGCTACTTCATATATGTAACAACCTATTGATATGTACATCTTCATTGTTGATATACCAGGTACTGGTATGCAACTTCATAGAGGAATTATTTGAAAAGGCACAATAGTATGTAAAGCATGTACATGTGGCTCGTTGGCAAGATGCATAGTTTAGATCGTGCAGGAATACATTTCCTATTGAAACTATATTATCAGTGGTCGATTTTGTGGAAAACTACACTCTTCAACCACAGAACGAGAATCAGAGTCAATATTATTACTCAGAACAGGTTAGCATAATGGTCCATATCACCTATAGACATGGTGCAGATAGTACTGAAGAGAAAAGGGCTATATTGAAGGAGTATCACTTTTACATAAGTGATGACAGGTGTCATGACTTGGATTTTGTACAACACAGCTTTCAATTGTTCTACAAACACTTGGAGGATAACAATATATAGATCTTGAACAACATTGGATTTGGTTTGATGGTTGTGCGGGGAAAATAAAAAATTCCTGTGTCTTCCAATGGTTGTGTATTCTCCACAAGAGGCACAAGGTGCCACATATTTGGAACTTTTTTGAGACTGGACACGGAAAAGGGGAACATGATGGAGTAGGTACATGCATCAAGACTACATTACATAGTCAATAGATGAAATTCACAACTATTTCTCTCATCCAATATGCAAAGACAATTGTTGCATGGTGTTCTTCAGTGATGGGGCAGGGAGCTAGAAGGAAAGAAGACCAATCATCTCAAAATGTACATGTACATAGACATTTTTGGGAGGTGGTCGATGTAGATCTATCACACCTATATGAGTGCAAGTCTGTCCAAGGAACTTGTGCATTCCATTCAGTTAGGATGTCAAACAATGCTATAGTTGAAATGTGGACAAGGAAACTCTCTTGGTTTTGTTATCCATGTAGCAGTGGTGAATGGGACAACTGTGAATCCACAGATTGGGTTAACAGCTGGGATCGTGTATCACTCCCCATTGGTCTACAAATAACTACAAAATTATCCCAGTTGGAGGAGGGCCAATCGAGTGTTTCACATGACTATGACCACATTTCAGATCTCATACTACCAGGTTCGACTATTATGTTGATATCTTTGAAATGTTTGACGACTAGTTGTGTTTAGTTAGTTGACTCCTAGGTCTGCACTTTATTTTATGCAAGGCACATATACGCAGTGGTTTCCCCGAGAGAAAATGAATGGCACACTGACTACTGGCTGACACGTTGCTTGGATGGGAAGCAGACCCTCATTGTCTCATTAAACGAGTCCGAGGGCAATGATTTTTCAATTGGGTCGATGGTTATCAAAGGCGAATATTTGACACAGGTTTCCCATGCACGAAAGAAAAAAGGTTATGTATTTGAAGATTATAGACCAGGTCAAATTTTATACCACTATACAAACTTAGTTATTGGCACAAACCTCCAGCTGCAAACAATGCCAGAGAAGAACTCATCAAAGTCGCGATACTTGGTGCCTTACTCAGAGCACCAGAGGCTAAAGGATACCGTTTATATTAGAGGTGATCCCGATGGTCTAGTCAAATGACCATAGGTAGGTAGTAATGTACGTGGCAGTCATATATTTTGGTTTCATAGTCTCATTCATTATTTATAGTTTGATAGATTGAGCGCTTGATAGATTGATAAATTCAATAGACTTCTACAACTTGATAAATTGCACCTGAGCTTCATCATGAATTTATTGTATTATATTGATACTTACATGACTCATGCCTTATAGCCCAAGACAATTATCTACCACTCTATCTGGGACATGTCTATTGCATTTTCCTTGAATCTCGAAGTTGATCCTATAAGTACATCTCCTTGAATCCGATAATTATCTCCTTGACTCTAATAATTTGTTTCTCCATGGGAGCCATGACGTTAAGGAGTGGTAATCCTAGCCTAATAACCATTTGAAATCTTATCTTACAAAACCTATAGCCAATCCTATTAACTCATGTGTGCACTGTAAACCATATTTTGCATTCTAAACCATAGAAACCATAGTTTGCTCAGTAAGGAAATGTCAAATTTTTGCACATAGGGGTCAACTTCGCATATTCCTCGATTGTGAATGTGTGGCTATCGTTCCCACATGGAAATTGCCTAAACATGCTTTCATGACCCACCGGAACCTCATTTTGATGCACAGTTTCCAATCTATGCCACGGTTAGGAATTCAACAAGTGTCCCTAAAAGCCTGTAGGGGGTGGGATTCAACATGCGATAGAATTATGGCCATTGCTTGGATCAACGAACCGTCGACTCCGTTGGATTCAAGACATTGGGATAGTGCTAGGGGTGGCCCTCTACTCTAGGTCCATGGACAAGGGATCATTTTTTTGGTCAATTTTGGAAACTAGGGTTTTGCTCAGTTAGTGAATGTCCAATTTTTGCACATAGGGGTCAACTTTTCAAATTCCTCAACTGTGAACATTTGACTAGAGTTCCCACATGGAACCTACCTAAACATGCTTGCATGACCCACCAGAAGCCCGTTTTGATGCACAATTTCCATTCTATGCCTCAGGTAGGGATTCAATAGGTGTCTATGAAAGCCTGTAGGAGGTGGGATTCAACATGTGATAGAATGATGGCCGTTGCTTAGATCGAAGAACCATTGGCTCCGTTGGATTCAGGACACTGGGATAGTGCTATGGGAGGACCTCTAATTTGGTTCCATGGACAAGGGATCATTTTTTTGGTCAATTTTGGAAACTAGGGTTTTGCTCATTAAGGGAGTGTCAAATTTTTGCACATGGGGGTCAACTTTGCATATTGCTCGACTGTGAACGTGTGGCTAGTGTTCCCACATGGAACATGCCTAAAAATGCTTGCATGACCCACCAAAAGCCCATTTTGATACATGGTTTCCATTCTATGCCTCGAGTAGGGATTCAACAGGTGTCCCTGAAAGCCTGTAGGAGGTGGGATTCAACGTGCAATAAAATGATGGCCATTTCTCGGATCGACAAGCCATTGACTTCGTTGGATTTAGGAAATTGGGATAGTGATAGGGGTATCCCTCTACTCTAGGTCCATGGACAAGGGATCATTTTTTTGGTCAATTTTGGAAACTAGGGTTTTTCTTAGTAAGTGAATGTCCAATTTTTCCACATAGGGGTCAACCTTGTAAATTCCTCGATTGTGAACATGTGGCTAGTGTTCCCACATGGAACCTACCTAACCACACTTGCATGAACCACCAAAATGCTGTTTTGATGCATGGTTTCCATTCTATGCCCTAGGTAGGGATTCAACAGGTGTCCATGAAAGCCTGTAGGAGGTGGGATTCAATGTGCGATAGAATGATGGTCGTTTCTCAGATCGAAGAATCGTCAGCTCTGTTGGATTCAGGACATCGAGATATTACTATGGGAGGCCCTCTAATATGGTTGCATGGACAAGGGATCATTTTCTTGGTATTTTTGGAAACTAGGGTTTCACTCAATAAGGGAATGTTAATTTTTTGCACATGGGGCTCAACTTCGCATATTGCTCGACCGTGAACGTGTGGCTAGCATTCCCACATGGAACATTCCTAAACACGCTTGCATGACCCACCGAAATCCCATTTTGATGCACGGGTTCCATTCTATGCCCCGAGTAGAGATTCAACAGGTGTCCCTGAAAGCCTATATGAGGTGGGATTCAACGTGCGCTAAAATGATGGTCCTTGCTTGGATCGACAAGTACTCAACTCCTTTGGATTCAAGACATCAAGATAGTTCTAGGGGTGGCCCTCTACTCTGGGTCCATGGACAAGGGATCATTTTTTTGGTCAATTTTGGAAACTAGGGTTTTGTTCAGTAAGTGAATGTCTAATTTTTGCACATAGGGGTCAACTTTGTAAATTCCTAGACCGTGAACATGTGGCTAGAGTTTCCACATGGAACCTACCTAAAAACATTTTCATGACCCACCGAAATCCTGTTTTGATGCACGGTTTCCATTCTATGCCCCGGGTAGGGATTCAATAGGCGTCCCTGAAATCCTATAAGAGTTGGGATTCAACGTGCGATAGAATGATGGCCATTGCTTGGATCAACAAACCATTAGCTCCATTAGATTCAGGACATCAGGATAGTGTTACAGGAGGCCCTCTAATATGGTTCCATGGACAAGGGATCATTGTTTTGGTCAATTTTGGAAACAAGTATTTTTCTCAGTAAGGGAATGTCAAATTTTTGCACATGGAGGTCAACTTCGCATATTGCTTAACCATGAAAGTGTGGCTAGTGTTCCCACATGGAATATGCCTAAAAATGCTTGCATGACCTACTAGAATCCCTTTTTAATGCACGGTTTCCATTCTATGCCTCGAGTAGGGATTCAACAGGTGTCCTTGAAAGTGTGTAGGGGGTGGGATTCAACATGCACTAAAATTATGGCTGTTGCTCGTATAGACAAGCCGTCGACTCCATTGGATTCAATACATCAGGATAGTGCTAGGGGTAGCCCTCTACTCTGGGTCCATGGACAATGGATCATTTTTTTGGTCAATTTTGGAAACTAGGGTTTTGCTGAGCAAGTGAATGTCTAATTTTTGCACATAGGGGTCAGTTTTGCAAATTCCTCAACCGTGAACATGTGGCTAGCGTTCCCACATGGAACCTGCCTAAAAATTCTTGCATGACCCACCAGAATCTCATTTTGATGCACGGTTTCCATTCTATGCCCTAGGTAGGGATTCAACAGGTGTCCCTGAAAGCCTGTAGGAGGTGGGATTCAACATGCGATAAAATGATGGTCGTTGCTTGGATTGACGAACCGTCAACTCCGTTGGATTTAGGACATCGGGATAGTTCTAGGGTACCCCTCTACTCTGGGTCCATAGACAAGGGATCATTTTTTTCAATTTTGGAAACTAGGGTTTTTCTCAGTAAGTGAATGTGAAATTTTTGCACATAGAGGTCAGCTTGAAGGTGATTGTAGATCTTCCCCTCCTGAAAAAATACTTGTTGCAAATTATTATTCCATGTGTAGCTGTTGAGAATTCTGTTACCTATTGTGAGGTGTTGAATTTGACTTCTTTCCCATCATTGTCATGTAAGAAATATTCTTTGTTTTTGTTTTAATCAAGGTGAAAGGAGTTGTCAATCTCTATGTGGAGGTGAATTGATATTAGGATCTTGAATATCAATTGTGAGACTAGAAATTCGAAAGAAGGTTGTTTCCCATATTAATTTAGCTTGGTCATCCAAGAGATGTGAGCATTTGTACGATGAAATGCAGGAGGAGACAATGCCATTACGTCAGTAACCATGCAATGGAACATGTTTATGTTTAGAAAAAAGTGGCCAACCTATTACACCATTATTACAATATATATATATATATATATATATATCTTCACACTACGAGTGTTTCAAATAATACTCCATAAACATAAATTTATAAAACAAGATTCAAAATAGTACTTCTCGAATCAATTTAAACTATAATAAAATCACACATAATTTTTGTCTCTTCCAAAGTTGTTCCTCGAGGCCATTCATCAAATGCCATGTACATTAACAAAATGATAAAATAATGTGCAGGATATACATAATGTGCAAGAGATATAGTCATAACCATTATTTTGAATCAACCTTATAATACTTGGATACTTTTAGGTTTGATGTGTATCCCATGTATTCGTTAGATGAAAGACATCATGCCAAACACTAATTTTATATATGTAGACCACACAGGTGCATCACTTAGGTGTGTCAACTTTGTGCATCCTTTAAAAGTTTGTTAGGTTGTTATGTGGGTAAGGTGATTTTGTATTCCACTTAGTTGGATCAATTGCTTAGCTGTGCTGGGTGCTTATGTGTATTAGGTATGTTCCATATTTGTGAATACAATTTAACATTGTTAATAGAACATTGTATATGCAATTGGATCATGGTAAAAACAATTGAAATGTACATTTTTGTCATTACGTAATATTGTAATTGTGCATTGTTCTCAAATTTATAACTGATATCTCCATGCGATAATAAAATCTATAAAAAATTGGGAACATTACACATAGAAACATTCTTGGCCACATGTGTATAATCACACTTAAAATACTGAACCATGAAGATCTCAAGAGCCTTGATATGAAATATTTTTTATATCATGAAAGTTATAATACAAAATTAGAAGGCCCATCTATGGTCTGCCAATGTACATGTATCAAAAAAATCTATGATGTACATGTGCAAACAAAAGTACATCTGTCCTAGACTGCGCCCCTAAACACTAACTCCAGATTGTACATAAAAATACATATTTGTCTTGGACTAACACATCAAAACTCTAAATTTCTCTTGTTTTTCCTGGACCCTGATGCTTTTTGCCTCTTTTGACAACCATTGTGCATCTCTGGAGACTGCAAATCAATGACAATATTTCTTAATCAGGTAATTGAACTAGTACTGTCCAGCAATAACAAAGTTTGAAAATTTAAAATATGACTCAATTGTACATAAAACAAAGACTCACTGCATCCGTCGAGGGTATAGGTGCCTCTGGTGTCCTCCTCCTTACAGAGAGTCTCTCTGCAACACTTCTCTATGAATAAAAAAAATATGTCAATTATCTCAAGAATTATCAACATGTACATGAATGAGAAAGTACTACTCAATTATGTAAAAAATGAACATCTCACCAAAAAAACCATTTCTAGGAGAAGATGCTAGGACTCTTCAGTAGTAAGAGGAGCCGTAGGTGGAACATCAACCTCAGTTGCGTGCACTAATGGACCAGGGTGTAGCTACATTTACCAAATGATAAAATAGTTAGACATTGTGCATGTCCATAAACAATACAAATGAACTGTACAATTACAAATATTCAAGTAGGTGTACCTCAATGTGACTAATCCCTATTGTAGATGCAACATTGATCGCAACATCAACAACCCCACTAAGGTCTGGCACGGATGACTCTACATCCTGATGCTGTAAACATGAGAAAATAACATTAAGAAAAACTAGTTGTGAAGTGAATTCAAAGCTAACCAGCAATTGCCATTGGAAGTGTGTGCATTACCACAGGATGAGTAAGGTTGATCCTCATGCAAACCCACTCTTTTCAAGCAAGAGGGTCGTCTAGTGTAAATAACCCCCTTATCTACATTTGGACTATAGGGAGATCCAAACCAAAGAGACAGCCAGGGATTTGTGAAGATGTCTGCAGTCATAAATTGTTACCATAGTTAGACATGGAGTTGAATGGATGGAATAATATGTACTGAAAAAGTAACATGTTGTAATATAATTACCCTTGCCTGGGACATATCTCCCCCATGGGAGTGACTGCTTCCATCAATTTCTTGCCCCTCTTTAGATGCTGATAGCATTTGCAAGTTTAAAAATTATAAATATTAGCAATCTATAAAGGAGTGTACAGTAAGAAATTTAAATAGCTCAAACAAGATTCAGTCATTAACCATGTACTTACATTCTTCTAGTAATCGTAAATTCCACCTTGGAGTATTTCGTTGAGATCAATGTCTCCAACATCACGTTCTAAGTGGGGTTCCTACAACTTCAAAAATTGTAAATATTAGACAATTTAACAAATTAATCAAGACTAACACATGCATTAACAAAATGATATGTATTAACAAAATGAAAAATGTTTAAATATTATCTCAATGGTGGTTGTTTGGGCCTCAGGTACAACCACACTTGGTGCAGTACCACACCCATGAGAGGCATCAATCTCCTGCAAGAGTAAATATTGCATATATTACGAATCTTTTAATATGTTACATACAGTACAAAAAAAATAAAAATTGAACAATAATAGAATTTTAACAATGTCCTTACCTGACCACCAGTCATCATAGAGGTACCATGTCTTGGTCCAAGACCATAACAGGGTTGACCACAAGATGTGAAGACGTGTGGCTCGCTCTGAGGCACATGGGGTGTCGGTCTATCCCCACCAATAGATGTTCATGTACCACTAGAAGATGGTGGTTGTACCACAGCAGAGGAAGAGGGCGATGTCTGGTCAATAGTGGTCATGTGTCGAGAGACCATCTCAGCTATAGTCAGAAATGCCTCCTGTGTCTGGGAAACCATGTCATGTGCAGGAGGGATGTCTTCCCTCGGTAGATGGGAGCGGGGTACAGGTATCTGTGTGTTGGCATCTCTATGCCTAGCATTGGGTTGGTGTTGGGGAATCCCCCTACCAAATCCATGCCAGGAAGCCCAACATGTCAAAATAGTTGACATGTTTCCCCACACAAAATCTGCATACAAATTTTGGAGGAAGTACAATGGTACTTCCCTATTGTTGTGTGGGGGAATGTCAAAAACCATGTACCACCTATCCATCCAATCGTCTTTAATGGGTGGAAAGGTGCACCACTCAATAGAAATATGTGGCCTGGTGATCTTCGGAATGTCATCCATCCTAGGCAGTCTAAACAATGTATAGATTTGTTCTTTTGTTATTTTCAGCTTCTTTACCTCGTTGTAGCTCAACCTATTAGTGTATTGTTGTATTTTCCTCTCCCTGTACGATGTGATGCTATACACAGCATCATTCGATATTGCGATCATATCAACAATAATCAACAATGAATCTGAAAAGGAACGATAGAGCTCATCTCCACCACTCCAAGCAGAGCCAATCTATCTCAGATGGGAAATAACCCTTAGTATCTTAGCATTGTTATCCATAGTAGCCACTACAATCATAAATACAAATAAAATATCATTAGAAATATAAACACATGATATAATGACATCTCTAATCATTGAAAACAGTATAACTAATGTATGACAAATAACAACATAAACTAAATCTATTATGTAAATTTAAAAATTGATCTTGAATTTTACAATAAAGAATAAACATTTAACATTTTTTCATTTTAAATTTATGTCTTAAATTCAAGTATTAATTCCAATTTCCATATGCTGTGTACATAAAATGTCTTATGTGCATATGTTGATTGCGAAGCTCCTCTAGCTTATTTTAAGGCTTGGATTATGAAGTTTCATTGAAATTGTGAGGTCCTGACTAATGCCCTTGCAGGACCAGCTCCCAGATTGTGGGTAGAGGCAATGACTACACCCTATAATAGGCGGCATAATGTGATATTGATGAATAAAATCCTAGTATAGGCAACGTTTTGTTAGATATGCACTTATTTGTTGTAGCGTGATGTTTTTTGGACTCCAAAGTCTATTTAGCAAATCCTTGTTTATATGTAATTTGGGCCTTGTATGGATTCGACCTGATGTTATTTTAGTTCTATGCCCTCTTTCTATATACCCATGAGAGACTTTAAATGCACAATTGTGTATAGTGGATTTTATGGTTGCAAGGTTTCCACTGGATTATATCATGTATGATAGTATGCGATTGAAATGTTTTATCAAACACATCAACCTGCCTATGTATCTTCATGTTCGTAGAGCCTCTATCGTTGAACTTCGTTGTCTTGACCTTAACCAAAAAGTACCCTTCAGTCAAGAGGAAATATTTGTTAAAAGCATGGGAAGCTTCTATACCTTATTTTAACACTTGGATTAGGAAGTTTAATCAAAACTAAAAGGTGTTTATTGATGTTCTTGGACTACCAACTTTGATATTTTGGATAGAGGCAAGGGATTTACCATGTTTGTTTATGTATTTTAGGGAATATATGAATTCTACTTGATTTTTTTTTAGTTGTATGCAAGCTTCCAATATAATTGACAAACTTTGCATATTTGTTAATTTTGGTTTGGATTCACACTGATGTTTGCGAATATACATATATGCAAATAATGAAGTTCGTTTTTTTTAATGATTTAATTGGGGTTTTGGTTTACATTGGGCATGCAAATTACTTATGCAAACTTCCAATGTGCTTGACAAACTTTGCATATTTGTGAATTTTGGTATGGATTCACAAGGATGCTTGTGAATATGCATATGGAAATAGTGAAATTGATTTGTTTTTTATGAGTTAATTAGTGTTTTGGTTTCCATCAGGGATAATTTTAGGGGCGAATTTTATCCTAGTGGGCTATTTTTCCATGTTTTTCTCCCAAAAAAGATTGGCCATTTTGCATTTTTTGAAGCCCTGTTTTGCCCAATTTTGATGGGGTAAACATTTTTCACCCTAAAAATCACCAAATTATTATATAAAATATCACCAATAATTTTATAGTTGGCGTTTTAAGAATTGGTAATATTCGCCAACATTTATACACTTTTAAATAAGTACGGTTCCTTAAAATCATCCCTGGCTTCCATTGCGCATGTGAATTTTGGGTATGAATTTTGGTAAATAATCAAAATCATTTGATTTTTATGATTAAATTGGGGTTTTGGTTTCCATTGGGCAATTTCATTGGGGTTTTGGTTTCCATTGGCCAATTCCACTGGGGTTTTGGTTTCCATTGGCCATAAATTAATTTATTTTGGTTTAATTTTTCAAATTAGGGAAAATAAATTAATGAATTTAGGGAAAAAATCATGAGAAGAAATGAGGAAAATACCTCACAAAGAGGAGGTTTATCCAAAGGTGGAGGTCGATGGATTTGGCATACCCAAAACGCGTTCTTCCACTCACGTTCTGCTTCGTCCAACTCCAACAGCGCTGTGATGTGGAGAAAATGACGGGATCGACCTGTTTAAACAAAAAAAAAGGTTTTGGAAAATGGGGCCACGATTTTATTCAATAAAATGGAGGCACAATTTGATTCAATAAAAACGAGGCGCATTTTGTTCTAGACTATCCTAATTGGCATGCCTGTTGGCAACCTTGGGACTAGGCTTAGCAGGTTTGGGATTTCTTGGGATGATTTCTATTTTATGGATCAAGAGTGATTGAATTCACTCCACCATTGAATTTAAAAGGTCCCTCAACTTTGTGTCCTCACCCTTAGAAAAATAGGATCTCACACCAATAAGATAAGATAGATAAGAACATAAAACACATAAGAACAAAATACAAGAGAGACACCAATATACGGTGTTCTCTTGATATGTGCTACATCCATGGAGAAATAACCACTCCTTTATTTTATTTTGTCCAATAAAATGAAGGGATACAAACTGCAACACATCCTATGCAACCTCTTCCTCACTCTCTCATAGTCTGTCTCTCACAAACTACTACACCAGAATCATAATATAATTCCTTCTTTAAATTGGGGTTTCCTTCTAGAGAAAAAATGCACAAACATAATCTCTACCAGCGGATCTGTAACCTAATAATGAACGACCGAGATTGAGTATGAAATAACATTATTTCTAATTTCCTTTTTTTTCACATTTCAGTGGCTGAAAATGGGCCACACATTTTTCCTTGAGGGATACTGCCCACAAACCCCTGTGAACCTTTAGGCCATGAAAGTGGTCCCCCCCCCCCCCCCAACTTTCTGGCCCTGTTCTATAGCTAGACCATTTATTCTAGGATACAAAAATGGTTGAAACGATCCTCACATAGTAATATAATCAAGATCCACAACCAACAAAAATAACACACACACACACACACATATATTCTTAGTATTGATATTTAAAATCTCCATCCACATGTAATTATATTGGAAGGACCTTTCTTGTGAAGCATATATGAAAGATGTTATTCTCTGTTGGAATATAATCCGTCGGGATTATACGTTATTGTAAATATTAGGAATATGAAGAGACTCTTGGATGTGTGATCCCAAGAGTCATCGTAGATGTATAAATAAAGGCATTCTATGGAGAAATAATAAGAATTCGGGAGTTATTCCACTTGACAGTGGTATCAGAGCGGGTGCCTACCATAACTCCTACCTGTATGCTTGTCAGTCCTGGTAGTCTTGCTGCCAAATATTCATCCTTCCTTATACTTATTTATTTCAGGCTTCCTGCCCCATCAGTCTGTATTTGCATGCGTTTTCCTACAGCCTGGGTGTCAATAATGTCGTGCATCTCTCCTGCCAGTGCATTCATTGTGTGCGTGACAAGTCCAGGCCTGTGTTGAGGAATGGTTGTCTTAGGTATGAAATAGTCCATTGGGAAATATGTTATTAATTATTTCCTCAATTTGTTGCACGTTGATTGTTCATTACTAGAACGTTTGAATTAGTCTTCTATATACCTAACCCTAATTTTGCATCAATGCTTCATTTTCTCATTTGAGAGTTACCCATCTGTTGCTATGTATACCTTCTTGTTATTGGGACTCATTCTACTTTCCAGTTCACCACTCCCTACACACCATTGCGATCTTCAGTTTCTAGTATTCTGATCATTACTGTAACACTCAATTATTGTGACTGCATAAGTTATGTGGGAAAGCTGAAAGGAGTATATACATGAGTGAAGATATTTTCGGTAGCCATAATATTGTATGAGAGAAGTGACTTCTTTGTTTGAATAATCTCTTGTATTGAGAACTCGTAGTGCTATATTTTGAGAATTGAAGACTGTTGTGAAGTATTCCTTGAGAGCTGCAACTTGCGGCTGCAAATTTTGGAGAAAATGCGACCTCTTTGATAAAGATTGAAGATATTTTTCTATTTGGTTGTTATGAATCTATGGAATATCGGTGATTGAATATTGTTGCGATGAACATTCACGCCTTTCCTCAAACTTGGTGAAGATTGCTGCGAATTCCTTGCGTTATCATGAAGCTGCTCACAACTAGAAGATTGTAGTTGAGAATTGATGCTCTCCTCCACCAGAATACTGTTGGTGGAACGTGTAAAGACTGAGCCTGAATGTGAGTGAACAAGACCACGATTGAATTCATCTATGTGGAGATGCGTCTTGAATACATCGAGACCTAGATCTATTTCATTTGGATATGAGATCATTGTTTTGTTGAAGACTACTTGGAGAATGTGAAACTACTAGAAGCATTGCATTTTCTTCTTTTCGATTTGAAGAAGAATTTTGAGATTGAAGCTGTGACCACATGCTATAAGAAGGTTGTTGACAGTTGAAGATTGAGTTGCTAAGACTTGACCCTTCGTTCTTTTGAAGAGTGTTGCAGCGTTGACATTGTCTACGTTGAGGACTGAAGTGTTGAATCTTAGAGTTGAGGATTGACCTCCTCATTCACTTACTGTTGCAAGCTATATTGTTTTGTCAGTGTTGGAGTCTCATTGCTATGACCACAAGACTTCTTACCAGTTCAACTAGATTGTGAAGCATGCTGCTGAAGGCTGCGTTCTAATCTCTTGAAGAAAGCCTGCTTTTCTTTGACCTGCGACCTGCTCCTTTGCATTGGTGAGAGATTGTTTTCTACTAGTTTGAAAGCCATTGAAAGCATATTAAGTTTGTATTTCAAAGTTTGTATGACAATAGCAGAGACATTGACATTGTTGTAAAGATTGAGGAAGGTGGCAGAGACTTAGACCTGCACCTTTACTCTTTCTTCTTTTTCTCCTATTGTTTTAGTTGCAAGATTCAATCATAGAAGATGCAATATATAGCATCTGTAGTTGGTGCCACTCTCATTAGCAAAGACACTTATCCAGAATGGTGGAGGAAGATCAAATCTGCCTTCATCTACAATGACCTTTGGGACGGTATTTATGAAGGCACCACAATAGAGACAGAAGCTGGAGGGCCCATAACCAGAGACCCAGGACCTCCAGAATCTGAGAAAGAGAAGGCCATTTGGAAAACAAAAGACAAGAAAGCTTTAGCAGTAATCACTGCCACAGTCAGTGAAGAGGTGAGCCAGCACATATTGCCTGCAAAGTCATGTTTTGAAGCACTAAAAATGTTAAAAGATCTGTATGATTCACACTCTGAAATGGAAGTTATTCAACTAATGCTAAAACTATTCAGTTTAGAAGTAAAAGACAATGATCCCATGTTACTTGCCTCTGAAATCAAATCTATCATGCACAAGATTCAAGCCACTGGTATGAAACTAGATCTTCCCGTTGCAGCATTTGTAAAATCTTTGTATCCTTCTCACTCCAACTATCTTGAGTCGTTGCAAGAAAGTGACAAGTTCAAATCATTGACATTTGACACCCTGGTAGAGAAGATAGCTGACAGAGAGAAAACTTTTGGTAAGAAGACAATCGAGCATTCTGGAGAATCACTTTGCTTTGCTCAAAAAGCAAAGAACCACACCAAAGACCAATCCAATGATCATCCCAAAGGAGAAATCAGCAAGAGAGGCAGAGGAAGAAGAAATTTCAGAGGTAGAGGAGGCATAAACAACTCTAGCAAAAGATCATATTTGAAGTGCAAGCATTGTGGAAAGATTGGACACACAGCAGATCAGTGTTGGGATTCGTGGGACTCCATCAAAGACAGACATAACCAGAAGAAAGATGACAATAAGAACCAAGATGCTAGTAAATCTTCATATTCTGCTCATTGTATTGTTGCACATTGTAATCTTGGTATTAATGAAATGACTTCACTTTCATCTTACATAGATTGTTGGCTACTTGATACTGGTGCAACATCACACATGAATTTTAGAAAAGACTGTTTTGAAGAACTTAATGAAACAATAAATGGCATAGTTTACTTTGCAGGTAAGTCAAGTCTTAAACCAAAGGGAATGGGCACCATTCGGCTGAAGATGCCTGGATTCCCTGATTTCTTGTTGAAGAATGTTCTTTATCTTTCAGAGTTGCAGAGAATCCTACTGTCCTTGGTGCAGATTCGACAGCAAGGCCATTCCATCCACATGTTTGATGGAATCGTAGAAATAAGAAAGTCCTCTGACAACCAAGTCATCATGACTGGATACGAAGATGGGAAGCTGCTGAAGCTAAAGGGTTTATCTGAAAGGGTTCAGAACTATGCCTACCTCTCTCAGCATGGAGAAGGTAATTTGTCATCAAGTTTATTGTGGCATGCAAGATTTGGTCATCTGAATTATAACAGTCTTCGTTTGTTGAGAAAGAATGGTGTATTTGGTTTGCCCACCATTCCCAAAGAGAAGAGAAAATGTGATGCATGTATATTAGGGAAACACAGTAAGCTGCTATTCCATGAATCTAATTTCAGAGCAAGTAGGAAATTAGAATTAGTGCATTCTGATTTATGTGGCCCAATGCCAACTCCTTCTGCCAATGGGAATAAGTATTTTATGACCTTTGTTGATGACTACTCAAGAATGTGTTGGATTTACTCATTAAAGACAAAATCAGAAGCATTTCAAACATTCAAGGACTTTCATGCATTGATAGAAAAACAAGCACAATCTAAAATTGGTACACTTCGTACTAACAATGGGAAAGAATACACTTCAAATGATTTTGAAGATTATCTTCGCCAACATGGAATTACACATCAGACTACAGTTCCCTACAATCCTCAACAAAACGGTGTAGCAGAAAGAATGAACAGAACCATAATGAATATGGTATGCTCAATGATGTTTTTGAAGAATGTAAAACTAATGTTTTGGGGTGATGCAGTGAAATGTGCAGCCTATTTGAGAAACAGAAGTCCCTCAAATGCTCTTGATAACAAGACTTCGCATGAAATGTGGTTTGGCTATCTCCCTTCAGTCAGGCATCTCAGAGTTTTTGGTTCCACCTGTTATGCCTTGATTCCAAAGGAGCAAAGAAACAAGCTTGGTGCTCGAAGCAGAAAATGCATTTTCCTGGGGTACGAAGAAAACTCCAAGGCATACCGTCTGTATGATGAGGTAAACAAGAAGTTTGTTATTTCCAGAGATGTCATTTTTCTTGAGACTAATAAAAATGACCAGTCCATTGAGAGACAGCTTGATCGTTTGGAAAAATATCCTCATCCAAAGAAATATTCTGAAAATGAATATGAAATTCCAAACCTTGAAGGGGGGATTCCTATTATGGATCAACCTTTGGAATTTCCATATGAAGCACCAACTCCCCCGCATGAAGAAGTTCTTGCTACTTCACCTAAATAAGTGATTCAACTGGATGATGTGATTGAGAGAATTGTAAGACTCAACCTTGAAGAAAATGAAGCACCATCAGTTGATCAACCAGGACCATCACGGAAGAT
>LPNX011097523.1:476-21572 GCA_001517045.1 Pseudotsuga menziesii | reverse complement strand
CCTTGTGAAGGACATTGGTCAGCTGCAAAAAGAGTTCTAAGATACTTGAAGGGGACTCAAGATGTTGGACTCAAGTACTCTAAGGTGGATGAATTCAAACTAATTGGGTACTCAGACTTAGATTTTGATGGCGATAAGGAGACAGGAGTATCAACTTCTGGATACACTATGAGTCTTGGATCAGCAGCTGTCTCATGGAGATCACGCAAACAGTCAGTTCCGACAGATTCAACAATAGAAGTAGAATATGTGGCTGCAGCTGAAGCAACAAAAGAAATAGTATGGCTCAGGAAGATACTTGAATATTTGCAAGAAAAAAAAGAGAACTCCACTCCATTATTGATCGACAATACTTCTGCAATCAAGCTGGGTAAGAATCCTAGATTCCATGATCGAACCAAACACATCAACACAAAGTATCATTTGATTCGACATCATGTAGAGGCCAAGACAGTCCATCTTCGACATTGTTCCACAAATGATCAAGTTGCAGACATCTTCACCAAAGCGCTTGGATGAGAAAAGTTTGAAAGATTCAGAAACATGCTCGGACTTAGTAACACCCCTTCAGATTAAGGGGGGGAATGTTGGAATATAATCCGTCGGGATTATACGTTATTGTAAATATTAGGAATATGAAGAGACTCTCGGATGTGTGATCCCAAGAGTCATCGTAGATGTATAAATAAAGGCATTCTATGGAGAAATAATAAGAATTCGAGAGTTATTCCACCTGACATTCTCTATGTAACAAACTATGCCTCTAATATCCCTACAACATGATCTTTTGTTTGATAGCAAAAACAAGAGAAATCCTTCTATGTTAAGGACCTTAGATTCATCTTGATCCCAAGTTTAAACAAGCAATATAATATCAATTTCATTGGAGATACAACTTAACATTGGACCTTTGTTCTAGGGAAAGCTAAATGTTCCAAGAGAGGATTCAATGTCCCAAATTTCTTTATTTAATATGATATGTATGGCGAATAATAGATTTTTTTATTCCCATTTTTCTTTCTTCCTTTTTCTTTTGTACCTTCTAAACATCCTTTCTTAATCCATCTTTATCTTCTAGAATGAGGTATTCACTTATAATATTCCTAACCCTTTTAGACTCTTACTAAATATTTCATACTTATCATCATCATTGCTTAGCTTAACATGAATTAAAGTACCTCTATACTCATTTAATTTTCTCACCTTCCTTGTTTCCGCCAGGCAAGTTGTTTCAATTTGTCTAGCTCTTTAATCTTACTCTTCAATTTATACTTTATAGATTGTGGACATCTCTTTCTTGCATTCTTTCTTCCCTCCATTATTTGGCTTCTTGGTTTTGATTTTCCATTTCTTAATGAAAATGTTCTTAAGAATACCTGGATGAAAATGCCTCATAAAAATGACATATTGAAAATGGACGTTATAAATATCTATATCTTAAAATATCAAATAAAAATCCTTAATAAAAATGTCTTTATAAAAACTCTAAAAATGTGTAAAAATATTTGCTTCTCTGTATATAATCGAAAATCCTACTTATAATTTCATATATTAAATTTATCATTTAAATCATCTAATATATTTTGACGGTTTATAAATTTTTTTATAAAATTAGAATGATTTATTTTCAATTATTATTATGGTTCGAAAGGAGTTTATTACAATATCGTTTTCAATAGTTATCGGAGACATTTATCAAGTCAATAATATATTTAAATCAATAAAACTTTTAATATAATATTATTTAAATTGATGAATAATGATGATAAAGAAAATTTCTTATCTCACAAACAAACAAAAAAAATCATATTAATTTTAATATAATATTATATACTAAACCATACAATTAAAAAAAACATATATCCTATTCTTACACAAACTTTAGTAATCTTAATATAACTATATTTTGACTACAATACTAACAATCTCATTCATATGTTGACTACAATCCTCCCTTTCAATAAAAACATCAATATTACATTCCTCATTACAATGTAAAATATGTATATAAAAACATAATAAAAATTGAAATTTTGACTACCATCGTAACAATTTCATTCCCACTAGACTTTGACTCTAACCCTCATAAGCGCATTCCTACTGTATTTGACTACAATCCTCATTCCAAAGAAAACTATGTATAGTGGGAATCAAATTGTTACATTCATCAAGTCAAGTCATCAAATCAATAATATCTTTAAATTAATAAAATTTTTAATATAATATTATTTAAATTAATGAATAATGATAATTGAGGAAGTTTCTTATCTCACAAACAAAAAAATCTTATTAGTTTTAATATATTACTATATACTCAACCATACAATTAAAAATAAACATATCTCATTCTTACACTAACTAAATAGTAATCTTATTATAACTATATTTTGACTACAATACTAACAATCTCATTCCTAGTATATTTTGGCTACAATCCTCCTTTCAATAAAAACATCAATATTACATTCCTCATTCCAATGTAAAATATATATAAAAACATAATAAAAATTGACATTTTGACCACCATTGTAACAATCTCATTCCCACTATACTTTGACTCTAATCCTCATAATTCCACTGTAAAATATGTATATAAAAACATTATAAAAATTGAAAATTTGACTACCACCGTAACAATCTCATTCCCACTATACTTTGACTCTAATCCTCATAATCGCATTCACTTTACTCGACTAACATCCTCGTTCCAAAGAAAACTATCTATACAAAAATATCAAAATTGCATTCCTCATTCGAATGGAAAACAGAAAAACATAACAAAATTAAATTGATATCCCTATCATACTCAATCAAATCATGTATAGACAGAATGGATAAGTTTCATAGATGGCTGATTGATGTAATATGCCCTGGTCTTAATTCTTTTTAAATAGATGCATATTTATAGCTCTCATTTTACTCCATTTTAGTATTCATAAATAAAGTCCAAAGTGAGTTGGAAGCCATGCAACTAGTAAAATAATTTGACAAGACATGAGGAGGGCCTCCTCAATCTACCAAATCTAAGGGAAGGTGCTCGGTTGTAGTTATTGTATCAGTCTGTCAATTTAGATTTCCTTTTGCGATATACACTTTCAAAATTTTCATAGCTCTATCAAATCGAATCAGCCCTCTCAATGTGTACTTTCTTCTCGATCGACATTGACATGCAAGAAAATGTAAAGAATTCGTCGCCTGAAGAGAAATGCTTGCCATCGAATTGTTCCGAGAAAAAAAATGTAAGCGTGTAAAAACAAAAATGCAGAGGTTTCCTAAATTCAGCACTCACTCATTCATGTCGCTCTGTGGCATTTCACAACTCTTGCAGCAACGATAGATTTAACATCTAGCTATATATTTACAAAGCAAGATATTTCCTTGCAGGTGCAGGCAAAGATTTTATTTATGCAACTACATTGCATTATTGTAAAATATCAAACTATAGATGGGGTAGATGGAGACAGTGACAAAGTCTACATAAATGCTCAATGCTCAGTATGCAGCAGGACAGTTGATGTTGGTGCTAAACTGAGGAAGAGGCGACACTTTCGTATCCTGGTTTTGAGTAATACCAAAGGCAATTGAGCATCGTCTTCTCTCTTTACTATTCACAACTGATCGATGCACAACACTCTTGCATCTGTTGTTGCTCCATACGTGTTATATGTAGAGCACACCACACTCTAAGGCTCATGTGTGACTCACGAAAATTGTATATAATAATTCGCATTCCGATTAGGGAACGGTATGCGATTGTACAAGCACTTAATCAATGGAGATACTGTATTCTAGTCAAAGAAACTGCCATTCTTACAGACCATAAGTGTTTATAATTAGATCCATCATAGTCTAAGTTAGAGAAGATGAGGCAACTCAAGTGGATTAAGCATCAATTTCAATTGGTAATTAAGCATTGGTAATTGGTAATTTCACTTGTTACTCTGATAAATATGCATGGTTATGACACCATTAATCTCTTCCACAAGGTGAATGGCATTTTTCTTTACAAGCTTGGACAATTTTGTGTACAAGTGCTAGGTGAGCACATATACAAACTCATTTGGGATGCACATTACAACAAAACAACATGTTGGTTTGGAGTGGAAAAGACTCATAGTACTCCAGAACTATTTCCATTGGCCTTCATTGAAAACAAATGTCGACAAGTATATCAATTCATGTGTGGGTTTTTCCATTACCAAGTCATCCAATGGATGACAAAGTTTGTATACACCCTTTCCCATTCCAAGCCGAACCGAAGTAGAACACTGAAATCCATTTCCTTGAACAAATTCTCTAAAATGATCATCTTTATTCCATGTAAGAAGACTACAACAACAAGAATAGTCTTCCCAACTATTGTTTTTTATTCATGTTTGGAAACACTATGGCTTACCCATTATGGCTTACCCATTACAATCATTTCTGATAAAAATTCCATATTTTTTTTATCACTCTATGGAAAACACTCTCACAGCATCTCGACTTACAACTATCTATGCCAACAACATTCCATTTCCATCCTCATATCAAGATAAAAACTGTGAATCACATGGTGGCAGAGCTCCTCCCATCTACAACTAAGAACATCACAAACCATGGGATGAAAGTCTCCCATACATCCAACATAGCCATAGTCGAGCACACCACACTTCCCACATGCAAGAGCCCATTTGAAGTACGTTATGTATTCCATCCATCAACACTTATCGACTTAGTGAGTCGATGATTGACATGGATCATGAATAGTCAAAAGTCTACAAAGCACTCAAGTTCAACAATAAGGCTTGTGAGATTTGAACTAGTGACAAAGCCAAGACCTAACACAATAAGAATTCTATTTTTCATTCATTTATTAAATTAATAGAACATAAAATCCTTTATCCCCTTAATAATATATTTAAAATTAATAAAACAGGAGTTCCTTTATCCCATGAAAGTGTCTTACACTAACTTTAATATATTACTGTACTCAACGATATTTTTAATAAAAAATTTACCAATCTTATTGTTAAACCAATTTTAACAATCTCATTCCTCTTAAGCTTTTTATTACTACTATTAATAATCTATTTTTAAGGTCACCCACCTATGCATAGTGATTTAACTCCTAAAGTCTACAGAGTAATGTTTCCCGCGGATGTGCACACCATGACCCAGAAATCTTTTGAATAGCTGTCTCCCGGCAGAAGGGAGAGGTGTAGCCTTGGGGGCAAGCAAAGAGTTAGGTTCTGTCACCTGATCTTGACTCCCTCCATTTAGACAAACTCCTAACCAAGCCAAGGGAGGTTATAGTCCCTACAGAGAGTTTTTAAGAGTTGCAAGTTTTAAAGTTTATTTGGATGTGTGATACGGATGGGTGAGGACCAGTGCCAAATGGAGTGCTTGTGATCTCCAAGATATACCTTATGGTACTGGAGAGCATACACTATCCCCTCCCAATTTGAACCTGTGACCTCCTAAGAAAAAACACATACTCTTAACCATTAGGCCCACTACAATCCTAAATATCTTATTCCAATGAAAACTACAATCTTCATTCCAATGAAAACTATACATACCAAAAAAACATAAAAATTACATTCCTCCTTCCAAAGTAAATATGTAAATGAAAACATAAATGCATAATAAAATAAAATAAAATTTGATCTTTTGACTACGGTCCTATCCATGTCATTCCTACTCTATTTTGACGACAATCCTCATTACAATGAATACCATGTACATCAAAACATGAAAATAACATTCATCATTCCAACCTAAAATAGGCATATGATAAAATTGATATAATCAAATCATGTATAAACAAAATGGTTGGACGAGTATCGCGATTCCGAAGCTTCATAGATGGCTGATGGATGTTACATGCCGATGTCTTAATTCTTTTTAAATAGATTCATATTTATAGCTTTCATTTTCCTCCATTTTAGTATTCGTAAATAAAGTCGGAAGTGAGTTGGAATCCTTCTGAACGGTCGACGTATATTTTTAGGGTTTAGGGAAGGCTATGAATCAAGCAACTAATAAATTGAATTAAACTATGTTGTGAGGTTTAAGCATGACTATGAGTCATTCCACTAACAAAATAAATTGACAAGACGCCTCCTCAAGCGACCAAATAAGGTGCTCGGTTGTAGATATTGTATTACTCTATTTCATTTTGCAATATATTGTATAACTCTTTTAAAATTTTGCTATTTGTTGCTGATTGAACCATCAAATCGAATCAGCCCTATCAATTGTACTTTCTTCTCGAATTCAACACCAACACATTCATGTAGCTCTGTGTCATTTCACAACTCTTGCAGCTTCAAATTTGAAGTTTTTAGAGCTTTAATATTTTAGCTTTCATAGAAGGTTACAAAGATTTTTACCATGCAAAAAAAATTAGTTTCATTTCCAACTCGTCAATAATGAATTTGAGTAAGCCTTGGGTAAAATATGCACTATCTAATTCAACACTTAACTGTCAACCCGGGAAGGTAGCTTGTGAGATAGAAACACTATATATGCGGAACTAAAGTCTAGATTATTCTAGGATATCCTAACCTATCTACTATCAAACCATAGAAATAACTTAACACTAGTGCATCTTTGAAATCCAAATGAAACTACCGAAAATTAACTTCTATTCTCTTACACCTAAAAATGAAATAAACTAAGTTATACTACTTAGAATCCATCAAGTAAATGACATTTAAAACTAGTTACAACACTTGAAAATGAAATACTACTAATCAAAACACAATTTTAACTCTTAGGACTATTTTGAAATTGAGACATGTAATACCCATGCAATGCCTATCTATCAAACTCATGCAAATGCCTATCAACTTCTAATTTATCAAGAAATTCAACCTATCTATAAATTATCAATACAAAGAAAGCATTATGAACTCATAGTTTATAAGTAGACTTATAACTAGGCATAAAACAATAACTCAAATGGCTGGAAACAAATTTAACTTGCAAGCAAATATACAACAAAATACTACTACTTTACCTCTTCAACAAACTATACCATAAACTAAGGAATCTTATCCAACCATAAAAAGATAATGCAACTGATCTATAACTTGAAAAGTAAACTTATACTAAACTAGGTTATGTGAACTTTTATTATCAAACTTTAAAATACTGAAAACGTTGTAAACGGAAAGTGCATATGTCCAACTGAATTACAGTCTGGATGACATAAATGTTACAGCTATGTAAATAAACAAGCTAAATGAATTTAACACCAACTGACTTATGCATACTAGTCTATTGTGCAAGCAAAACATAAAATAAGGTGTTTAAAGTGGAAATAATCGGAGAACGACTACACTAATTTATATCTAAGGAAAGAAACCATTTCTATTGCACAATGAAATAGAGCTGAAAGGTAAACTAATTTAATTTACATCTATAAGAGAATAAAAGGAGCTAAATCTGATTACAAGCTAACTTGAAATTCTGAAATAATCAAACTCCATCTAATTGCAATGTAAAACTAGAAAGAAAGCTGAAAGAAACTACGTATGATAAGACACTTTAAATTATGGAAGCATAAATTATGTTAAGAACAGAAATATATTACACGAAACAAAAAAACATCATTTACAGGAAAACCAAGTTAAATACATATACTGAATATGGAATAAAAAAATATACACAATGGAAAAAACCTTTGGTTGTAGAGGGGCCCTTCTCAGCAATCAAGGGTTGTATCTAACTCAGATCAATCACCAACAGAACACAAATTTATCAACAGCCGAAACATAGATTTTATTAAAAATGGAATTGAAACTTATACAACGTTTTTCTCCCCTTTTTTCACAACCTTGAGCATGTTTATATAGTTTTTTACAAAGGAGATAAGTCAACCCTTTCAGTGGTCGACCTCTCTAAAAATAGAATGTCTTTACTGCTATAACAATGACCCATCAAAACAGGAACAAACTCAGAAAAATGGCCAACCACGTTTTGACGTTTTCTCGGGCAAATCCATTTCAAGGAACCACACATTGCTCCCAAATAGCTTCTAATTTTCGCAAAATTCCTTATGGAGACCTAAATGGGCATATTCTGCACAAAACTCATGTGCGAGAATTTTTAGTTTCACCTCTGTTTTCCTGCAAATCCAGTCCGATATTCTGTCATCTGTTAAAAACACGTTTTTGACAGAATTGAATGAAGGTTTGAATGGGCGTTCGAAATGAGCTGTAACTGAAATTACTTCATAAATCTCGTTTATGAGCGGAATTTCTGCTGGGTTGTTGGCCACATTGACAACTGGGTGCTTGAGTTCTATTGACTGAATCACCATCCATTTATGAGTTTGTTGCTTATATTGATCCATTATTTGTTGCGTTGAATGTCTTCTCTGTTAATGCTTACATGATATAGGCTTGTTTCATATCTTAGTGCGTAATATCACCATATGGCCCATTTAAAATAAGAAGCCTTCATATATTAAGACTTAAGATGTGAAGGCTTTCCACCATATGATTCGTGAAAGTTAAAGGACTTGCATGTATATAAAGTGGTTTAACTTAATTAAGAATTCACGATTCACTTTTATTTAATATGTTTGTATTGTATTTTTATTTATTTTTCTTTTAAAGTTTTGTTTTAAAATGTTATTTTATAATTTAAGTTTTATTTATTAATAACAATGTTTTTGATTCTTTAGTTATAATGATTTATTTGGATAGTTTAAAAGCTTATTATCAACCTGTGGTTTTAATTTATGTATGCAAGTATGACATGTTTTAGAGAGGATAAAGTGAAATTTGTTAAGAAAGTAAGTCAAGCCATTTAAACAAATAAAAACATGCTATCAAACTGAGTGCGGAGCACAAGACCGAAAGAAGGGTCAAATGAAATATTGAAATGTTTATCATTTGCACATTTAATACATTAAAAATAACATATTAGGCTTATTTTACACTTACCAGATTTTAATTAATAAAACAAAGTAAATGACAACATGATTAGACATAGATGTATTAAATTATGGTAGATAGGATGGGAAATTGATGTAAATAACATCATTATAGAAGACAATGCCGAAGCCCAATAGTAAGCATGGGTAAATTTAAAATAGAAGGGGTTATGAGTGATTCAATAGAATGTGGGAGAGTGAGGACTTGGAGTCTGCCCAAGTTCCCTCGAATAGTCATATCATGGATGAGCCACTGGGATGCCTAGTGCCAAGTTCAAATTGGTGACTCAAGACTATGAATCAGGATTTGATTTTCACTTTGAAATAATTTAATGGCATTGGCACGCATTATTAATTCACCAACTTCATTAAATCTTGGTGTGAGAGGATGCCAACCTTCCAACTCGGTTTTTCATCTTGCATCTTCTTGTTCACCGAGTCACGTGATCTCACAACTTACAAGTCACATGAGTATTTTAGTATATGATGTGAAATTAAATGCTCATATGAGTCATCTCTATGGATGGTGAATTGATTTGATTACCCTCCACTTTCAAGGCTTCGTAAGGAAAAACTAATGGTGTTGTTTTTTGGGATACAACTTACAAGTTGTAATTTACAATGCATTGAGAAACCTTTGTTGGATGTAAAGCTAACCTGGTCCAGTGGGTATATAAATTTCTAGTCCGGGGTTTCACCTAGTACCAGACATTTCTATTATGACCACCATAGGAATGGGATGGCGGATCTTTGGTAGCAGGCTAGAAACAAGTTGCTTTTTATTTGTGTTCGTGAATCATATCATATACTAGTTAGTTGAGGATTCCAAGATTTATTCCAATTTTCATTCATTTACTAGAGTCAAAATAATTTAATCACACTCCCAGTCTCCCACAGTCCACCTAGGCCGCTTAGTCTTCTCATCTCATCGGAGGAAGGGGGTTAGGAAACAAAGACAAAGGCAACTGGAACAAAGGGCCAGCGAGAGAGAAGGATTGTACAATATGCATATAGTGAACTCTAACAGAAATGAAAGAATTTGGCATATACCTAAGTGAAGATTATCATTACAGAATTTGGAGAAGGATTGTACAGTATGCATATAGTCAACTCTAAAAGAAACGAAAGAATTTGTCATATACCTAACTGAATATTATCATTACATAATTTGTCGAGATTCTTACGTGGTAACTCCTCTTCGTGAGCTAATTATGAGGGCTGGATGTGTTGGAAATGCCTACAATTTGGAGAGGCTCGTTGCCATCATTATACCACCAATGGGTTTCTCCTACAAATTTCTCTATTATGTCTCCCCTCCTCACTCACCTCACCTTTTGAATTGATTCCTCTTCATCTTCCTCCAGTGGTCTCTTTGAACTACGCCCTGAGCGCCCTCGAAAAAAAGAATGATCTCTGAAAGTCTTTGGACACCTCAAGAAAATAATACCTAGTTTTCCCTCACCTGAACATATATATCTATGTTATGTAGAAGCAATTATAAAATGATTTCTTTTGTAATCATGTGAAATACACAAACATGCATTCACCTACATTGGGGAATTGAGATGACGATGATTTCAATCATCTTTCTATATAGGGAAATGATTGTGCACTCTAATTCCTCGTTGTCTTCTATGGTGGACAACTCTAATGTGCCACCTTCGTCACATGTAGGAGCAAGAGAAGCAAAGGTAGGACGTTGGGTAGGTCGGATAGAGCTTCTCCGAACTTAAAGAGATTGGTGAACATTTTGGGAGAAAAAAGCATTATCATGGGTTTACGAGTATTGGACCGTCGGGGGTCAGGACTCAGACTCTCAACTCTCCAATTACATGCTTCAGTGTCTCCCTAACTTCTATTTCCTCCATAATATTTTTTAGAGCTAAGCTATCAACTTAGTTGTCATGAATTTATAGGCATGTACAACATTTTTCACTTGTGCAACATTTTATATGTGGAGAAAAGTTAAATGTGTTGCTTGTTGGAGTGCCTTTTGGTGCCATAAATATAAGGTTTTAAAATTTTTCCATCCAAAATGTTGTTTGAAATTTGTAATGTATTATGTGACCGCATGTTAGCCAGACTAAGTATTGAATACTCAATAGATGTAACCATAAAAACCCCAGTATTTAAATGAAATTATACCAAAATAATGTTTATTTTCATAGGAGAGGACCACAGATTCGTTTGGGCAGAGGCCCAAAGCAGAAAGAGCCTAGTATTTGAGTTCCAAATTTGTCAATGCTCTTTATATCCCGTGAATTGTAAACATTAGATTGAAAGAAAGAAAAATATTTTAATACAAGTATTTGAAGTATTCCAATTTCCTTAATTAAATCCAAAGGTTGAAAGGATAAAATATTTAACAACCAAAACTGTAAGTGTTGTAGACTGTGACCCCTTCGTTTTCCTGCTAGCCTTCTAATAATGGCAACAAGAAGCAAAAATTGTCTACCAATATATCTAAACAAGAGAATCCCTCGACGAACGTTCATAAATGAGGGACTGTGAGTGCAATGAGATAGAAAAGAACATGATTTCAACATCCTCACTGTCGCAAACCTCCCAAACATGTGTTTATGATTTGTATTCCTTGTTGACTATGGTAGACACAAGACACCCAACTTCTAGTGATATTTATTGGAGAATTTTAAGTTCTTCCTTATAGTGGACTAATAAATACTTAACCTTTCCGATAGGGCTGATAAAATCGATATAGATTGGAGGGACTATCTGTAATTTACCTAAAATTGGGGTTTTGTTTGATCAGTTCAAATTGGGTGATAAACTCGATATACGTTGGGGAGACTATCCATAATCCACCTAAAATTGGGGCTTTTGTTTGATCACTTCAAATTGAGCATCTGGGTAGGACATGATTCACTTCTAAAAAGAGCTGTTGAATTTAAGGTTGATAACAAAAGTTAGGCTTCCAGAAAGCATTAGGTATTACATTCTAGGGTTTTTCTTTTAGGTAGGAGCAATCACACTTAACCAAAAGAGACACCATCAAACAGAAACAGTCCTCCATTTGAAGGTCCTTCCAAATTCCCATGGATTATTTTATCGACAACCTAACCACCGACATTTTCATCGACCCGACAGAATTGTCCCTTATCTAAGTTCAATAAACTATATGCTCCAAATACCAAGAGAGTAGATACCGCTTTATATATGTATGGACTTTCATTAGCTAAAATAATAATAATGATGTATCTATGTGTCTGTCTACATATTTGTATGAGATCTTGCTCCATGACATGAATGGCGGAAGATGCCCCAACGGTTTCCAATGTGCATTGTGTGAGGGCAACAACGATGCGAATTATATGCTTCCGCACAATAAGCTAGTGTGTATTATAGTAATCTCTTGTAGGCTCTGGGAGGCTGAATAAATAGGCGTTTCTCCTAAAAAAATTAGGTGGTGGCAATGCTTTTCTTTTCATTTCTGATTTAAAATTAGTTTGTGTGCATCTGAAAGCCATAAACCATAATAGAACAAAAAAACAGTTTAAAATAGTTGATATTTGTTGGAAAATTTGAAGTGTTTCTGTAAAATAGCTAGGATAAGATGTCAATGTTGGAGAGAGTTGGAAATGATTTTTTTCCCAATTTCTAGGATTTATATAATTAAGGGTATAGAAGGTATTTACTTTTATGAGGATAACCCCTACATTAGGGAGGCCACATGGATACAAACGTGCAATGTATGCATTGGATGTAAACCATTTCAATTTGTATTGACTCTGGTTCTTGCTTTGTGCTTACTCCCTTACTACAGTCTACCTACTCACCGACTCTTTCCTATGTGATAGATAGATAGATTTGTTCATGAATAGTTCATGAATAGATAGTTTTGTTCTTGAATAGTTCCTGAATAGATAGATTGAACCATTATAAGCACTATGGGCATTCCAAATCAATTTCATTACATTAGAGGAACTACAGGCACTAAAAACAATATATAGGGGAAGGACAGGTTGTTAACTTGACATAACTAAGATAACATGTCTTTCATGGTGCATTTCACCTAGAGGGGTATATATCCATCTTACTATTGTGACTAGACTATTCCTTTGGGGTACACACTTATTGCTTCAAAATGATTTTCTTTTCATTTCCAATATCGAATAAGTTTGTGTACATTCAAAATTGACCATAAACTATAAATTATAATAGAAAAAAAAAATTATTAAAAAACACTTACCTTTGAATATGAAAATAATCAAAGAGATGAATTGCTAAAACAAAAACACCTTTTTACCATAATTGACATGATTTGGATTGTTCAAAACGATGCCTCTCTTCAATTATTGCAGTGTTCTTTAATGAAATATATGTTGAATTTTATTATAAAAAGATTAGATAACAATACAAGATTAAGTTGTAGATTAATCTTAAAGTTTTAATTTTTATTAGAATGATTCATTTTAGGTTATACTAGAGTAAATGAGATATGATAATTTATGTTACTTTCTTACATTAAATATTGCCTAGGTTATTTCCAATAACTCACTATTATTAAAAAATTCTCTTAAATTATTCTTTTATATAAAAATTTGTAGTATTTCTAGGTTAGAATTAGATATTACATTTAGTTCTATAGTTTATAAAAAATAGGTTAAGTAATTCACAATTTATTCATTAAGAAAATTATTTGATATTAAGAAAAATTTAATTTACATTTTTATTCTATTCTAAGTTCACAATCATTGTAGCAATTTATGGTGTTTTTTTAATCACAAATTAAACTTCCTTATTATCTCGTTTAACATTTTTAGGGTTTGGGTTTGGTCTTAGTTATATAGTCAACATTATCAATTTCCTAGTTTTATCTTGAAATGTGTTGTTAACTATATATTAATAAATCTTTATATGTTACTCAACTCAACTCATTTTCTTGATGATGAATCTTGATAAAGGTTCATAATGTTGACATGTCAAATGGAGTCTACCATTACCTTGGATACCACTCCTCAAACCTATCAACCTGGAATTTAAGAGAAGTGATTGTAAATATGTTTTTTTGTCAAAATGACATTTTTGAATATGTAAGGTTCACAAAGATATTATAGTATACAATAGTCCTTGTTTTTTGTCTAACCTTTTACAATAAATATAAGCTGAAAATTTGAAAGATAACTGTGGAAGCCCTCTCAAACTTCTTCTCGTGTGAGATCCAAATACTAGTAAGATCCACATTGAAGTTTGAATGATACTTTTTCAATGTGTTTGAATAATAATTTTATGCACTCAGTTTTGAAAATAGAAATGACAATCCCTATCAATCCCTCTCATTTGACATCTATATGTCAGTAAACTCAAGACTAAAGTTTGAAGGATAAATTTTCAAGTGTTCTAATACTTAGGTTTATTATGGTGAAGATGATGCTTGGGGATTAGGTGGAGTTTGAAATTGAATGGCTAGTTACTCAAGAACTCGGTCCATATGAGAAAACATATCAATTATCTTTGTGATGGTATTTGTAACCTTTTTTTGGCCATTAATGGAAATGTGGATCCTAAAAGACTTATGTTGGAAAGATAATAATACAATGCTTTTAATAGCAAGTAGAAAAGTTCATTTCAAAACAGGTAAGGTAAAATGTTATGGAAAAGCTATTCTTTTATTTTTTTTACTTTTATGTTGTTTCTTTAAACCATTGGTTATGGTAATGATCAAGTGTTCACAACAAGGATCAACAATTTTAAATCTTCGAGGGATGTACAATGTTAGAAGTACTCTATTTTTAGGTGGATACTTTGGCACTAGACAAAGATCATATTTTTAGTTTTTGTTATTAATGTTAGGGATCTGTTTTGGCATTGTAACATAGCACTTCTCATAGTGGAGCTCTTCTCAAAACAATTCTAGACACAAATAAGCTTTAGTACCCTATGAGGACACTTTCACCCCAATTTCATATTTTGCATTCAGATAAGGGTTCTCAACTACTCTAATCACTTTAGCATGATAGGAAACAATAATTTCCCTTCACAAAATAAATAGGCCAAAGAACAATGCAATACAAAAAACCAATACTCCTAATGGTTATCCCTATGATCACATTAACAAAACAAGTGCACCGATGTCTTTCTAAATGGGATTTTTCCCAATCTCATCTTCCATCACGGTTACATGTTCTTCTTTCTCAGCCTTTATTTTAGTCTCTACTCCTCTATACTAACTCTTGAGTAATCCCCATAAAAAGAATCTGGAAGGGATAAATCATATGTACATGGTTTAACTCACTAATTCTATGTAAATGTTGAATCACTTAGTATTTTCTTTGTCATTTTTATGAAATTTTGATATACACTTACATTTTCAAATGAAAAAAATGATTTATTTTTAAATATCAACATTAAAGGGTTCAATTTGTCACCACCCTTCAAAGTAAAATGAGACCTACCCTTGAAATTTGCTCCGAGCTACATTGCATTATTGTTAAATATTATTTATGGATGGCGTAGAGGGAGACGGTGACAAAGTCTTCTGGAGTAATACGAGGGTGGATCTTGTTATTAGTTCTCTTGATCATATAATCACTGTACAGAAATGCTCTGTAGGCCGCAGGATAGTTGATGTCGGTGCTAAACTGAGCAAGAGGTTTCACTATCGTATCCGGGTTTGGAATGATACCAAAGGCAAACGACCATCGTCTTCTCTATTTACTATTCACAACTCGATGCACAACACTCTTGAATCTGTTGTTGCTCCATATGTATATATATATAATGTATATAATAATTGGAATTCGAACAATGAAAATAGCGAAGAGAAAATAGCCATTGAAGTGATTTGTACTTAAATTGCTATGTTAATTGTTGAAATAGCAATTTCGATTGTAAAAATAGATTCACTGTTTTCTGTTATTTATAGGTAATTAGAATATATAATTTTACTATTATTTCAACAATTTTTATTTATTTTTAACATAATCTTATTTTTTTCATATAATTTCCATTTTTAAAATATAATATTCATTTTCTGTTAATCTTATTCGAAAACGCTATTATGTTAATACATGTGTTTTTAAACCTATTATTCAAAATATGCAAACTTATTAGTATGCATATTGGAATAAAGAAATATAGATGAAATGACTTACTACCAAGAATAAGAAAATGAACTTGTTCACATGATTAGGTTAAGATTTTATTAGGATTTCAAAAATATGTCATGAAAATTCCTTAGAACGTCTTAATGAAAATATCTTATAAAAATGTTCTTGAAAATGTAAAAAATAAAAATGATAAATCATAAATACTCTCTTAATGTGTAAAATATCCTCTCCTACATATAATCCTATTTTTAATTTTCTCTATTAAATTTTTTAATTAAATAATATAAAATATTTATAATTAAATTATTTTACATGTTTATAATTACATTTATTTATAAAATTAGTAATTTTATTTCATTTATTGTTATGATTGTTTTAGAGAGCATTTATTAATCTAGTTGTCAATATATATTGAGAATATGCTTCACCAATTAAATTAATAATATGATGTATTTCATAATTGAATTATTTTATATATTTATAATTAAATTTATTTATAAAATTAATATTTTTATTTTATTTATCATTATTATTTTTTGAATAGTATTTATTATAATGTTTTTGTAAATAGTTATTAAGAACATTCTTGCCTTAATAACATGTTTAAATTAATAAACAATTAAATAAAATATGACTTAAATTAATGAATTATGATTATATAAACTATTTTTTATCTTTCAAACCATAAAAATTCATATTCATACTCATTTTAATTTTAATATTACTATGGTAACTATCTCATTCTTTCTATATTTTAACTAAAATATTCTTTTCAATAAAAAAAATATCAAAATTACATTCCTCATATATACATATATAATTAAATTGATTTTAACTACAATTCTAAAAGAGCCTAAATGAGATCTTTTGGGATCTCGCAAATGAGAAAAAATCTCAATGGTTATCTAGGGGTGTTTGTGATGTCGAAAGTTTGGAAAGCCAGGAATCGATTTCCTGTTTTCCAACCACTTACAGAAGTCCGCGAAGACTTTTATGAAGATATTCTCTTTATCTGCAGAATGGAGAAGTGAACCTTCGGTACTCAAGCAAAGATGTATATCCTTCCCTTTTCTTTCATGTGAGATTTCGGTGGGATTTTTTGATGGTGCTGCCTCGGGGGTCTTTGTGGTGCTGGCTAGTGATTAAGATTGATAATCATAGAATGATAAAAGGATGGTTAAAGTTTAGGATTGGTTCTAACACTCGTGCATAAGTGATTGGGCTATGGAGCCTGCTCACTTGTGCAAAATTTTGGGTTTTGAATTATTTACAGGTTTTGGGTGATTCCAATGTAATCATTAGTAGCTGGGAGTTGTTGGATGATTAGTATTAAAGATGTGATGAATGATTTCTTGGGGTTAACCTTCAACCATGTTTACAGGGAACTTAATGTTGATGCGGATTTGCTTTCAAAAATCACTGTGGGTGAAATGGACGGAAAGCTGCATTACTCTTTCGAATGACTTGGTTGTGAGAGAAGGCCATGTTGTCCTATTTTGAGGAGTCACGTAAGTGACTACTACTTTTATGGTAGCCCGATGGTGTTGTTAACACTTTGTAGTTCTGATTATAGTCTTATATGTTGTTATGGTTGATTAGCCTAATTTCTTCCTATGGTTTGGTTGGAATTGAGACTTTAGATTAAGCTAGCTCATGAAGATTGTTATACACCAACATTGGACCTCTGTTCCTTTTGTAATTGGACACAACTTTTTCTTAATACAAAGTTGTTATATATTCCTAAAAAACACAAAAAAATCCTAAAAATCTCATTCTACTTCCTTCAGTCTTTTACTATAATCCTCATTATCTCATTCATACTATATTTTGACTAAAATCTTTATTGCAAAAAAAACTAGGTATATACCAAAATCAAAATTACATTCCTCATTCCAATGTAAAATATGTATATGAAAACATCAAAGCATAATAAAATAAACTTAAATTAGAAGTGATATCGCTTTCATCCTCAACCAAATCATGTCTACACAAAATGGATTGATGACTATCGCTAGCTCGAAGAGGTCTTAATTCTTTTTAAATAGATATGAAGAATTAAATAGATGCATATTTACGCCGTAAGGCGTTTTTCTCCGAAGAAGTTCGGAAAACCACTGTTCACTTTCGTCTATAAAACCAATGAGATTTTGACGCGTGTTTTATGTCACGATCTGCCGCGTGTTTCGCGTTTTACAATTGTCTTTTCTTTAATCTCTGAGAAAATGTCGTGGTTTGCGCGATCCCTTGCTTCGTCTTTCACGTGTTTGATTTTTTTGTCGGTTGGTTTTAAGGCGGTCGCTGCCCTGCTCTGTCCTGCGATCTGCAAACCCTAAAGCGAGCTTCATTGGCTGAGGCGGAGGCGGAGGCAAAGGAGAAGATAAACCACCTGCGCTTCTATTTCCATGACATAGTGTCCATGAAAAATGTGACAGCCGTGAAGGTGGCCTCAGCTCCTACCACCAACTATTCCGCTACTCTGTTCGGCACTGTAATGGTGATGGACGACTGGCTTACCGAAGGGCCGGAAGCGACCTCCAAAATGGTGGGCAGAGCGCAGGCTATCTACGTTTCGTTGAGCCAAGAGAAATTCCATTACTGATGGCCTCCACTTTTGTTTTCGAGAGCGGCAAGTACAATGGCAGCACCCTTGCTATTGCAATTTTATTTTCCCATGATTGAGTTTTGTGTTCTTTGCAGGTTGAGAAATGCTTACCCAGTGGATTTAACAGATCATGATTGAGTTTTGTGTTCTTTGCAGGTTGAGAAATGCTTACCCAGTGGATTTAACAGATCATTGCATCCTTAACCTTTTAGGGTTCCGTTGAGAAATGCTTACCCAGTGGATTTAACAGATCATTGCATCCTTAATCTTTTAGGGTTCCAGAAACCCTTTATCTGTATTTTCTGTTTTNATCATTGCATCCTTAATCTTTTAGGGTTCCAGAAACCCTTTATCTGTATTTTCTGTCTTTTATAGCTCTCTGATATATAGCCGTTTTATAGCTTTGAGGGTTTCTATTCCTGTGTATAAATGCAATGCTCTATTCATTCCTGTGTATTTATAAATTTATTTTTTGGATTTAACATATTATGCTATCTTGCTATGAGAGTTGATGTTGTTGAAATCATTAGACAATATCTTTTGATAAATCCCGAGAAAATGCTGTATTTATTTTGGTATTTAGTAGTATCATTGTAGAGTGTTTATTGCTAGCCAGGCTTTGAATTTAATGGTTGTCTCGTCTGTTTGTCCAATCTTTTGTTTATGGTTTAGTTTCAGAGATATTGGATCCCAGATCTTCTGCTATCTTGCTGTAAAGATTGATTTGTTTTGCAGTTATCATTTTTTCCCCTCTACATACTCCAAGGTCATGACTTGCATATGTTTGTTTGACTTAGAAATAATCTTCTTCTTTTGTTGACAATNTGATTTGTTTTGCAGTTATCATTTTTTCCCCTCTACATACTCCAAGGCCATGACTTGCATATGTTTGTTTGACTTAGAAATAATCTTCTTCTTTTGTTGACAGTCTCAAAAGCATCTTTGTCTTTTCTGTCTAGTTTTCTTTGGACTCTGCAATCTTTCTGTTGCCTGTGCCCTTAACGTCCCAAACTTTCCAGATTTCCAGCCATCACTCTCCCACTATCGACTGATCTGCATCTCTATTATGTCCTCTTTAGCGATGAGTCCTCTCCAAAAGGCCAAGNTATCGACTGATCTGCATCTCTATTATGTCCTCTTTAGCGATGAGTCCTCTCCAGAAGGCCAAGAGACCCCCCAAAGAATCTGTTGCCAGTCTCTTTTGCATCCAATTTAGCCATTTTTTCCCCACAATCATGATTGTTTCCTCCTTGAATAGAGTACACCAAAATTCTTATCTTTTAGTGATATTTCACCCACATGGATGCCATGTGGTATTCTTTGATTTGTTTGTCTTCTATGCTGGTGTCGAACTACACCTGTCACAATTCTGTGTGGCCACCTCCTTTGCGGGGTCTTATGTCTTGGGCACTTCTTCATTTTTCAGTCTGTGGGTTGCTGAGAGAAGAAGGCTTCTGTTTTCTCTGCAGTATTGAGGGTGGAGCATGGAGGTGTCGCATACCTCATGCTCCACGTGCATGTATTCCTTCCGCATGCCTTTGGTTTGTGCAGGGTGCAGAGATCGGTGTGTGAACATTTCGCATGCAGAGGTTGCAGTGAAGTCAATTGGAGGCATTACCTGCCATAGATTTACTATACAGTGTGTGGCATGTGTAGCCAAGGTCTACTCTGCCTTGCCCACACCTCTGCATGCATAAAAACAGGGCTTTGGCCAAGGTTTTAATGAAGGCTTTAAGGCTGTCACACCTACAACTTGAGCACTAAACCTGAACATAAAAAAGGCATTAGAACAAATCATTTCTTTGTCAATGATCCATTTTAGGATCTTTGTAATTCAATTGTAGATTTTTTGATGCCATCCTATATAGAATTTAGAGGCTTCCACACTGTTTGTGCAATCTTATGTTTATGGTCTAGTACTTGGTATAGTAAGTGATATGAAGTTGTTTACATTTGTGTATGCATTCTTTTTCTCTTTCTTAATATCTTTTTTCCGAGGAAAAATTTTTGGGATATCCAGATGGAAGTTAGCTCAATTGCCAGTGACAACCGTGAGGGAGCTGGTCAGATTTGAACCTATGCCCTATAGTCATCCTGTCAGCAACATGACTTGGTGGATGATTCAAGTGATTGAGCTAACCGTTGGGGCTATACTCTTGCTTAATACCTGTCTAGCCAACACAGGAAATATTAAGTTTGTGTTATAAAATGGGTAAATCAAGTGTTTCAGATATTTGATGGCGGAAATGGTAGCTTAACTTTTTAAACTAACATGGTATACCCTTATAGCCTGTCAAAATTTAAGCCTGTATTTTCCATTCATATTGTAAGCCTGTTCGTGAAATGTTTTTATGTTTTATGATTTTGCTCTCATTATTGGAATGATATGTTTGTTTGTCACTCTGTGAAACGCTGCATTGTCTGTCGCTGATATAAGGTTATTTGCTTTTGTAATAAGGTCTCTTGAGTGTTGAAGATGCAATTCTATTGTTTTCTTATCA
>LPNX011097515.1:112854-139599 GCA_001517045.1 Pseudotsuga menziesii | reverse complement strand
CATTACATAAATGTAATCTTGTGACAGTATTTGATATCATAATCATAATGCACGTATGTCCAACTTAATTATTGTAATTAGACGTCTCTAAATCCAACATGTTGTTACTGTTAGTAAGCTTTTTACCGACAAAGCTCCCAACAGGTATTTCTGAAATTAACAGATTGTTAGTATCATACTCTATTTTTTAAAATTAACAGATTGTTAGTATCATACTCTGTTTTTGTAACTAGATGTGAATATATAGGGTAAACAATGTGATTGAGAAAGAATAAAAAAATGTGATTGAGTAATTCTTTCCAAAGTAGTATATAGGGTTCAATTGGTAAGACTTGGGTACTAGAAATGGTAGGCTGTTTACCACCTCTACTATCCACAAATGTGGAGAAGTATTGCTGGGAGGTTCACCACCTCTACCATCCACAAATGTGGAGAAGTATTGCTGGGTTTTCAGTGCATATTTCCATGTGAAAAAAAAAAAAAATTCCTCGGATTAAAATTCAATTAGTGAAGTATGAACTTTTTCATATTTTAATTTGCATATTTTCATTTTTTTTTAGATTAATTTATATATAAATATAAATATTGTTAGTTGCTTTCCATTATATTTATTTTGTATATTGTTAATTGCTTTTGGTTATTATTTTGCAGGTAGTGAAGACTATGCAATTTTCAGACAATATAAGAGCTTATTAGTGAAGTGATATTAGTCCTTAGATAAATAATGACATCTTTAATGTTTTCAGTTTGTATGGATTTTATGTAACCTATGGTAGTTACCAATATCATTCAATCTTATGTAGTCTGGGGTATTTGCCTAGAATTTTCAATATTATGTATTGTGTGATATTTGGGAGGTGCAAATTTTTCTTTCTTCTTTAGTTGTTTCAGTACTTAACTCTTATATGTAACCTGGGGTATTTGCCAAGAGTTTTCAATATCATGTATTGTGTGATATTTTCGAGGTGTTTTATGTTTGGTTTGTTTGTGTTGAAATAGATATTTTATATTGAACAGTTATTATGTTTGGTTTGTTTGCGTTGGAATGGATATTTTATATAGAACAGTTATTATGTTTGTTTTTTTTTATTTGAATAAATATTTATATTGATGAGTTATTTCTTTATCACTTATGGATATTTTATATATAACACTTATAATGTTTGGTTTCTTTTTTATTTGAATGAATATTTATATTGATGGGTTATTTCTTTATCTGTTAATTCTTACTTTTTGCAATTATGTAAGTTGTAAAAGTTATTTTAAAGGAAAAGCCGTATAAAATTTAGGGATTCCAGAATTCTGAAAATTTACATCGATCTGGTGCTCTTTCTCTTCTATCAAATTCTCCATGGTGCCGAATTGATTCAAGAACTAGATTTGGTTTGGAGTGTTGATATGGATTTAATGGGAAATGTCCAAGAAATGATCAGAATGGAAGTTGATGAAGATCGGAGCCAAGTTTTTGTTAATCTAACTGAGGAGCATTGGTTTTTATTACTGAGCATAGCAAAAATGCTCTATGAAGCCACTGGCACCGTGAATACAATGAGTGAGGAAGACTATCGAGGAAGACTATGGCCGCTATGTCGAGTTTCTACTTAGACTCGTTTCTGTGAATTCAGAAGAAGTTACAGCTTCGGTGGAGAAGATTTAAAAACGTTTCAGGAGTTCATTGGAGTGCAGTGCAACCGTGTAGCGACCTCAATTCAGCCATGATTAAAGAAATCAGAGTTTTCAATTTAGAATTTGGTAGAAACCCGAATCCATGAGTGAAGATTTTTCAGTGGGAAAATATATATTATCTCTTTTGAATTCAAAAAAATATCCCTGAAAATGGATAGCCTTGGTGTCCTTTTTATATATGTAGATATATGATCATGCAGCTCATTATTATACTTTGGGTAAATGAAAACTTCAAGTTCCTAAAATTCTAATAATTGATAATTTAGATTTTATATTCAATGAAAATGTGTTGATGTTTTTATGACCAATATAGATCCATCTAAAAAGGGATCTACCAAACATGCAGAGTGATTAAATCTCTCAAGGTACAAACCCTAATTTAAAATAAAAATGTGTAATCTAATTTTTATGGTTTTAGTTTATCTAACTTATGTTGTTTTATATAATGTCTTTTTATAAAAATCATGTGTCAACTCTAGGATGAACACCGAAGGGGTTACACATCTCTCCCTTGGTGGACTGTAAAATGCACCTCTTAGGTGCAACCAAACATGGTATACAAAAACAATTGAGAGTTTAAAGCAATTACTTCTCTTATCATACAAGTGTAGGACACGATTTTGTCCAAAATTGTATAGGGTTTCTTTTACTCAAGTTGAGAAGTTTCTCTCTCTATCTTTGATATATTGATGTTTTTTTATAGTTTTTTCAAAGTTTGTTTTCCATAGTTTATATACATAGTAGAGATATATGTAAAGAGGAAACCAAATCATCTCCTAGCTATTAATTTTTAACTTTTATGAAAATAGATATATAACACAATTAAAACAAATAAAAAATAAAAGAGAATTTTTTTTTAATCTAACATTAGTTGTTCTTTACTTTAGATTGTTGAAAAACATTATACTGCCAAAAAAATTATCCATGTCTTAAAGAAAATAAACACTACAAATCAATAAAGAGGATAGTCTTGGCCAAATATAAGCTTAATAGTGGAAGACCTTGTTGTCCTTGGTATTTCTTAAAATGTGATGGTGGTCCTTGTAGAAACCAACAAAACTTGTGCATATCAAGCTCCCTAAACACATGCTTGAAATAAATACACTTGAGTCTAGATTCAATCCTTATGAGTTGTTCCCAAATTGGTCTTAGAGTTAAACTACAAGCTTTCTTTTTTCCAACCATTCAATCTATTAGAAATTGTGAGCTACTAAACACTTGAATATGAGAGACTCGATTATCTACAATACATTTCATCAAGAATATATAGGAACATATAATTAATCCGCATTATTAATCCCCTCGGGCCAGAACAAGTTTTGAACATGAAATTATGTAAATCACCAACAAAGAAAACACCACCAATTGCAGTAATAGATGGTATCCATTGGCAAGCACCATGAAAAAAAAACTTTTATTCTTATTTGTATCCATCGAAACAATTAGTCTAGTACGAGCATAGGGTCTCATGCAAATCCATTCATATTGCTTTAATTTGCTTGGAAATATGAAAGTAAAGAGCCTCTTAACCCTAAATAATAGCATCATTTATAGCCAATTAAATCCCCCATAATAAAACAAAACACAATGATTTATGGTGTTCTCTCAAATTTGTTTCCATAAATTTGTATTGATAAGACCCAACCCCACTCATTCAACATGAGTGTATCATTCCAAACAACATGAGAAATTGGGCACATTGCAAATAGGTGAGTGTTGTTTTCTTCAACATTCTTAGACAACACACATCCACTGGGCCCTTGGCCACTCCTATTTTGATGTATTCCATGTAGTAAATTTTCTCTTTAAAGTTGACCACATAAATTTTCTTATCTTTAAGGGCACTTTGACCTTCCAAATAATCTTCCACCATCATTTTAGCTCACCATGGCCTAGCTCCAAAAATAAATCTTTATATCCTAGATAATTAGTGTATTAGCCATAAATTTTATTTTTTTGTCCAATCTAAGAAGTCCACTTCATCCCCAAATCTAACATGGATTAATTGTAACTTGTTTACATAAGCATTCCAACTGATTATTGAATTATTCTCTAAAACTAATTGAATAGTTGACTTCCATTAGCCCAAAAACAAGTTGGAACAATATCATACACAGGGCTAAAGCAAAAATTTCTTGGTTGTAAGACCCATCAAGGTTCATTAAGCATTAGAAATTTTTGAGTTCTTTTGCTCAAATTGCTTTGATCCAATATGAAATTTGTAGAAGGAGAAATGCATTGTCTTGTCAAGGCTTTGATACCATATAAAAATTGAGCTCACAACAATCTATGAACCAAGACAAAACTCACAAATAGATCTCACAAGCAATTTACTCATAATTGACAAGAAACAGTGCAAAAAATGGGTTGCAGATGTATAATGCTTTCATTAATCAAAAAAGTAAATGGATACAATCTGGATGATGTTTACAATGTAATACACTGGTATTAATAACTAGACAATTCGAATGCATAAGAGGAAATTCGAATTGGTTAACTCAGACTAACTGAATGGATAACTGGACATGTTTGAATCACTATTGGAGCCTAACTAGTTAGCTCCAGTTGTCTAAATCAATGCCTCAATTAGTTAGAATCAATTAAACTAATGTAACCGATTCCTAACTAGGCTTGACTAGTCACCAACTGAACTCAACTGAAGGAGGTTGGTGTTGGCACTCCCAGTGGCTCCTAAATTGTAGGGATTGGTCTATAGGCACCTAAAATGATGCATGCAAATGCAGTCAGTGGAATTAGCCTCAATTAGTGTTCTCCACACTCTAGTAACTGGTACATGTGGCCCAATTAGGCCATGTGGACCCAATGGTACTAGTGACTCAATAATGACTGAAAAGACTCCTAATTTAGGCATAATTGACCAATTTGGACAAGGGAGGATTATAATCCTAACATTCACAAAATTATTAAGAATTGTATTGTTTATAGCTATTTTATTTCATCCCTAGGTCTATCCAAGTAATATTGGAAAAAGGTTGAAAAAGATTAAAAAATGGTTCTTAGTTTAGGAACTAGGAGTTTAAATAAAACTTATTAAACACATTTACTTAAAATTTGAATAAGAATGAAAGATAGATGCATGAGCTACATTCAATACTTTTACAAAAAGAGAATAATAAATAAGTTCCAACATAGATACTCATAATTTGAAGAAGAAGAGAAGATAGATGTATTACTGGTATTCAATGCATTTACAAAAGAGAATAATAAAGGAGTTGCTCTAGTAAAAGGTTGTGATTCTAAAAAAATTTGAGATTATCATGATTAGTTTCATAAATTTATGGTATTTCAAAGAGAAAATAAATACACGTTAAAAAGATTGCATTGTCATATCAAGATCACTCGTCATAACCTAGTAGTAAAACAATGAGATGAAAAAATATAAGTATGGAAGAACCTCTATACATTGCAAACAAAGAGTTAATTAAAAATCAAGAAATGAGATGATACATTGTCAAAAATATGAAAAAATTACAAAACAAAATCACTCCATTTACTATAAAGATTTAAGTATCCCAAAATCTATATAGTTACTTAAAAAAACATTTTAGAAGACCAAAAAAGAGAGTATATAGTAGGTTGAGTATAGTGGAAATAAAATATTTATATTTTCATGGCTATTCTCTTTAGGCTCTAGGTCTCTCCAATTAATCTTGGAAAAATGTTGAAAGAGTTCAAAAAAAGGTTCTTAGTAGAGGAACTTAAAGTTCAAATACAAACTAGTTACTTTATGAGGGAGCAAAAACTGCCCACACTGTAAATTTTGAAGAACAAGCTAAGATAGGAATTCAATGCATTTACAAAAGATAATAATAAAGAAGTTGTCTTGCTAAACATATGTGATTCTAGAAAAAATAGGACTACGATGATTACTTTCATAAAGTTATGGTTCTTCAAAGAGAAAATAGAGATACATTAAAAAAATTACATTGTCATTTCAATATCACTTTTCAAAACCTAGTAGTAAAAAAAACTAAATGAAAAACTTAAAATATGGAAGAATCTCTATTCTTTGCAAATAGAAATAAATTAAAAATAAAGGCATGGAATGATACAATGTCAAAAGTATGAAGAAATTACAAAACAAAACCACTCAATTTACTATAAAGATTTAAGTATTCTCATATCTATATACTTTGAAGAAAACAATGTAAGAACACCAAATATATACTATATAGTAGGTTGAGAATGCTAGAAATCAAAGAGTTGTATTTTTTAATGGCTTCCATCTTTGGGCTCTATAGCTCTCCAACTAATGTTGGAAAAATGTTGAAATTGTGTGAAAATGGTTCATAGTAGATGAAGTAGGAGTTCAGAAACAAACCCATTGTATTATAATACAACATAAATACCCAAAATTAAAATTTAAAGAAGATAGGGTTGATGCATAAGCGACATTCAATGTTTTTACAAAAGAGAATAATAAATAAGTTGCAATACACATAATTAATGTATGAAGAAGAAGATAAGATGGATGCATTAGTGGCATTCAATGCATTTACAAAAGAGAATAATAAAGAGGATGTTATGGTAAATAGATGTGATTCTACCAAAGTTGAGATTATGATGACTACTTTCATAAAGTTATGGTGCTTCAGAGAGAAAATATAGATACATATTAAAAAATTCACATTGTCATTTTAGGATTAGTTCTCATAACCTAGGAAAAAAACAACTAGATGCAAAAGTATAAGTATGGAAGAACCTCTTTGCAAATAAATAGAAATTAAAAATGTGTGATTCTAGCAAACTTGAGATTACTATGACTACTTTCACAAAGTTATGATACTTCAAAGAGAATATAGATACATTAAAAAAATTGCATTGTATTAACACTACAACAAAAACTGGATTTAGCGCCAGATTTTAGTGTAATTTTTTCTCAATTGTGATGAACAATTTGGCGCTAAAACAGGCGCTATTGTACATTTTCGTAAAATGTCGTCTATTATGTCTTTTGTTTCATCTTTTTAAACGTCCATTTTTGCTTCCTTTGTTGCGCCCATTTTTTTTGCGTCTTTTTTTACACCTTTTTTTGTGCGCAATTTTGCATATTGTATTGCATCTTTTTTGCGCCCTTGGTTATGTCCTTGTTTGCACCCATTTTGGCGCCCAGTTTAGCATCCAATGTTGCATCTGATGTTGCTCCTAATTTGACGTTAAGTTTGGCACACAATTTTGTATCTATTTTTACGTCTACATTTGCATCTAGCTTTACGTCTAGTTTTACTTCCAATTTTGCATCCCATTTTACATATTTTTTTGCGTCCATGTTTGTGCCCAAAATATCATCATATTTCATGTCCTCTTTTGCGTTTAGGTTTGCACCTACTATTCCATCCTGGTTAATGTCTTTTTTTGCATCTAGGTTTGCACCCAGCTTGCACCTAATGTTGCACCTATGTTTGTGTGTAATATTGTGTCATGTTTTACATCCAATGTTTCAACCCATTTTACACCCAATATTGTATCTTGTTTTATGCCTTTCTTTGTGCCAAGTTTTGCTTACAGTTTTGCGCCTAGTCTTGTGCTTGGCTTTACATCGAATGATGCATCCAATGATGATAATGATGACCATGATGATGAGGATGAGGATGAGGGTGACGATGAAGATGATGATGAACAATGATGGTGATGATGAGGAGGATGATGACTAAGATGATGATGAGGAGGATGAGGGTGATGATGATGATGATGAGGATGAGGATGAGGATGATGATGATGTCAATGATGATGATGATGATGATGATGACCATGATGATGATGATGATGATGAGGATGAGGATGAGGATGAGGATGATGATGATGAGGATGAGAGTGATGATGATGAACAATGATGGTGATGATGAGGAGGAGGATGACTATGATGATGGTGATGAGGATGAGGGTGATGATGATGATGATGATGATGATGACCATGATGAAGCTGATGAGGATGATGATGATGATGATGATGATGACTATGATGATGATGATGAGGATGAGGGTGACGATGAATATGATGATGAACAATGATGGTGATGATGAGGAGGATGATGACTATGATGATGATGATGAGGATGAGGGTGATGGGGAGGAGGAGGAGGAGGATGAGGATGATGATGATTATGATGATGATGATGACCATGATGATGATGATGAGGATGAGGGTGATGAGGAGGAGGAGGAGGATGAGGATGATGAGGATGATGAGGATGGTGATGATGATGAGGATGAGGGTGACGATGAAGATGATGATGAACAATGATGGTGATGAGGAGGAGGATGATGACTATGATGATGATGACGACGAGGGTGATGATGATGACGATGATGACCATGATGATGATGATGAGGATGAGGGTGATGAGGTGGAGGAGGAGGAGGAGGATGATGATGATGATGATGATGATGAGGATGGTGATGGTGATTACGATGATGACGATGAGAATGATGATGGTGATGATGATGATGATGATGATGATGAACAATGATGAGGAGGAGGAGGAGGAGGAGGAGGATGACTATGATGATGATGATGAGGATGAGGGTGATTATGATGATGATGATGATGAGGATGAGGGTGGTGATGATGATGATGATGATGGTGATGATGATGATGGTGATGATGATGAGGATGAGGGTGGTGGTGATGATGATGATGATGAGGTTGATGATGATGATGATGAGGATGAGGATGATGATGGTGATGATGATGATGATGATGATGAGGACGATGATGATGATGATGATGACGATGGTGACGATGAGGATGATGATGGTGGTGATGATGATGACGATGACGATGGAAAATGATGATGATGATGATGGAGGATGATGGTGATGATGATGAGGAGGAGGAGGAGGATAATGATGATGATGATGATGATGATGATGACAAACAATGATGGTGATGATGATGAGGACAAGGATGATAATATGATGAGGATGATGAGGATGATGACTATGATGATGATGAGGATGACGATTAAAAGAACACAATAACGATAAAAATTTTGATTAAAGTCACCTATCGTCAATCGACGAATCATCACTAGCGGTTTGCAGTGAGAGCGTACGTTGATCCATCGGTACTCGTTCTGGATTTTTTACATCCAAAAGGGCTACCAAACAAGCATTCTCGTGACTTTATAACGTCCTTTGAGCATTGACATAAATCAATCTTCAATCTCTCTGTTAATGTTGCAAATTTTCCCTTGAAGCTGAATAGATCGAAGGACGGGAGGAATTATTGTTTTCTTGGATGCACAACCCATGGCTTCGTTCACTGACCTATTTTCTTGGATGCACAGCCCATGGCTTCGTTCACCGCCCTATTTTCTTGGTTGCACAGCCCATGGCTTTGTTCACTGTTAAAAAGAGGAATTATTTGTGTCCATCATAGTGTTGTCTAAATGGTATTATAATGGGATAAGGATGCCATTACTATTTTTTACTCTCGTACCAAATTAGTTAAGACAAACGCATATGTGTTATAGCTTTATCATATCGCATATGTGATATGAATAAACTATAACGCACATGCGTTATAATGCATATGCATTATTTTAAAATTAAAATAATTGGCGGGAATAAGGTTTGGCATTAGGTTCGGAAATAACTTTGGAATACCGAACCTATTGGCTAGGACAAATAAACCAGGGCCATTGCTTGTCTTTTAGAACTCTATCAATATGCTCAGTTTAGATGGCGTGTTTTGCTATGACATACACAATATTTTTTTATGAAAATCTAGGATATTGTAGAGTATGATCTTACGATTTTGAATATGTAATTTTTTCCTTCAAAACTATGTTTTATTTATTTATAATTATTTTTCTAAATGACACACGTCAACTTTCGAAAATACATACATCGATTTTTTGTTATATAACTTTTGATTTCCATCACCATTTCCCAATAAAACTATATGGTGCACTAGACGAGATCAAGCTCTGCGATTTTATATTTAGAAATCAAGGATTTCATTAATTTTTGCCCCTAAAGTGTTGCACCTGCACATAAGGTTTTAATTTCAAGCTTTTGTGACTTCAATAATTAATAATAAAAAAAATAATTCATGAAAATTTCTAAATAAATAGTGTTGCACTAGGCCCATATGTCCTTTATATGTATGCAATATTTTATCCCAAATTGACATCATTTACCTCATATATTGCTGCACCCGCACAAACATATATGTTAAGATGTGCTGAAAATTTGAAAAGCCACTTTCACGGAAACTAATTTTATAATTATTTACACACATTTTCTCTGCGTAAATGCTATATATTATGAAAGTTGATTCAATTTCCTATATTTTCTCTTTTTACTTCATCTTCAAATAAGTTAGGGAAGTACTCCTAATTGTTACCTAAAGTCAGGTTTTTTCCTTTATTCCGGTATTATGTGACATTTAAAGTGTCTTTAAAGGAGTCCATGATTGTGCATCAACCCATACACTAGTGCTAGTATATACACTAGTATATATTCTAGTATATACACTAGTGTATATTATAGTATATACACTAGAGTATACTAGAATATACACTAGTGTATAGTGTATATTCTAGTGTATACACTAGTGCTAGAATATACACTAGTGTATATATTCTAGCACTAATGTATATTCTAGTATATACACTAGTGCTATATACTATAATATACACTGGTGTATATATTCTAGAACCAATGTATATTCACTAGTGTATATTCTAGAATATATGCACTAGTGTATATACAAGAATATACACTACAACACACTAGTGCTTGGATTTTCAACAATACATTAATTATTATATAGTGGTATATACCGATGTATATTACAATATATTATAATGTAGATACTAAAATATATCTAGGTAGATACTAAAGTATATTATCTAGGTATATACGTTGATGTATATTCTAGTAATATAAACTAGTGTATATACCTGAATGTGTATACATTGCTTGATGTAGTACTGTATTGTAACTAGTATATACACAAGCGTATATACTAGAATATACACTATTAAATGCACTAGTGTATATTCTAGTATATACACTAATGTATATAATAGAATAAACACCAGTGTATATAATATAAACACCACTAGTGTACTAGAATATATACTAGAATACACTAGTGTATATTCTAGTATATACACTACCCTATATACCTAGTTACAATATAGTAATGCATACACTAGTGGTGTTTATATTATACACACTGGTGTATATTCTAGTAGAATTTAATTTATTTTACATTAGAATTTAATTTATTTTACTAAAAAAATAATATTATAAAAAAAGTACTTAAACAAAGTGTAAATTATATTTCTAACCTTCTTGAATGAAATATAAAGAATAATGTAAAGGGAAAGATCCTAAAACATTTTAATAAAGACTTTAAACTAAAAAAAAAATTATAAAATAATTTAACAGGTCAAACTATTATGTTCATGATAATTAATTTAAATAAAAAATAATTCATGAACATATTTTTGTGTTAATTAATTGTGATTTTGTTTATTGATTTCAATTACAAAATTTTGTGACTAATTTATATAAATAAACTAAATTAATAAATAAGCTAAAACATACTTTATTGATCACTATAAGTATCAATAAACATAATTCTTAGTGTTATAAATTAACATTATTTGATTCATACCTATTCCAAAATTACAATGATAGTGATATAATATTACACTAAAAATTATGTAACACATTAAAAAATTATATTTATTTTTACTTTTTTTTTAAAATAATTCAATCTTATTATTCTCTTTGAATTTTAATTTGACCTAGATCGACATGTTTTAAATTGGACATAAAAACAAATTCATTAAACAAAAATGGATAGAATATTTGAAACATTTCCAAAAAAAAAATTTGAAACATATAATTACATAACATATAATAAAATTTTAATTTTAAAAAAATTTATAAATTAAAAAAACTTAAAAATTTACATATTTAATTAATAATACTTGATTAAAATGATAATAAAACATTCAAATACTTTAACCTAAAATAAGATTTCATATTTTAAAAAAATAAAATGACAAGAAAAATACTAAAAGATAGATTAATTAATTATAAATACATAGTATAGAGATCTAAACTAATTATTAAAAAAAAATATGTTTTATAGCTCCATGACACACAATAGTCTAAAAAAATAGATTAATTTATAGTAAATACATAGCATAGAGATCTAAACTATTATAATAAAAAAAAAGATATGTTTCATAGCTTCATAACACACAATAGTTTAGTAGTAGTTATGCTACTTTTTACATTGACTATTTCTATGGATGACAACTACTTTGAGTGGCTTCCTCCGAGCAATGTTGTTGGATTGCATATGACTCAACCAAGCAAGTCTATTTCTAAATCCAACTTGACTTAGAATCAAAGGTGTAAGCTTTGTGTGTTTCAAGAGCTCTAGTTTCTTCATTCACCTATAGATGACAAAAAAACATAACTAAAAAACTAAGAATTCTTGATAGCATTAAGAAGATCACTTGTATAACAGTACAAAAATAAAACATAAGATTTCATGTATAAAACCAAAATATTTACTCACTTGTGTAGAATTAAGAGTGTTCTACATATGACCTATCTCGTAAGTGTCATCTAATCTTACACCATCTTGTAAGCACTCTTCTAAAAAACTTTGTGGCAATATTTGTAAAGATATTTTTATAAAGATATTTGGATATCATTTTCCATTAACATTTAATATTTTCTCCAAATATTTTATTTTAATAAGTTATTCATCATTTTTATATCCATAAATCTCATTTCAATTATAAATTTGTACTCTACTATATATTACAAAAAATATGTCAATTTCTCACTATCTATAAACAATATCAATTCCTATAGCTTTATGTTCACAATCTCATTGTTACATTTCTATTAATTCTTTTAACTCTTATTAATATAAATATTTGATTAATTTTTATTTTATTAATATATTTATAAAATCTACCAACATTGTGATAATAATAATATTTATTTTTACAAACATGTAATTAACTTATGATTAAATCTATAATTGAAGTTTACCAACCAATATCCAAATAAACTATTTTTCTTCCATCCTTAATAATAATAAATAAATAAAATCTAAATTAATTTTTTTATGGATTTTTCAAAATAATAATCTATATCATCTTTTTATTGGTTTTTGAAAACTAGAATTAATGGTGATTATCACTCTTCTAATATTAAATATATGCCTAACCAAAAATAAAAATATCTCTTTTTATTTTAATTTTATAATAAAATTAAAAAAAAGAGAGATATTATTCATAAAAGAAATAAAATTGCTAAAAAGAAGCCTCCACTATTTTAAAATAGTTTACATATTATGAAATAACACCTACTATTTTAAAATACTTTACAAAAATGGCTACACCTCCATTTATTTTGTATACTTAGGATAGAACATTGAATCCGAAGATTACTCTACACTTCTTTCATGTGATGAACCAGTCAGTCCTGGTAATCCAAAGCAGTTAAATTATTAGATAAGTCACTCTTTACATGCACATGGTTGTCAATTTTAAAAAATTACACTATTCATTTATATATAATGAATATATAATAACAATGGTCAAATTTTCGTTTAAAAATATGCATAATTCAAATCCAAGATTAGAGAATTCTCTACCTCTTATCATTGTCCATATTCTTAAGTGAGAAGATCTCCTCTTAAGTGAGAAGATCTCCTCTAAGACTCATCATAGTCCAAAAGACTTTCAGAAAATATAAGACCACCAAAAAGATAAATTGAATATTGCATTGGCAGAATTTATGCTTCAATAAACTAATATGTTCATCAAATTTCCACACTTTTGCACAGCAAGACATAAAATGTTATGGAGCACAACACTTGTAAACCCAAAATCTGTATGAGTTTAAAACATTAGGCTACTGCGATTTCAAGAAGCATGCAGGGTGTCTTGGCATTTATAGCTTCCTAGATCAATCCTGGGCCGTTCTCCACAAACTGTATGCAAAAATAAATAGCTCTTTGAAAGAAAGAAGGGCATAACAAAAAAAGCATTAACTTGTTAGCTAATGGGACTTTTTTTGATAAAATGGTGAAGAGACAACAACAGATCTAGTGAAGAGTCGACAACAAATTACACTCAACAATCAAATGTTCTTCCTCATCATCTGGTGTAATATTTGGTTCATTTGCTATGTATTAAAATGACATTGAAAACTTGGATTTCACATGGAAGCACTCCCAACAAATCTCGGAGAGGGTGAAATTGTTCTTCTAAAAATTTATCTACGCCCTCCTTTGTGTAAAGTTGTTCTTCAGAATTTATCTACGCCTTCCTCTGCTCTCTGGTTGTAGCTGGATTTTGCTCATGAAGTAGCGGATAGGCGTGGTAATAATTTTTTGCAAATTCAACCTGCGCGGACATTTTCAAATTTAAATTTGCCGCCTATTATGACATTCAAAATGGCATACATATTGACCATATGCATGGCCATAAAAGGACAAGGGAAAATTCATATGGCACCTCTAGCGGACGACCGAATAAGAGTTTTACGGCCCCATGGTATTGATCGATGATATGCATAGATGTTTGACGACACATCGCATGGGCCCATGCTCTTCATCAAGATTCCCATGGCTACCGCGCATATGCATAAAGATGTGGATGTCATGTTGATGGGGATGCCGCATACTCGCTGACAGACTCTTTAAGAGTCTGCAGCGGGGTGCTTAGCACTCGCTGATGTATATCTCAATTCTCCAGTCAAACTCAACCGTAGTACAGTGTGCTGGGCATATTATAGGACATTTTGGTAGGTAAGTGGATATTAAGATATCGATCCTTAAATTGAAAACCACCAAGCAAAGGTAGCCGGTTTCATTAGTTTGGTCATCACATGATCCGAGGAAGGAGGCCCGAAAGCGCACTAACCAAGGCAGCATTCAGATACGTGGTTGGCTCCAAATGGTTATAATCAGACCTCACATCATGGAATTCATCATTTGAATCGGGTCCTCCCACCACAGCGCCAATGTGAACGTTTGCATTCGGTGAATCACTGTTCGACCATTCCATCATTCCCTGGCGAGGTGACACCCTATCTTCTCCGGCATTGCATGAATAGATGCTCCGGCTAATGTACTGCTCCAAACCGCACCATATAGTACATCTTCGATGGCTTCTCGCCCAGTATATAGTCTACCTGATCAAGCCATCGATTACAAACAATTTCTCAGATCTTGAAAAGTTAGTTAATTTCTAAATGTAATTGATGTGATAAACCCCACCCTCTTGCTATATTTACCTGGCTTTGTGCAAAGCTTCGAATATCAGAAGCGATAAAGGAAACACCGGCACACTGTATGAAATAATTGTTTCCATCCACAAGTATGTCCGAGTATACAATCATCCCAGTTGAAGCGCTAGCTACGTACTGTAAATTGATGCTGTCTCTTTATACAGAACCCCCCCTGCAAATTTTTTGTGATTAACTTTCAAAGAAGGCAAATGAAGAAAGATCTCAAGGAATATGCAAATTCAACATGGCCAATTCTTGTTCAACACTACTCAGAGTACTCTTCTTCTTTCTGTAATATATAGGTGATTTATGGTGGAAAATAGGTAAGAGGAAAAACTAACGAATCACTTAACGGATTGAGATTAGAAAAATCACGGGGTTCTCTCGGCATGAATAATGTGCATCGAAAAATGAGTAAGAAACCTGGACAACATTATCAGCAAATGCAAACAAACAAATCCATAACGTCTTAGATTCAACATGGGAATTCATGCAAACAAACGTGACCTAGAGTACTTCGATCCTCATTTTAATGTCTTTTTGCTTCAAAACTCACTTTCTTATCCATGAAACCTAGAAATTAGACTGAATCATCACACTGATTTGCATGCAGAGAAAAATGTAAGACACGCAAAACCTCAATATGAACCGTGCAGATACAAACTAATGTGTGACACGGAAAATACCAGTGGGAGCTTTAAAGATACTCAAGAAAAACAGTTCAAAACAGAGTTCAAGAGAAAAATAATTCTGTTTTATTACAATAAATTGTATAGGTACATATACATCAATGGATCAATTTCGAGATCCTACAATCGAGCTGCCGATCCTACAGTCATGCTGCAGATCCTATAATCAAGCTGCAGATCCTAAAAAAGGATAGGAAACAACCATCTACAGGATAGGAAAGAATCATAGAGAGAATAGGAAAGAATCAGTCCATATCGCAACACTCCCTCTCAAGTTGGTGCATAGATGTCACACATGCCCAACTTGCCCAAAAACTTTGAGAACACTCGACTTGAAACTGCTTTGGTAAGAATATCGGACAACTGATCCTCTGATCGAATCTTAGGCAACTCCATGATCTCCTAATCCAGCTTCTCCTTAATGAAGAATCTATCTACCTCCAGATGTTTTGTTCGATCATGTTGAACCGAATTATGAGCAATATCACATGCTGCTTTATTATCACAATACAGTCGAATTGGGTGCCTAGGCAAATAGCCCAAATCTTTGAGGAGAAGTCTTAGCCACAATGCTTCACATACTCTAAGTGCCATACCTCTAAATTCAGCCTCTGCACTTGATCGGGCAACAACATTCTGTTTTTTTGCTTCTCCACGTAACAAGGTTACCTCCTACAAAGGTGAAATAACCTGAAGTAGAACGCCTGTCATCGACTGCTCCAGCCCAGTCAGCATCAGTATATGCATCCACGCTTTGATAATCTTCATTTTTAGTGAATAAAATTCATTTTCCAGGAGTAGATTTCAAATATCTCAGAATGCGCATAACTGCATTCATGTGTTGCTCACTAGGATTATGCATAAACTGGCTAACAATACTCAAGGCATAGGCAAGGTCTGGCCTTGTGTGTGCTAAGTACATCAATCTTCCTACGAGTCTTTGGTATCTCCCCTTATCAACTAGTACCTGATAAGACCCAACACATAACTTCAATCCTTCTTCCACTGGTGTATCAGCGGGTTGGCATGCTGACATGTTAGTTTCCTGTAACAAGTCTAAGGCATATTTTCTTTGAGATAGAAAAATCCCCTTATCAGATCGAGACACTTCGATCCCAAGGAAATATTTCAAGGGGCCAAGGTCTTTCATTTAAAATTCTCTAGACAAGTAATCCTGTAGAGCCTTCCTTTCTTCAAGATCATTTCCTGTAACCACCATGTCATCCACATATACAATAAGTGCAGTTATCTTACCCTGTTGTTTCTTCAAGAATAAAGTGTGGTCTGACACTAACCAAAGGCTTTCATAGACTTTGTGAACCTTCCAAACCATGCTCTCGGAGACTGTTTCAACTAATACAGTGACTTCTTTAATCTACACACCTTTCGACTATGCGTTTCTGGTATCATGCATCATGGTGGGAGTTCCATGTAAACTTCTTCGGACAACTCGCCATGTAGAAAGGCATTCTTCACATCAAACTGTTGTAATGGCCAACCCAAGTTCGCAGCAAGAGACAACAAGACTCGTACTGTATTGATTTTAGCTACAGGTGCAAATGTCTCTGTATAATCAATCCCATAGGTTTGGGTGTATCCTTTTGCCACCGGTCTCACCTTAAAGCGTTCAATTGCACCATCTGCTTTGTACTTCACAGTGTAAACCCACTGACATCCGACTGGTTTCTTTCCTGGTGAACGATCAACAAGTTCCTAGGTTTTATTCTCCTGCAAAGATTTCAACTCCTCATTCATAGCGGATTTCCACCTTGGGTCAGCTAAGGCTTCCTACACATTGTTAGGAATAGATACAGTAGATAACTGATTTACAAATGACTGATTTGATTCTGACAAACGATGGTTAGACACATAATGACTCATGGGGTATTTAACGTTACTGGAAAGCTCGGGTTCATATGTGGGTTTAGGAATACCTCTGGTGTGACGTTGTGGTAGCTGTCTTCTAAATGGTGCAGGAGCATCCTCAGCAAGCGATTGGTTTGGTGTATCAGCTTCCTGTGGTTTGAGAGACTCGGACATGGGTGGAGCCACAACTTCAGTTTTTGGGTGTTCATCACTACTTTGATCGAAAGTCAAACCACCCACATCCAATTCACCCACTTCTTGATTCAGCACATCAGAGAGTTCCCCTACTTCAGGGATGTGAACAACCACATCTTCAGAAATGTGATCATCATAGTCTAGAGTCTGAATTTCCTTCTGGTACTCCCCCTGAAGTTCAGGCTCAGAGGAAAAATACATCGAGTCTTCATGAAAAATTACATCTAATGTAATAAACATTCGTTGGGTTGGAGGATGATAGCATCGGTACCCCTTTTGATAAGAAGCATATCCAAGAAAGACACATCGTAGCGCTCGAGGAGACAACTTGTTGCGCTGATGCTTATGGAGGTGTACAAAAGCTACACAACCAAAGATGTGAGGAGATAAATTTGGGACGGCTGGAGCAACAATCGCTTTAGTAAGAGCCTGAGATGGTGTCTGGAAATTAATAGTGCTGGAGGGTACCCAGTTGATCAAATATGCTGCAGAGGTAAGTGCTTCTCCCCAATAGGATAATGGCATATGGGATTCTATCAATGAAGCATGGACAACCTCCAACAAGTGGCGGTTTTTTCTCTCAGCCACCCCATTCTGCTGAGGTGTATTAGGACAAGTAGTTTGATGAATAGTTCATTGTGCTTTCAGATACTGCTGAAGTTTAGAACTCAAATATTCTCCTCCATTGTCACTACGGAGAACTTGAACATGTGCATTGTACTGAGTACGAACCATTTTATAAAAATTTTGAAATAACAAATTCACTTCACTTTTAGACTTCATCAAGCACACCCAAGTCATCCTGGTATAGTCGTCAATAAAAGTAACAAACCAACGTGATCCACCAAAGGTAGTAACTTTGGAACATCAGAATGTATGACCATAAAAGGAACTGGACTTTTATTCAAACTTAATGGAAACAAAGCACGATGGATTTTTGCAAGTTCACAAACATCACAACGGAAACTAGAAACATCAAATTTGACAAATAAACTAGGAAATAGTTTCTATAGGTAACCAAAGGAGGCATGCCCCAAACGTCGATGCCATAACTAGATTTCAGATTTCTTCTTCTCCCCCTTAGAGCCATCCATCGTTAAAGCTTGACATAACTTGTCCGAACTCTTTGACACTAACTCCAAGTAATACAACTTTCCTCGCCTAACACCACAACCAATCGTTTACCTCGTTCGGATGCCCTTAAACACACAAAAATCAGGCCAAAAAATTACAATACAAAGTAAGGTAGTGGTGATTTGGGAAACTGACAACAGATTATAATCCAAAGATGGAACAACTAAAACATAATCTAGATTTAAAGTATCAGTGAGCGGTAAAGACCATTTTCCAATAATTGGGGCCGAAGAGCCATTAGCAGTGGAAACAAATTTTTGTGTGGATGGTTTAAGAGGCGAGACCTATCTAGAATCAAACGTCATATGATTCGTAGCATCGAAATCAATTATCCATGCACTATTAGAAACAAGTGTATAAATATTTAAAACCTTACCACCATTACCTGCTGCTGCTGCTAATGCCAAGATCTGACCAGCAACACCATCCGCTGTTTTTGTTTCGACAACTGTAGCATTGGAGGTCCTCTTGGAATTCTTCTTTCGTGAATCACGACTATGATCCCACCATTCTGGATACCCCACAAGTTCAAAGCAGTGGCTCTTGGTATGACCAGTTTGATTGCAATGAGTGCATCTGTAGGTGGATTTATCGACACCATCAGTGTTCTTAGGCTGGCTTTGGGAAGATCGGTTCTGATTAGACCGATTTCGAGTCACCATGGCTAAAGCTTCAGATTTTTCTGGTTCTCCATTCATCATTGCAAGTCGAACAGATTCACGGCGGACCAAAGCATAACATGCTTCCAATTCGGGGATAGGATCCTTTCTCAAAATTTCACCACGGATTTGTTTGAATTCACCATCTAATCCAGCAAGAAAAATATGCACCCTTCGTCGTTGAACTGATTTTCGGTAAGATTCAACATCATTCTCACTTTCCATAATCACCTTATCACGATGATCCAACTCACAAAATATCTCGGTTAATTCTCCATAATACACTGAGAGTGTTCTGCCATTCTGTTTCACAGAGAAGGCCCTCTGATTCAAGACAAACACCTGCAATTCATCTGCTCCATCATAAAAAGCTTTTGAAAGAGCTTTCCAAATATCTCGAGTGGTGGGTAAGCGAATATACCGCTTCATGATTTCTGGGGACATAGACGTCAACAACCATTTCTTGACCTTTTGATTGTCTGCATACCACTTCTCATATCCATCATCCTTCTCGGTAGGTGATTGTGAATTATCACGAATGAAAGAGAGTTTCTCCTTCTCAGCAATATGCATCTCCATGATTTGAAACCACAAATCATAGTTTGTTTCATCGAGTACAATCCCTGCATTAAACGACGAACTTTCAGATTGAATAATAATGGGAGCAGATTTGGTCCCAGATGTTTTAGAATCTAAGTTGGCCATGGTTCAATGGAGAGTACTAGCGATTTAAGCTTCTTGGCTCTGATACCAAGTTCAAAACAGAGTTCAAGAGAAAAATAATTATGTTTTATTACAATGAATTGTATAGGTACATATACATCAATGGATCAATTTCCAGATCCTACAATCGAGCTGCCGATCCTACAGTCATGCTGCAGATCCTATAATCAAACTGGAGATCCTAAAAAAGGATAGGAAACAACCATCTACAGGATAGGAAAGAATCATAGAGAGAATAGGAAAGAATGGATAAGAATAGGAAAGAATCAGTCCATATCGCAACAAAAACGGCTCCCGTTGACTTACCAGATCGTTTAAATAGTAAGATTTGTGGTATAGGATAAATGTGTAATGCCTAGCACGAAACAGGTGACATGTCCCAAGGAGAGATTAGTTAACGAGTGACATGAAATCATGAAGAACAACCGAAGAAATTTATTCCCTAGTCCTTGCTACCACTCGGGTAATTACTCTTGGGCAACCTTGTTCACATTTTCTCAAATTCCTACATGTTCACATTTTGATTAAAGTATATTCGCACTCCTATGCTGTGGATTTTTCATCCAAAGTATATTCACACTCCTCCAAGGTATATTTACATTCACATTTTTATAGATGGTTTTAAGACAATATTTGAGATAATTTTAGATAAACAGTTTAACTTAAAATAAAAAATAAAACCTCTCTATTATCTTAAATATAGTTTTTAAGAGAGTGTATGAAATTATTGTCTTAAAAATTTATTTGAATTTAAATTTGCCGCCTATTATGACATTCAAAATGGCATACATATTGACGATATGCATGGCCATAAAAGGACGAGGGAAAATTACTATGGCACGTCTGCCAGTTTCATAAGGAAGAACGTACACCTCTGAGTTTCAGAAGGAGGGCCGAGGCCTGCTCGGGGCCTGCACAAGAAACGGACGATCGACGGAATAAGAGTTTTACGGCCCCATGGTATTGATCGATGATATGCATAGATGTTTGACAACACATCGCATGGGCCCATGCTCTTCATCAAGATTCGCATGGCTACCGCGCAGCCGGGTGCTTAGCACTCGCCGATGTGTATCTCCAGTCAAACTCAACTGTAGTACAGTGTGCTGTGCATATTATAAGACATTTTGGTAGGTAAGTGGATCGATCCTTAAAATGAAAACCAGCAAGCAAGGTAGCCGCCGGCCGGTTTCATTAGTTTGGTCATCACATGATCCGAGGAAGGAGGCCCGAAAGCGCACTAACCAAGGCAGCATTCAGATACGTGGTTGGCTCCAAATGGTTATAATCAGACCTCACATCATGGAATTCATCATTTGAATCGGGTCCTCCCACCACAGCGCCAATGTGAACGTTTGCATTCGGTGAATCACTGTTCGACCATTCCATCATTCCCTGGCGAGGTGACACCCTATCTTCTCCGGCATTGCATGAATAGATGCTCCGGCTAATGTACTGCTCCAAACCGCACCATATAGGACATCTTCGATGGGTTCTTGGTCAGTATATAGTCTACCTGATCAAGCCATCGATTACAAACAATTTCTCAGATCTTGAAAAGTTAGTTAATTTCTAAATGTAATTGATGTGATAAACCCCACCCTCTTGCTATATTTACCTGGCTTTGTGCAAAGCTTCGAATATCAGAAGCCATAAAGGAAACACCGGCACACTGTATGAAATAATTGTTTGCATCTACAAGTATGTCCGAGTAAACAATCGTCCCAGCTGAAGCGCTAGCTACGTACTGTAAATTGATGCTGTCTCTTGTATACAGAAGCCCGCCCTCAAATTTCTTGTGATTAGCTTTCAAAGAAGGCAAATGAAGAAAGATCTCAAGGAATATGCAAATTCAACATGGCCAATTCTTGTTCAACACTACTCAGAGTACTCTTCTTCTTTCTGTAATATATGGGTGATTTATGGTGGAAAATAGGTAAGAGGAAAAACTAACGAATCACTTAACGGATTGAGATTAGAAAAATAACGGGGTTCTCTCGCCATGAATAATGTGCATCGAAAAATGAGTAAGAAACCTGGACAACATTATCAGCAAATGCAAACAAACAAATCCATAACGTCTTAGATTCAACATGGGAATTCATGCAAACAAACGTGACCTAGAGTACTTCGATCCTCATTTTAATGTCTTTTTGCTTCAAAACTCACTTTCTTATCCATGAAACCAAGAAATTAGACTGAATCATCACACTGATTTGCATGCAGAGAAAAATGTAAGACACGCAAAACCTCAATATGAACCGTGCAGATACAAACTAATGTGTGACACGAAAAATATCAGTTGGAGCTTTGAAGATACTCAAGAAAAACGGCTCCCGTTGACTTACCAGATCGCTTAAATAGTAAGATTTGTGGTAAAGGATAAATGTGTAGTGCCTAGCACGAAACAGGTGACATGTCCCAAGGAGAGATTAGTTCACGAGTGACATGAAATCTTGAAGAAGAACAGCCGAAGAATTTATTCCCTCGTCGTTGCTAGCACTCGGGTAATTACTCTTGCGCAACCTTGTTCACATTTTGACCCAAAGTATACTCAAATTCCTACATGTTCACATTTTGATTAAAGTATATTCACACTCCTATGCTGTGGATTTTTCATCCAAAGTATATTCACACTCCTCCAAGGTATATTCACATTCACATTTTTATAGAGGGTTAGAGGGTTTTAAGACAATATTTGAGATAATTTTAGATAAACCATTTAACTTAAAATAAAAAAAATAAAACTTCTATATTATCTTAAATATAGTTTACAAGGGAGTGTATGAAATTATTGTCTTAAAAGATAATATAAAACACGAGTCGCCCAATATAAAACACAAGTTATTTCTTGTCTCTTCAAAAACAATTTTATTTTTGTCTCTCTAGAGATTATAGTTGGGATTAAAGGCATATTGTTTATATAGAAACAATACATTTTTAGTCCCAAGTATTGTCTTTCTAGAGGATATCAAAAAAATTATTAAAAAAAATAAAATTATTTTAAATGTTTTTATTAAAATGTTTTAAGTCCCAATTATTGTAGGCAATATAAAAAAAATTATTAAAAAATAGATAATTTAACGATGGAATCGAACCACCATCCTTCTTTTGAAACACAAGCCTGTAACAATGCCAACCATGCCATTTCCCTTCTAGGTCATTTCAATGGCTTCACAAATGTTTTTCCATGGATTCTTGGAAAATCAATTGTGCACTCATAGTTTTAACAAACTCTATTGTAGTTGTATAGCTATTGAAACTTTCCTTCTTTTGCATTGGTGCAAAGTTTATTTGGGATGCTCCAAGTTTTTATGTCTATTTCCACTCTATTTGAAAACAATTACAACTATCTATTTTTTGCAAATGTCTATATGGATTGTTGACTTCAACTTTTCTTCTTGCATATTTATTTTCTTGCATAATAATGTATCCTTTGCCTAGATAAGTGCAATTGTGTTTGATAACGACACAAAAATGACCTTGTAAGATACATAATATAGTTTACGTAGTGGTAGATGACTTGTTGCTAGGTTTTGTTGTCCATGCCCTTAGTTTAGCGTGCATGCTCCCGGTATTGGTCAATCCTATCCTAATAAAACCAAGAGGCTAAAGTCTAGTAGAATTGCTAGGGTAAATAATACATTTGGTACAGGGTGAAAAAAACCCAGATTCATAGTTTCTTTTTTATTTAAGGCGTAGGGTCCCCAGATTCATCCTTGACCGCGTTGTGGATCGTGGCCTGACAGTTTCACTCTCGTCCTGACTCACCTGCTTTGATGCCGTCCATACCAGACAAGACCTGACCTGACCAGCCCAAACCATCCTGGTAGAACAGTCTTACCTTCAACAATAGCAAACTTTACCTTCGATGGAATTTCCTCCCTTAGAACTCAAGCCCTTACACACCTAAAGCACAAAGCCACTTAACTACCATTCCATTTGTCTTCTAGTTGATTCCAATGACTTCGCAAATGTCTATAGCATTGTAAGCATGTTATCACGAAACTTTATTTTGTAAGTGTATTCCATTTCCAAATGCACATATTGTAACTGCACTTTAATAGTTGATAAGAATGTTAACACAAACTGTGACTGTGACTGTCTTTTGTGGATGTACTTCCTCATTTCAATGTTACAAACTATGTCTATACACAGTGCATAGTTTGTGAATTTGAAGTTCCAAACTTCCTGTGACTTCTTTCCAAAGGATGCAAAGGGAGGCACAAGGAGATTCTCTTGTTCACAGTAGTAAAGTATTGAAGGCGGCAATAAACGTATCATATAGCAGCAATTGTCATGTTTTTTAATGTAACAACATAAAATTTCTTGATTTGCATCGTGACTATTAGCAGCGATTGCTTGGTGAATGTTTTATCATTTGGTGAATGCCTTTATCATTTATGTTGGATAATATCCTTGGCTTTTGCTATTAATATTTAGTACAATAGGTATAAATATAATATACAGTTGTAAATTTGTTAAATTATTCTATTGATATATTCTATTAAATTTATTGATTTTACATACAAAAAAACATATCAATGCATTAATATTTACACACCTACTTAACACGATGTCATTGGCTCTTGCCATTTAATTGTTATCAATATGGCATATAGCCAAAAATCTAATTACATAGACCTTTTTTTTCTACAGAAATGAAGCCGCTCACCGTTGCAAATGATAATCTTTGCACTTGCACCATGCATCTCCTCCTGTTCCTCTTGCATTCCCATCTTGTGCTCACCGTTGCAAATAACAATCTTTGCACTCACCATGCATCTCCTGTTCCTCTTGCATTCCCTTCTTTCTCTAGTCACGGACATTGCCACTCATGGAGCTTGTTTAAAATATAACTGTATGTTAATTTTGGACTTGCTTAACACTTACTGAGTAGACCTAATAAATCATTTTTGAATTATTTTAAGATTACTTTTTTGCAATGGTTTGTAATTAATGATTTATTTTTTAATTCTAGTATTTTTATTTTACTGTTTTATTTTAGCAAATTAGTATTTATTTATATGGCATTAATAGAAAATGGGGCAACATTTATCCACACTAATAAAACTTGAATGGCAATTACACTAAAATAGTATGATAAAATAGATGTTTCCAAACTTATCCAAAATAATCGGCGCCATGCAAACACTTCGTGAAAAGGTCATGCATCTCAGAGAGGCTTGGACCTGTAATCTGTCTCAAGTCTACGGTGATGCCATGAAACGGTCCAGATTTAAACACCGTGAAGGAGGACAGTGGTGGCCTAGTTCATTTCTTTTCCGTTATTACGTGGGATTTTGCGCCTTTAGGGTTGAAGAAAAATGACATCAACGTGGCCGTCCCTTCAACATAAAAATAATTATGATAGGTCTACACATAATTATGTTAGGTCTGTGGAGACTGCCCTGTTCGAAACAGTTAGGGTATGGTAGTTAGTTGCTAACAGTGTTATCTATATATCTTAAACATTTCCGAAATCCCTTATCCATGGCGAGAGAAGCCCGTGACTCTTCTTATTACGGGTCCCCTCAGTACCCGTTTTCCATCCTGTCTTACAGATTTTCCGCCATAATTTTCCTACATAAACCTTGGAGAAGAGTAATGCAGAGTAGCAAATAGTGTTATTATTCACAATGTCTGGGCTTTGTTTGGCTTTTATGCTGTCTCTGTCTGTAACCTTGAGTGCATTAAGCTTTGCAAGTGCTAATGATATCAGTTTCCAAGCGACAGATTATCAGGATGCGCTGGCCAAGTCTATTCTCTTTTTTGAAGGCCAACGCTCTGGAAAGCTTCCTTCGGATCAACGAGTGAATTGGAGAGGAGACTCTGGACTTTCAGATGGCAGTTTGGGCAACGTAATTACCATCATGCAAAAAAAAATTAAGAATAACTAGATGTATTGGAATTAATTCAATTCAATGGCTCTTGCTGTCCTCTAACGCCTTCTGTTTCAATGGTTTTGCAGGTAGATTTGACTGGGGGTTACTACGATGCAGGAGACAACGTAAAATTTGGATGGCCCATGTCATTTACAGTAACCCTCCTTTCTTGGGCAGCTTCTCAGTATGGCAGCGAGCTATCTCAGGCAAACCAGCTGGATTACTTGCTCCAAGCAATTCGCTGGGGAACAGATTTTATAATGAGAGCTCATACAAGTCCTACAACGCTATGGACTCAGGTATTTCATAGATCTGTGTGTTAAAGTATATAATCTTCCTGTTCATGGTTATTAATCTCCAAATTTTAAGTGTTAGTTAGTGATCATTCAGGTTTTTAGGTTTATGTAACTGTATAATGTAACCGAATTATTATCTTCTGTGTAGTGTGATATTCATTCTTCATCTTCATCTTTATCAATCATCTTTAGCTTAGATCGACAATAAATTTGGCTTCTCAGGGTGCCTATGGCACTGGATAATCTTAAACCTGTTCGTGTGTTCAATGTTAATGAACTAATGGTTGAAATTATCCATTAAGGTGGGCGA
>LPNX011097515.1:103468-104643 GCA_001517045.1 Pseudotsuga menziesii | reverse complement strand
ACACACAAAGAGAGAGAGAGGGGGGGAGGGTGAGCGATAGAGAGAGGGGGAGGGGTGAGTGATAGAAAGAGAGTGGTTGAGGGAGGGATAGTGAGGGAGATATAGTGAAGGTGGAGAGAGGTTATGAGAGAGTGGGAATGGGGGAGGGACACACACACACAAACACACATATATAGGGAGAGAGAGGGGGGAGGGGGGAGAAATAGAGAGATAGTGATGTAGGGAGGGATAGTGAGGGAGGTATACATAAGGTGGAGAGATATTTGGAGATATTGGGAGTGAGGGAGGGACACACACACAAACATAGAGATATATAGAGAGAGAGGGAGGTTGTGAGAGAGAGAAGGGTGAAAGACACACACACATACACATAGAGATAGTGAGAGATGGAAATACAAAGGAAGGGAGGGCTAATGAGTCAGGCATAGAGGGATAGTGAGTAAGGAACATGTGTATCCATAGATGCCAAAAATATTATTTAGGGATCGAGTCTTGGATTTCCTCCCTTGACCATGTTGAGGCCTTAATACTCATATCTAATGTTGAAAACCTATTAAAGGGATGTGCACATTTTCTTAGAGACTAAGCATACCTTAGTAGGTCATCTGTGGTGTTTCAAGAAATTGTTCATTAACATGGGTGCCTCAAATATTCCATTAAGCATATCCCCTCAATCATATCTCAAAGGTCTCATACATGCTTCTCAAAACCACCTAATTATAATAACATCCATATTCATAGTCCAAATATATCTATGAGATGCTATGTGTGATTTTTTAAGGCATCCTTCCTATCCCTAAATGCCTAGAAGCTTTAGTTAGGGCCTAAATCCATATTTTCCTCCCCTAACCATGTCCATGGCCTTGAGATGCATACCTAGGGTGAGTGCACAAAGTTGAGGGTCTCTTTTGGCACGTTAGATGCAATACAAAACTGAAAAAACATACATACATCAACTTGCATAGATATTTTGAGACACTTACACAATGAATCTTGTGATGAGTAAAAAACAAGAAATGTAGGAAATTGAATGACCTTTCCAAATATATAATTTTTTTCTATTGAAAATCTTGTTAACTATCTAAAGTTAGATCTTTTTTAATGGGAACTTTTTATTTTTGAGACAAATTATAAGGTAATTGTTTTTGTGGGTGCAACATCTGAGTGTCTAAATG
>LPNX011097515.1:40968-98468 GCA_001517045.1 Pseudotsuga menziesii | reverse complement strand
AAAGCATTGGAAACATTTGCGTTTGAATTCCATATCGTAGTTTTATTTTCAGTTTTTGAATAAAATCTCAAAAATTACAAAAGTTAAGTCTTAGTTTTTCTCTTACTTAGTTGTAATTTCATTAGTTCATATATACAAAAAGAAAAAGAAGCTTGTTTTAAGTAGTTATAATTTGCTTTGGGATTCATTTTATACATCTTTTTACTTTTCTTATCGAATCTATAATATCATAGTCATTCGCATCACTTACCCTCTGACTAAAAATAGCCCTTAAAATGAACGCTATAATTTAAACTTTATTAGTAAGTTTTGTTTTATAGGGTCATACACCTACTAGCTTAGGTTAGACTTGCGGGATAGGAAGTGTAAACTCCACACAAGTATTTAAATTCAGATGTAGTTGGCCAATCGATAGGTAAATCCTTCTCTGTGTTGGTAGTATCTGGGAAGCTCCTCTAAAACGAGAGTTAAGCACGAGGCCGCGTGGAGGCTTAGACTGAGGAGATAACCCTCCAATTACTTGTCAAAACATAGACCAAGGATTTTACACAGTTGGGGATTCTGTCCTAGACAGATTTTTGAGCTTTGCTACCCTGCCCATGCATACAAATCGGGCTTGCAACTGTCCCCCTAGACTATTGATATAGTTAAGGTAGCCTCTAGTCTCTTAGACATCTAGGGTTTATACACAGGTATACCGGAAGGCTATTTCTAGTTCACCTTGGACGGGATTGGAAGGTAACCCTTGTTGAAAGTGTAGGAGTGCGGTGGGTGATTCCTCCGCCTGTGCCTAAGAACCTCTTCAAGGACGCCAAGTAACTGTCTCTCAACTTCCTTCAGGAAAACATATCTTATACCCCTTATGATTGTTGAGACTTTAGGAAATTTTGTAGTGATTGCTCTGTGGTTTGTCTGTTTTTTAGCTAGCCTTAGGGTGTGAAGAGTCAAATTTACAATCATGGAGGACCAATCTGTCAAAAGGTCACAAAGGTTGCAAAACCTTCCTCCGCTTATCACATTGGAACCTCCACCTACCCCTCAAAGGCGAAGATTGGACACAGATGGTTCTTTCAAACCGATAGGAGTTAGTGAAGTTTCGGGTGAACCAGAACTTAGGGAAAATCGTTTTAATCTAAACATGGTTGAGATAGAAGACTTGCAGGTTGACAAGTTTGCAAGGAACTTTAATTCATCTCTAACTGACTTAAACGATCCTATGATCATTTAGGGTTGTCCTTTCAATCCACCCGTGATTGGTGTCCCTCTGGGAAGACTAATGTCTACTGCAGGAGAAAGTTCTTCTACTTCCACCTCAGCCGCTCCGGCTAAAGGGGTGCCACCTCCCCTAGTAGGTACCCCTAGAACAAGTATACCTAGTACACCATTAACTCCAGCTAGCTAGGTGGTTCAACCACCAGCTCCCACAAGTTTAGCAGGTACTTCTGGTGGTATGGTCACTGGGATTCCTAGTGCACCTTCAGTTCCTACTTCTTTCGCACACACTGCTCAGAGTGGTCCTATAGGATCCTCGGATTTTGTCCAGGGTTTTCCTTGGAATGGGGAGCACATTCCCCCATCCACTCCATACATAGGCCCAACACCCACATATGTAGGGGTGCAGTTCGAAAACCCTAATCCTTATGGTCAAGGTTTTCAAATTTCGGTTTCATCTCCTTTCACGAGCTATCCTTTTTCTCTTTTTAGTGGAGGGATACCTGCTCCTGTGTTCCAAACCCCAGCTTCGAAGGGGGCAACTAGAACCTCATACACTGTACCGCACATAAACAATCCACTGGCTTATGGATGAAATCCTTTCCAATGTAGCCCAACCACTTCACAACCGGTAGTAGGGGCCAACCCCACCTTCACCTATGGGAACATGGGGGCAATTCCCTCTAATCCCCAAGCTGATACTTTTAGTGCTCTGGTTAGACCCAAGCTCCCTTTCCTGGAAACGTTAAATTTTCCATATTTTTCGAAACTAATGAATGACCTGGTGAGACATAAATTCTCCTGGCCACCCATTCCTACCAAGCTGCCCTCAGATATCCCAAAATTCGAAGGCAAAGTTGGTGATGATCCAGGAGCTCATGTCACCACTTTCCATCTATGGTGCTCTTCCAACTCACTGAATGATGATTCAGTTCGGTTGAGGCTGTTCCAAAGAATTATAACCAGTACTGCAGCAAAATGGTATATTGAACTGCCTTCTGCTGTGTTTAACAGTTTTTGGGACTTGGCTAATGTATTCCTTAGTCACTTCCAACTTCCTGTCCGATATGATTTCGAGACAGACTTGTTGTCTACCTTTCGGTAGGACAAGGCCACTCATATTTGGGATTACATCGAAGAGTGGAGAAGATGGAAGATCCTTATTAAAGCCACTATTCCTCCCGAGTTCTTATTAGAATGGTTCCTTAAATCCCTATTGCCATATATATCTAAGGATGTATCTACTTCAGGAGTGACCAATGAGGAAGAGGATATCCTCAGGGCCCAACAGCTAGATTTCATTAGAGAAATTTGGGGTCTAAAATGGCCCTTATAAGAAAATGTGCCAAAATAAGTTTTTGTGACTTGGAATTCAAGAACCAATAGAATTTCAATAAAATAAGTCAACCATAATGGTTGAATTGACATATTTGTCATTAAAAAAAACTACTTTTTTTGTTCGTATTTTCGATATATCTCATTGTGTTTTTACTCAAATTTCGATTGGGAGAGCTCGTTGGATGCGGAATTTGATTTTGCATCCAATGAGTACCCACACTGCATACTTTTGACGGACCCCGCTACCCCAAAAACAAGAAAAACCTGAAAAAAACGTGATGATGATGTCATCATCACATTTTTCAGGTTTTTCTTATTTTTGGGGTAGCGGGGTCCGTAAAAAATATGCAGTGTGGGTACTCGTTGGATGCAGAATCAAATTCCACATCCAACGAGCTCTCCCGATCAAAATTTGAGTAAAAACACAGGGAGATATGTCGAAAATATGAACACAAAAAGTAGTTTTTTTCTTTCTTCCTCCAAAATTAATCAATATTATTTTATTATTATAACTATTATATTATTATTTTAACTATTATTTTATTATTATAACTATTATATTATTATTTTAACTATTATTTTATTATTTACCTTAGGAGGCCCATTTTAGACCCCAAAATTCCTCTAATGGATATATTCTTTGTCTGGGATTTTATATGAAATCATCCCTGATGCACCGAGGCCAACACACAATGTAGAGAAACCTAAGCTTGGACCCCATGCCGATGGTGTGGTTGGTTCTGTAAAATCTCCCACTATAGAGTCTTTAGCTAAACAACTCCATGAGTTGTCTGTCAAACATTCTACGACAGAGGTAGCAAAGGCTTCCCCCTCACCCCAGAATGCAAATTTTTTTGCACAATCCTCTTAGAAGGGAAATCAGCAGCCCGGTGGGAAAAAGAAGAAAGGAAAAAAGGGTGAGGGAAACGAAAACAAGCAAAAACCCGCAAAAAATGCTGATGGGGGAAAAAAAGAAAAGAAGAAGGTGAAATTCCCATGTAAGTTGTGCCATGAAGATCACCTGACCCATCTATGTCCCCTTATGGAACAAGCTTATAAGCTGTTAAAAGGCCAACAACCAGCTGTCCTAAAGGATCCTTTTCCCCAAGGATAGAATTCAGCTTCAGCTTCAAATGCAACAGGGGGCACCCCAAATGCTCCTGACCCCAATTATATCAACATGGTTTGATCTTAGACTTTAGTCTAGACTAGGAACAAGAAATATGAAATAGAGGCCTTGGAGAAGGGTAAGTCAATAGGTGAAACTTCCAACCCTCTCACGATTGAGAAGCCTGCCGAACCTATGCCCAAGATACCAAAAGGTGTCTTCAAGAAAACCTTGCACAATCCCAATGCTAGGGTTATAGAAAACTACTCCATAGTTGAATATCTAGCCCAGAATCCTTGTGCGATGTCGGCTTTAGAGGTGTTACAGAGTTTTCCTACACAACGAGATGCACTCTTAGCAGCTTTAGGTAGTATGGACTCATTGAGCCTCTTGGCGAAGTTTAATTTGTCTGATGTCAACATTTTCCTGCCATATCATGTAGCCTTATCGATAGATGTCATCCATGGTGGAAAAACCATTGGAAGGGGAGTTGTCGACGAGGGTGCTTCTACATGTGTCATGTCTCTGTCTTGTTGGAAAGCTCTTAGATCTCTAGAGTTGGTTCCATCAAACACCCTACTTACTGCTTTCGGCGGAAGGTTATTTCATCCACATGGTATCCTACTGGCTTTCGAAATTAAGTTGGCAGGGAAAGAAGTGTCTGCTGAGGTAGAGGTGATTGATGCACCTTTGGATTATAACTTTCTCTTGAGGAGAATTTGGACTTATGCCATGTCAGCTATTGCATTGGCCATATTTCAGGTAGTAATGTTTCCACACGAAGGGAAGTTGGTTACTGTAGACCAACTCAGTTTTACTCGAAAAGGACGCATGGAAACTAACGAGTCTACCATACCATTGGTTGATCAGGTTAAACCTACTTCAAAGAGATTAGGGGCTAGAATGTACGCATAATTGATGGGCACATTTGATATTCCAACTCCGATTAATTATCTAGGTTCTACTAGTGTAGGGAAGTCTATAGCAACGGTTGTTGATAGAACAGGTCCTTGGGTTCTTCCTTCCCACCATGAACTTGAAGTGCCCTTATCGGCAGTGGAAGTAGCTTATGAAGCTATCATTCATACCATTGTTGATCCCATTTCGGTCCCTCTCACAGTCTCAGAGGAGACGAAAGAAGCCTATTTTCCTGCTTGGGCAGAGAACTCTTTGCATTCTAGAGATTGCTTAGATATGGTTTTACCTTCGAATGAAGCCATTCTAGAAGCCATGTGCAGACGAGATAAGATATGCGAAGATCTTCACTATCGATCCTATTTTCTTCCATAGTTAAGCAATATAGAGAACCAAGAGTTCCATATGAGACTAGAAGGTGATGTTGATACACCTATTAATCCCTTACCAATGGAAGGAATATTTGTTGAGGGGAATATGGAAAACATTTCCGCTATGATTCCTATCAACATCTCTGCAAAACCAAACGTTGTGGAAAATGTACACATCGGCGCGAACTTCTCTCCGGAAGAGATTGTGATCTATACTGCCTTATTTAAGGAATTCTGTGACATATTTTCCTGGTATAATCAAATCCAAATTAAACTGGAAGACCAACATAAAACAAATTTTATTTTTCCTTCGGGTACCTTTGTGTACAAGAAAATTCCGTTTGGATTGAAAAATACAAGGGCAAACTTTCAACGGGCAATGCATTTTTCCTTTCATGGCATTAAAGCCATTGTTAAACCCTACCTTGATGATCTTCCAGCACATTCTTGTAAGAGGATTGATCACCCATATCACTTGCATTTGATTTTTGAACGATGCAGATACTACAAAATTCACTTGAATCCCCACAAGTGCATTTTCTGTGTCGAGTCAGGGAGACTGCTTGGATTCATTGTTTCCAACAAAGGCATTCAGGTGGATCCTTTGAAAGTTGAGGCCATCGTAAATCTGCCTCCTCCTCGTTCTATCAGGCTGTTTCAAATCTTGCAGGGGAAGTCCAGCTTCCTTCATGTTTTATTGCAAATTATGCCAAGATACTAAAGGTTTCATGCGCATGTTGAAACAGGACACCCCATTTGTATGGGATGAAATCACACAACTTGCATTCAAGGCATTAAAGTAATCTTTGTTGGCGGCACCATTATTGCGCCTGCCAGATTAGTCTCATGATTTTATATTGTATCTGGATGCATCTAAGTCGACCATAGGGGTAGTACTAGTCCAGGAGGATGATAAGCTCCAAGATCATGTCATCTACTATATCAGCCATGCTTTAGTCAGCCTTGAACTTAGGTATTCCCACTTCGAGAAGTTGGCCTTGGCAATTGTGTATGTTGTTCAGAGGTTGCGTCACTACATCTTACTGAGTACCACGATGGTAGTGGTGGATGTTAATCCTTTCCAATATGTTTTGTCCCGACGGATAGTTGGAGGAAAATTCAATAAATGGATAGTCATTCTTCAAGAGTTTGACTTAGATTTCCAATCCGCCAAATCCAAGAAATCCTTAGTTTTTGCTGAGCTCCTTGCAGAATTTTCGATAGAGGAAGATGTAGTCATTGAAGAAAACTCATTCCCAGATGAGCATATCTTTTTTATTTCTACCTCTAACCCTTGGTACGGAGATATACTTGTCTATCTCCATACTTTGAAGTACCCTACAGCCTTCTCACTGGAAGAACGATGTAAACTACATGTACATGCCAAGAACTACCTCATTATTGGAGATACTTTATATCATAAGGGGGTAGATTCTATTTTGCGTCGATGTATTACCCACAAAGAAGCAGAGACTATCCTAAATGATGCCCATAGTGGAGCGCGTGGGGTTCATTTATCTAGGTTAGCAACGACTTAGAAGATCTTACGTGCCGATTATTTTTGGCCCACAGTCTTTAAAGATTGTGTGGAAGCCGTGAAGCGCTGTCATCCTTGTCAGCTTTACACCAGAAAGATGCGGTCGCATCTTGCTCCATTATTTCCCATCATCTTAGTAGGTCCCTTCACATATTGGGGGATAGATTACATGACATGCAACCCAGTCTTGGCTGGGGGGCACAAACATATCATTATCGCTCTAGATTATTTCACGAAGCAGGCAAAGGCAATGCCCACCTATAAAGCTGACAGGGAAACTGCATCTTTTTTCATTTTCAACAAAATTATTGCACGATTCGGTATCCCTAAATATATTGTCACTGACCATGGCAGTGAATTCCAAAATAGTATGATGACTGAACTGACCACTATGCTAGGGTTTAGATAAGAACATTCATCTTCTTTCTATCCTCAAGCAAATGGTCAAGTTGAAGCTGTAAATAAAACCTTGAAGAATATTCTCAAACGTACTATTAATGCATCCCATTCCAATTGGCACATCATGTTGTATCTTGTACTTTGGGCATATTGGACCAATGTGAAAACTGCTACAAGGTTTTCCTCTTTCCAACTCATTCACGAAGTGGAAGCAGTCACCCCGTTCGAATGCGAAATCCTATCCTTAAATATTGCTATTCATGTGTTACCTGATACGACTAAGCTGGAAGAATGTTTATTACATTTAGAACATCTAGATGAGCAACATAGAGATGCGCTGACAGCAAACGATGCTCATAAAAATAGGGCAAAAAACCAATACGATAAATCAGTTAAGCCTTGGATTTTTTCTGAAGGGGAGCTTGTCTTTCTCTTGGATCAGGACAAAGAACCCCCAGGGGCAGGAAAATTCAGGTCTATGTGGTTAGGGCCTTATGTCGTGTCAAAGGTGTTGAATAAAGGTGCATATGAATTGACAAATTTCGAAGGGAATAAGCTGCCTGAGCCTAGAAATTGGCTTTACTTGAAAAAGTACTATGCTTAGGCTTAGCGCTTTTTCCTGTATTTTTATTTTATACATTTTATGTACAATTGTTCGTCGGTTTGTGTTTTTATACCATCTATTAGTTGTTATAGATGTCTTCCAAGTGGTTCGTAGATTTCGCTGATGGCACCAGTCGCCACACTTGTAACCTGCCTTCAGCTGCATGAGTCATTTACTCACCCTTAGGACAGCTAGTTTCCTCTAGAGGTGCTTTCTTAGGTCCTGCTACCAATAATGTGGCCAAATATAGGGTTGTCATTGAGCTTTTATGGGATGCTTTGTCACGTGACATCACTCAGCTGGAAGTCCGACTTGAATCTCAACTGGTGGTTTCCCAGCTCAATCAAGCTTATCAGGTCCGAAACCCTATTTTACTACATCAGTTTATGCAAGTTAGGTTATTGGAAAGAAATTTTGAGTTTATTACATTCAATCATATTCCAAGAAATCAAAATTCGTTAACTGATATGTATGCTAATTATATCTTGGATTGGCACTTAACACATTTTGCATAAAAATATACAACAGACATATTACAAAACACATGTAAATAAAATTGGCAATATATATATATATATATATGTGTGTGTGTGTGTGTGTGTGTGTGTGTGTGTGTGTGAATACATGTCCATATAGATAGGTCGAGTTTATGATCCTCAGATCTAGTCATAACTTTATAATATACAAAAAATATACAAAACATGGATCAAAGTCCATAAAATGCTCCTATGTCTAAGCTTGACCACCCTAGTCACCTGGTCAACCCTGGTCCCCCTAATCATCCTGACCACCAGGCTCTTGGGCTTCTTAAGCCTCCTCAGCTGTAGCAGCGTCAATGACATCAATATATACAAGTAATTCTCTAGCTACTCTCCTCATAAGGCGTATCTAGACAGGTGGTATACCAGCCACTAGCTCCTGCATAGCGGCATGATATGCTCAATGCGTAATATAGGTACTCTTTGGGTAAGCCTAGCCAGATTTCCCTCAATAACCCTAATCAAACCTTGGTCTTATCCCACCACAAGACGCACATACATGCGTGGATGCCCAACAGGGCAAACTGGTCCAATATCTGCATTTTAACATTTCAAAGGATTAAAAACTCTTATACATATGTATATATCTTTATGATTAAAAAATCATAAAAATTTAAAAACTTGAAAATAAAAATACCTGACTCTCCCCATGGTCCTCCAGGAGGGAGGACAAGGTCAGTGTCACCTCGGAAATCTACTCTATCATATGGAAACTACTCCAATGCTAGTACCTGTTGCTCCCACCAAAAGTAGAAGTTGTTGTCGTATACGTTATGAACCAATCCACCACCTCCTTGGTAGAGGAAGATTTCTCCCCACCTACTCAGTCTAGGTTGACGGGGAGAACGAACTGGTAGTGGTACTGCAGGACTCAAACCAGGTACCCTCTCAAAGAAAAAGGCCACCAATATGCTAGAATAACCCAAAAAAAATTTCCAGCCTATTTTACAGTTAGAGAGATGTTTCCTCATTATCGGGATTACTCCTGAACACCAGTCAGATATGGATCCTTGTAGACAGTACACTGCAAGCCTCATTTGGTTCCGAGTTGCAAGGTGAAGTGATGATGACCCTACAACCCTCACTATAGTACTCACCAACACATGTAATGGCAAGCTGTGATTATGAACAATAAGGATGCAACTACCCCTCTTTTGAGTACTAGGCACACAGTATATATCTATGTAGTTCTGTACACTTAGAAGGTCATCGCCTCTGCCGGTACCTTCCAAGTTAATCGGAGCTCCCCGTCGTGATAAACTGGAGATAAAGTAGACATCTTCCGAGGTAACCTTTAGAAACTCACCTTGTAGGTCAAACATACCAAGATCATGATCCCAATAGTTTATCAAAAACTCTAGTAGGTGGAAATTTGATCACATAGCTGAGGTACAGAAGAATTTTAATAACCCACTTTGCCGCAAAGCATTTACCGTGGGGGCATCTTCTAGAGCTTCTTAGTCCATGTATTCATGTTCCCTCTCCCTCCACTCAAGCACCATATTTCAATCTGATAACAAGCCATTTATCAACCATTAAATCCATATGAAAAATTTATTTTTTGGACCTATATACCTTTTTCCTACCTTGCGCAGTGTATGCAACTGTCCTTTGGACAAGTTGCGTATTGTACGTGACTTGCCTTCGAGAAACCCACGTACAGAATGTGTGTATGCGACTGTTGATATACCATACCCGTGTACATAGCGTTCTTGCTTTGAGGACATTGGAAAACATGAAAATTTAGCCAAAAATTGAAATTTGCTTGGATCAAATGAAAGAGCATGGAGTGTAGTTTTACCTGGCACTTGCGGTTTCGAGAATTGTCCACCGAGTTGTCCACAATGAGCAATCAAAGGTAGAGGTAAAACTTGTCTATTTTGGGTAAAAAATCAAATAGTGAGTTTTGATTTCTATTTTGAACTATTTATAGGAATATTATTTTAAAAGTGGGGTTTTTCCTATAGTTCATATTTTTTATATAAAAACCAAACTAATACCATATCTTTTTCTTCAATGTGACAGGTATATGGTCATTTAAAGTTGATTTTCACTCATATAGGATGGTTTTTGGTCATTCACATGCATTTTGCATTCATACCTAATCTATCTTAATCCTAGCATTACCACTTTGACCACGGACTTTGGTATTTTAACCATTAGTACCTCGTTTATGCCATTGTTCTTCCGTGGATAGGACTTTCCTCACATGAGTATCCCCATTTTAGAACCCAATTATTATCTTTTGATACTCATCCTGCAGTTGTCATAGGTTCAGGGGAGTCTTCTTAGCTATTTTTCACGCCAAAATGAGCTTCATTTTGGTCTCTTTTTACAAGCTATCTTTTTATAAGACTCCCCACCCTTATGGAGTTTCTTTAGGCCTAGATCTAAATCCTAAAAATAGACTTGACTGGTGAGTAAACTTGTCCATTCAAGCTCGTTAAGAATATGTGAATGGGCATCCACATTGGTGGTAGGTTATCTCTTTCTCAGACCATGTGGAATAATATGAGAAATGATCACTCTCTTTTCTGCGGAATTGAGAAGAGTATTCTCAGGTATAGGGTTATCACTTTTCTAGACCCGAGGGACTAAATTTATAGAAAAGGAACACTTGGCATGAGCTCAGTTTTCTCTTTTTCATGCTTTGGACCTAAACATGTAAAATATTCAGAGTGTACTTTATGTCTTTGTCATGCTCGTTAAACACTAAGAACAAAACATTGAGTTTATTATTGTAAGCCCCATTTCTCATACTCAAATGGATATTTCTGAGTGATATTTCTTTCCTTCACACTCGTAAAACTCAATATCTATGCTGCTCTTGAAGGAGCGTTGGGTAGGTGGTAATTTAACCTTTTTCGGACCTCCCTGACTAAGTACAAAAAAGGTTCACCTTTTCTTCTACAAAAGTTAAGAGAGTTCTTCTGTGGTATGTTTTATACCTTTTCAGCCTCAAGAGACTAAATTGGATGAAAAAGGACCCCCTGGAGTCTTATTTGAAGTTTTCAGACTCTCTAAACATGAAAATGCCAAGTGAGCATGTACTAGTTCGGGCTCATAAAATCCACGAATCAGTGACACTATCAAGCATTATTCCCTCTTCTCTTCAAGCTTGTCAAAAAATGAAGAGAGACTTGAGTTGACTTTCTTGGACTCATTAAAATTTAATAGGAAACATAAGGAAGAAGTTTTCTTTTGGTTCTCAGTCGGTGGCAACATGTCTTCCTTGAATATAACACTCTCTATTTTTTTCAATACTCATGCCTCATTGTTCACTTTCAGTTCAGCTATCACTTTGAGTTTCTTACTCCTCCTCTTGTCAGTTATGCCTGGGGAATCTAATCATGTTTCCTACATGACAGATAAGTCTAGTTGTACTATCTGCAAAGTCAAAATATGCCTTGGGTCATCTTTGTGTCATGCTCACTATTCAAGGATTTAACCCTGCATCTGATCTGTATCATGATTCCATCATTGTCCTATCTGTTATTACTTGTGTATCCCTTCCTTTACCTAGTTCCTAGTCACTCTTGTGATCCGTTGGAGGATCTATTGCCTTCCTCATCACAGTATGGTTTATCATTAGCACTTCCTGACGACGAAGACCTAGAGTTTTTGATGATCGTACCTTAGGATTCACTTTCATTATTGGTGAATTCATTTGCTTCAGTTGTCGATTATCACCTATTGGTTGACAATCTGTTGAATCCTATCCATGTTCGACTTCAATAACATCTATTCACATGGCCTGGATTGTATTGGTTCTTTTGGTTTTTGACGAAGACCTTAGGTTCATATCTATGGCCTAAGTTGCGCAAGATTATGTTATGATCACTTACACAGCTTCCAGATATTTGAAGACTCATCATTATTGTATATTGTGGCTTCGATCCACCTTTGTAATATACGTGGTATTGAACCCGTATCATGTGATGTACTCAAATATTGTAAAGGAGCTAGTGTTCCAGTATATTGAATACGGCATTCTCAGATATGACTTTGTATATGACATTAATATGTATTTATTCCAGGTACTTCCTCTGCTCCATTGGACTTCTGAGTTCTCCAAGATAATGATTATAATGTATTTCGGCCATCGTTTCCCTCTGACCTCACACATTAGGGGGGCATCTGTTATCAACCCAAAGGGCACTTCTTGGTTTGAGTGCCGACATTCCTTATGTTGGTACACAAAAGGACATATTAGGATTGAAGTTTTCCAAAATAATATAGATGGGCATGACTTGGGATGCATTTACCTTTAAACTAGCTTACTGCATAATTTTTCTAAGTGTTGAGTTGCATACACGACTATCTCCATTGCAACTCACGTATTGTATGCGACTATCTACATTGCGACCCATGTACATCAGCGTACGCGGGTTTCCTTTGAGCAACTCACATGTCATATGCCAGTTGCCTATATTAATAGTCGCGTACACCTCAATTCGACCTTAAAAAATATAAAACATGATTAATGGAGATTAGTTAGACCCTAATCATTAACTATCCCAACTGTTTCAACCACCCCAACCTTCGAAATTACTCTATTTCCCAAAGTATAAATAGAGGCCTTGGGAAGGGCATTAATAAATGAAGATTGGAGAGCAAAGTTATGCTGGTGGTATATCTTTAGAAGTCTTGGAGCAGTAGAAATTAGAGTCCTTTAGTTGTAGAGGAGTCCTTGTCTTAGAAGCTAGGTTGTATTCTTATCCCATTCACTAATTGTTAATAAAGAGAATTCTTCTTCCAACATTATGTTGAGTCTCCTTCATGTATCATGGTTAATGAATATATTTGATTATGTATTTGACATATTGTTTATCTAACCTTTTATATATACAAGCATGAGATATTACTTGGAGAATTTTCTCTTTACAGGTGAAAGAGGTGCATCCTTGGAAGCTTTGGAGAGAAGAGGAGCGGGAGAGGATCAAGCTTGGATCAATCGTCGATAATCAGGTAAGTCAAGACTTTCTTCCTATTCCCTTTCTATTCTCTGGTAAAGTTGATTGTCTACAAGGTTAGAAGTAAGTTGGTAACCCTAGACCCTAGGTTACAAGGGTGCTTAATCCTGAACAACATAACTATCATCATCCTCATCCTCATCATCATCATAAACATCTTCATCCTCCTCCTCCTCCTCCTCATCATCATTGTCACCATCCTCATCCTCATCATCACCATCATCATCACCATGATCATTGACCAACGATCATCATCATCAACATCACCGTGATCATCATGATCATCTTCATCATCATTATCATCATCATCATCATCATCATCATCATCATCATGAACATCAACATCATCAACATCATCAACATCATCATCACCATCTTCATCATCATCATAAACATCATCATCATCATCATCATCAACAATATCATCAACATCATCGTCATCATCATCATCATCGCCATCATCATCACCATCGTCACCATTCTCATCCTCATCCTCATCCTCATCATCATAAACCTCATCATCATCATCATCATCATCATCATCATCATCAACATGATCATCATCATCAACATCAACATCATCATCATCATCATCATCATCAACAACATCATCATCATCATCTCCATCATCATCACCATCGTGACCATCATCATCACCATCGTCATCATCATCATCAACATGATCATCACACTCAACATCAACATCATCAACATCATCATCACCATCGTCATCATCATCATAAACATCACCATCTTCATCTTCATCATCATCATCATCATCATCATCATCATAATAAACATCTTCATCATCCCTGACTTCATCATCATAAACATCAACACCATCCCTGACTTCATCATCACCATCATCATCATCGCCATCATCCTCCTCCTCATCATCATAAACGTCTTCATCTTCATCATCATCATCATCATCATCATCAACAACAACATCATCAACATCATCATCAATATCAACATCATCATTATCATCACCATCACCATCATCATCATCAACATCATCGTCATCATCATCATCATCATTGCCATCATCATCACCATTGTCACCATCCTCATCCTCATCCTCATCATCATCATCATCATCATCAACAACATGATCATCATCATCATCATCATCATCATCATCAACATCATCCACATCATCATCATCATCGCCATCATCATCACCATCGTCACCATCATCATCATCATCGTCATCATCATCATCAACATGATCATCCTCATCTTCATCTTCATCATCATCATCATCAACAACATCAACATCATCCACATCATCAACATCATCGTTGTCATCATCATCATCATCATCATCATCATACACACACACAAATCCCTATGTCAGACCTTACCACTACAACCCCCTACCCTATCTCTCTGGCACATACACACAAATCCCTGTGTCAGACCTTACCACTAGCACCGCTTAACCTATCTCTCTGACACACACACACACATTCATATGTCTCCCATTACCACTAACACCCCCTAACCTATCTCTCTCACACACACATATCCCCATGTATCCCCTTATTACACATCCCTAGAGTTGTAAAACAATATAGTTAGGTTGAAGAAAGGGGGGATGTTAAGGCACAAAGACTAAGGGAGTGCTTGTTAATTCCCCCTAAACCTTGAATGATCCCTTAGCCATGCAACTACCTTCTTAAATGCTCTAAAATTCTATTAGAGTAAAACGTGCACGTGTTTTATGTATCTAAAACGTGCCCCCATTTTTGTTAACAATAACGCGTGTGTGTTTATCCTTTTTATAAATAGTAGCAGTCGTTGTCCGAGAAACACTCTAAACACATTTTCACAGGTTTGATAGTTCGTGCACAAATTCAGGTTACAGATAGTGCGTGAACATTATCTTCTTCACCATATTCTCACACAATCTTGTTTTGTGAATCAAGCATCTCCACCACATGTTTCTAAGTTTTGCTTGGAGCATGGTATACATTGAGGAGCAAGAAATAAAGAATGAATTGAGCAAGAAAGAATCCATTAATTGAGAAAGGAGCCACATAGGGCATCCCCACCATTGTTTTTCTTGCAATTGAGGAGTTAGCAAAGGAAACATTAACTTGGTCACTGTGGTGGAGTATGTAGACACAATTGAGCAAGAAAGAAACCAAGTTTGGAGAATTTCCCATTCAGGAGCACCATACAATATTTCTACTATTGTTTTTCTTGCAATTGAGGAGCTAGCAAAGGCAATGTATTCTTCCCAATCTTCCCCTAGCTCAAGAGTATGTAGACACAATTGCTCAAGAGATTTACCAATATTGGGGAATTTCCCATTGAGGAGCACCATAGAGCATCTCTACCATTGTTTTTCTTGGAATTGAGGATCTAGCAAAGGCAACATTCTTCCCAATCTTCCCCCTATCTTGAGTATCTAGACACAATTGAGCAAGAAAGAAACCAAGCCTAGGTAGTTTCCCATTGAGGAGTTGGCAAAGGAAACCATATATATCATTGATCAGTGTGGTCATGGGAAACTCACGCAATCGAGCAAGAAAATCAGCAAGGAAGCGGATACCCAATGAAATCCTTGAAGAAATTAGAGAGACACTCTATGGACACTCAACCAATTCCGGTTGTTGAAGATGCCACAGTTCTTCCTACCAATCCACATCAAGAAAGACAAAAGCATCTGCTCAAAGGGTCTTAGGTCACCATATCACTAGAAGAACGAGCACTGCATGGCAATGATCAAGGAGTAAAACGTAGGTGCACATCAAGGCCACCTGAAACCTTTGCATATTTAATTGAATGTGGGTATACAAGTGACAAAGTTAGAGAGACATTGAATGCCAAAGGTATTCTCGAAGAAGACAATGTTGTTCAGACCACTCAAGAGGATTTCCAATTGCCATTGTTCGACTGTCAGGAAGACATGGAAGGACATGAAGCTCATGTTCAAATGCCAGACCGGCCGGGTGATATGGTATAGGGTACAATTCCAACCTCCCTACCTCCATTAGCAACTTCACGCCGAAGAATTCCAAAACATATACAAATCGATGAAGGTCTCATTGGTTTGCTTGAAGGTACGCTGTCTAAACGCAGTATTGCATATCAAGCTCAACAGGTACTTGTCAAATATTTTCATTAGAGGAAATTTCAACTCAAAATGGACCTCCTAAGGGAAATTAATTAAATAATAGTCCAAATAATAAAATAATATTTATTAATTTTGGAGGAAGAAAAGAAAACGCTACATTTTTGTTCGTATTTTTGACATATATCCCTGTGTTTTTACTAAAACTTCGATCAAGAGAGCTCGTTGGATGCGAAATTAAATTCCGCATCCAATGAGCTCTCCCGATCAAAATTTGAGTAAAAACACAGGGAGATATGTCGAAAATACAAACAAATAAAGTAGTTTTTTTTATGATACCTATCCCCAAATTTATATTAAAAAATTGTTTAAGAGGTGCTCCATTTTTTAATTTTAGAGCATTTTGATTGGCTAATACATGATGACATGGAATTTGTATTATTTTTGGAAGGCCCATTTTAAATTGAAATTTCCTCTAATGGATTCTAAATGTGATGGAGATAAATGTAGATTATTTATATCATTGTTAAAATCTAGGTCTATGACTGTTGTTAGGAAAAACTTAAGGATAAAGATGATAAACAGTTTTGAACCAAGTTCTTATGTTGTCAGAATTTTGGTAGATGCATTTAGTATGTGAAGCATGTACATGTGGCTCGTTGGCAAGATGAGCAGTTTAGAGCGTGCATGGTTACATTTACTCTTGGAACTATATTATCAGTGGTCAATTTTGTGGAAAACTACACTCTTCAACCACAAAACGAGATTCAAAGTCAATATTATCACTCAGATCAGGTCAGTATAATGGTCCATATCACCTATAGACATGGGGCAGATAGTACTGAAGAGAACAGGGTTATATTGAAGAAGTATCACTTTTACATAAGTGATGACAGGTGTCATGACTTGGATTTTGTACAACATAGCTTTCAATTGTTCTACAAACACTTGGAGGATAACAATATATAGATGGAACAACATTGGATTTGGTCTGATGGTTATGCGGGGAAATTCAGAAATTCCTATGTCTTCCAATGGTTGTGTATTCTCCACAAGAGGCACAAGGTGCCACATATTTGGAACTATTTTGAGACTGGACATGGAAAAGGGAAACATGATGGAGCAGGTGCATGCATCAAGACTGCATTACGTAGGCAAGAGATGAAATTCACAACTATTTCTCTCATTCGAGATGCAAAGACCATTGTTGCATGGTGTTCTTCATTAATGGGGCAGGGAGCTAGAAGGAAAGAAGACCAATCATCTCAAAAAGCACATGTACATAGATATTTTTGGGAGTTGGTCGATGTAGATCGATCACACCTATATGAGTGCAAGACCATCCAAGGAACTAGTGCATTCCATTCAGTTAGGAAGTTAGACAATGTTGTAGTTGAAATGTGGACAAGAAAACTCTCTTGTTTTTGTTATCCATGTAGCAGTGGTGAATGGGACAACTATGAATCCACAGATTGGGTTGACAACTGGGATCATGTATCACTCCCCATTGGCCGAAAAATAACTTCAGAATTATCCCAGTTGGAGGAGGTCCAGTCGATTATTTCACGTGACTATGACCACATTTCAGATCTCATACAACCAGGTTCAATTATTATGTTGATCACTTTGAAATGTTTGACGACTAGTTGTGTTTAGTTAGCTGACTCCTAGGTCTGCACTTTATTTTATGCAGGGCAAATATACGTAGTGATTTCCCTGAGAGACAATGAATGGCACACTGACTACTGGATGGCACGTTGCTTGGATGGGAAGCAGACCCTCATTGTCTCATTAAGCGACTCCGAGGGCAATGATTTTCCAATTGGGTCAATGGTTATCAAAGGAGAATTTTTGACACAGGTTTCCCACGCACGAAAGAAAAAAGATTATGTACTTGAAAATTATAGACCATGTCAAATTGTATACCATTATAAAAACTTAGTTATTGGCACAAACCTCCAGCTGCAAACAATGCCAAACAAGAACTCATCAAAGTCACGATACTTGTTGCCTTACTCTGAGCACAAGAGGCTAAAGGATACTGTTGCTATTAGAGGTGATCCTGATGGTCTAGTCGAATGACCACATGTAGGTAGTCAGGTATGTGGTAGTCAGATATTTGGTTTCATGGTCTCATTGATTATTTTCAGTTTGATACATTGAGTGCTTGATATATTGCTAAATTCAATAGACTTCTACAATGGATTTGTTGTATTATATTGATACTTACATGAATCATGCCTTATAGCCCAATACCATAATCTACCACTCTATCTGGGATATGTCTATTGCATTTTCCTTGAATCTCAAAGTTGATCCCATAAGGACATATCCTTGAATCCTATAATTATCTCCTTCACTCTGATAATTTGTTTCTCTCGGGTAGGGATTCAACACGTGTCCCTGAAAGCTTGTAGGAGGTGGGAATCAACGTGCGATAGAATGATGGTCATTGCTCAGATTGACAAACCGTCGTCTCCGTTGGATTCAAGACATTGGGATATTGCTAGGGAGGCCCTCTAATCTGGTTCCATGGATAAGAGACCATTTTTTTGGTCAATTTTGGAAACTAGGGTTTTGCTCAATAAGTGAATGTGAAATTTTTGCACATGGGGGTCAAATTAGCATATTGCTTGATCATGAAGGTGTGGCTAGCATTCCCACATAACACATGCCCAAACACGCTTTCAAGACCCATCGAAAGCCCTTTTTGATGCATAGTTTCCATTTTATGCTCCAGGTAGGGATTCAATAGGTGTCCCTAAAAGCCTGTAGGAGGTGGGATTCAATGTGCCATAGAATCATGACCATTGCTTGAATCGATGAACCATAAGCTCTGCTGGATTCATGACATCAAGATAGTGCTAGGGAGGCCCTTTGATCTGGTTCCATGGAGAAGAGACCATTTTTTGGGTCAATTTTGAAAACTAGGGTTTTGCTCAGTAAGTGAATGTGAAATTTTTGCACATGGGGGTCAAATTCACATATTGCTCAACCGTGAAGGTGTGGCTAGTGTTCCCACATAACACATGCCTAAACACACTTTCACGAACCACTGGAAGCCCTTTTTGATGCACGGTTTCCATTCTATGCCTCGGGTAGGGATTCAACAAATGTCCCTGAAAGCCTGTAGGAGGTGGGATTCAATGTGCCATAGAATCATGAACATTGCTCAGATCGACAAACCGTCAGCTCCATTATATTTAGGACATCGATATAGTGCTAGGGAGGCCCTCTGATCTAGTTCTATGGAGAAGAGACCATTTTTTTGGTCAATTGTGGAAACTAGGGTTTTGCTTAGTTAGTGAATGTGAAATTTTTGCACATGGGGGTCAAATTCATATATTTCTCGATTGTGAAGGTGTGGCTAGTGTTCCCACATAAAAAATTCCTAAACACACTTGTACAACCCACTCAAAGCCCTTTTTGATGCACGATTTCCATTCTATGCCTCGGGTAGGGATTCAACAGGTGTCCCTGAAAGCCTGTAGGAGGTGGGATTCAACATGCCATAGAATCATGACCGTTTCTTGGATCGATGAACCGTTGGCTATGTTGGATTCATGACATCAATATAGTGCTAGGGAGGCCCTCTAATATGGTGCCATGGAGAAGATACGATTTTGTTGGTTAATTTTGGAAACTAGGGTTTTTCTTAGTGAGTGAATGTGCAATTTTTGCACATGGGGGTCAAATTTGCATATTTCTCTCCCATGAAGGTGTGGAAAGCATTCCCACATAAGACATGCCTAAAAACGCTTACATGACCCACCAAAATCCCTTTTTGATGCATGGTTTCCATTCTATATCCCGGGTAGGGATTCAACAGGTGTCCTTGAAAGCCTATAGGAGGTGGGATTCAACGTGCCATAAAATCATGACCGTTGCTCAGATCGAAGAACTATCAGCTCCATTGGATTCAGGACATTGGGATAGTTCTAGGGAGGTCCTTTAATCTGGTTCCATGGAGAAGAGACCATTTTTTTGGTCAATTTTGGAAACTAGGGTTTTCCTCAGTAAGTGAATGTGAAATTTTTGCACACGGGGCTCAAATTCGCATATTGCTCGACCATGAAGGTGTGGCTAGAATTACCACATAAAACATGCCAAAAAATGCTTGTATGACTGATCGAAGGCCATTTTTGATTCATGGTTTCCATTCTACGCCTCATGCAGGGATTCAACAGGTGTCCTTGAAAGCCTGTAGGAGGTGGGATTCAATGTGCCATAGAATCATGATCGTTGCTTAGATCGACGAACCATTGGCTCCGTTAAATTTAGGACATTGGTATAGTGCTAAGGAGCCCCTCTAATATGGTTCCATGGATAAGAGACCATTTTTTGGTCAATTTCAGAAACTAGGGTTTTGCTTAGTAAGTGAATGTGAAATTTTTGCACATGGGGGTCAAATTCGCATATTGCTCAACCATGAAGGTGTGGCTAGTGTTCCCACATAAAACATGCCTAAAAACGCTTGCATGAACCATAGAAATCTCTTTTTGATGCACGATTTCCATTCTATGCCTCGAGTAGGGATTCAACATGTGTCCCTGAAATCCTGTAGGAGGTGGGATTCAACGTGCCATAGAATCATGACCGTTGCTCGGATCAATGAACCGTCAACTCCATTGGATTCATGACATCAGGATAGTACTAGGGAGGCCCTGTGATATGGTTCCATGGATAAGAGACCATTTTTTTGTTCAATTTTGGAAACTAGGGTTTTGCTTAGTAAGTGAATGTGAAATTTTTGCACATGGGGGTCAAATTCGCATATTGCTCGACCATGAAGGTGTGGCCAATGTTCCCACATAAAATATGCCTAAAAATTCTTGCACAACCCACTGAAATCCCTTTTTGATGCACGGTTTCCATTCTATGCCCCGGGTAGGGATTCAATAGGTGTCCTTGAAAGCCTGCAGGAGGTGGGATTCAATGTGCCATAGAATCATGACCATTGTTCAGATCGAAAAACCATCAGCTCCGTTGGATTTAGGACATTGGGATAGTGCTAGGGTGTCCCTCTAATCTGGGTCCATGGACAAGGGATCATTTTTTCAGTCAATTTTGGAAACTAGGGTTTTGCTCAGTAAGTGAATGTCCAATTTCTGCACATAGGGGTCAGATTTGCAAATTCCTCGACTGTGAACATGTGGCTAGCATTCCCACATGGAACCTACCTAAAAACACTTGCACGAACCACCAAAATCCCTTTTTGATGCACGGTTTCCATTCTATGCCCCGGTTAGGGATTCAAGAGGTGTCCCTAAAAGCCTATAGGAGGTGGGATTCAACGTTCCATAGATTGATGATTTTTGTTCAGATCGATGAACCGTTGGCTTCGTTGGATTCAGGACATCATGATAGTGCTAGAGTGGCCCTCTACTTTGGATCCATGGACAAGGGATCATTTTGTTTGTCAATTTTGGAAACTAGGGTTTTGCTCAGTAAGTGAATGTGAAATTTTTGCACATAGAGGTCAGCTTGAAGGTGATGGTAGATCTTCCCCTCATCCAAGAGATGTGAGCATTTGTATGATTAAATGCAGGAGGAGACAATGCCATTACGTCAGTAACCATGTAATGGAACATGTTTATGTTTAGAAACAAGTGGCCAACCTATTACGCCATTATTACAAAATACATAAATCTTCACGCTACGAATGCTTCAAATAATACTCCATAAACATGAATTTATAAAACAAGATTCAGAATAGTACTTCTCTAATCATTTTAAACTATAATAAAATCACACATAACTTTCATCTGTTTCAAAGTTGTTATTCGATGCCATTCATCAAATGCCATGTATGATTAACAAAATGATAAAATAATGTGTAGGAAATACATAATGTGCAGGATATAGTCATAACCATTATTTTGAATCAACCTTATGATACTCAGATACTTTTAGGTTTGATGTGTATCCCAAGTATTTGTTAGATGAAAGACATCATGCCAAACACTAATTTTATTTATGTAGACCACATAGGTGCATCACTTAGGTGTGTCAACTTCATGCATCCTTTAAAATTTTGTTAGGTTGTTATGTGGGTAAGGTGCTTTTGTGTTCCACCAAGTTGGATCAGTTGCTTAGCTGTGCTGGGTGCTTATGTGTATTAGGTATGTTCCATATTTGTGAATACAATTTGACATTGTTAGTATAACATTGTATATGCAATTGGATCGTGGTAAAAAACAATTAAAATGTACATTTTTGTCATTACGTAATATTGTAATTGTGCATTGTTCCCAAATTTATAACTGAATCCCCATCGTAAAATCTATAAAAATTTGGGAACATTAGACATATAAACATTATAGGCCACATGTGTATAATCACACTTAAAATACTGAACCATGAAGATCTCAAGATCCTTGATATGAAATATTTTTTATATCATGAAAGTTATAATACAAAAATAGAAGGCCCATCTATGGCCTGTCAATGTACATGTATCGAAAACATATTTGATGTACATGTGCAAACAAAAGTACATCTGTCCTAGACCGCGCCCCTATACTCTAACTCCAGATTGTACATAAAAATACATAGTTGTCCTAGACTAACACATCAAAAATCTAACTTTCTCTTGTTTTTCCTGGACCCTGATCCTTTTCAGTTCTGTCTATGACCACTATGCATCTCTGGCGATTGCAAATCAATGACAATATTTATTGATTAGGTAACTGAACTAGTACTATCCAACAATAACAAAGTTTGAAAATTTAAAATATGACTCAATTGTAAATAAAATAAATAGTCACTACATCTGTCGGGGGTATAGGTGCCTCTGGTGTCCTCATCCTTGTAGAGAGTCTCTCTGCAATGCTTCTCTACGAATAAAAAAAAATATGTCAATTATCTCAAGAATTATCAACATGTACATGAATGAGAAAGTACTAATCAATTATGTAAAAAATGAACATATCACCGAAAAAACCATTTCTAGGGGATTACACTGGGACTCTTCACTAGTAAGAGGAGACATAGGTTGAACATCAATCTCAGTTACATGCACTAATGGACCAGGGTGTGGCTACATTCACCAAATGATAAAATAGTTAGACATCGTGCATGTCCATAAACAATACAAATGAAATGTACAATTACAAATATTCAATTAGATGTACCTTAGTGTGACTTATCCCTATTGTATATGTATCAGTGACCGCACCATCCGAACAATCCCACTAAGGTCTAGCATGGATGACTCTACATCCTGATGTTGTAAACATGCAAAAATAACATTAAGAAAAACCACTTGTGAAGTGAATTCATAGCTAAACAACGATTGCCATTGGAAGTGTGTACATTACCGTGGGATGAGTAGGTTGATCCTCATGCACACCCGCTCTGTTCAAGGAAGAGGGTTGTCTAGTGTAAACAACCCCCTTATCTATGTTTGGACTACATGGAGATACAAACCAAAGAGGCGGTGTAGGGATCTGCAATGATGTCTGCAGTCATAAAGTGGTACCATAGTTAGACATGGATTTAAATGGATGGAATAATATGTACTGAAAAACTAACATGTTGTAATATACTTACCCCTTCCTGGGGCATATCTCCCCCATGGGAGTGACTGCTTCCATCAATTTCTTGCCCCTCTTGAGATGCTAATAGCATCTACAAGTTTTAAAATTATAGATATTAATGATCTATAAAGGAGTGTACAGTAAGAAATTCAAATAATTCGAACAAGATTCAGTCATAACCCATGTACTTACATTCTTCAAGTAATCCTAAATTCCACCTTGGACTATGTCATTGATATCAATGTTTCCAGCATCACGTTCTAAGTGGGGTTCTGGCAACTTCAAAAATTTGAAATATTAGACAATTTAATAAATTAATCAAGACTAACACATGCATTAACAAAATTTTATGTAATAACAAAAGGAAAAATGTTTAAATATTACCTCAATGGTGGTTGTTTGGGATTTGGGTACAACCACACCAGGTGTAGTACCACCCCCGTGAGAGGCATCAATCTCCTGCAAGAGTAAATATTGCATATATTATGAATCTTTTAATATGTAACATATAGTATGGAAAAATTAAAAATTAAACAATAATAGAGTTTTAAAACAATGTCCTTACCTGACCACCAGTCATCGTAGTGGTACCATGTCTTGTTCCAGGACCATAACAGGGTCCCCCACACGATGTGAAGACATGTGGCTCACTCTGAGGCACATGGGATGTCAGTTTATCCCCACCAATAGATGTCCCTCCACTACTAGAAGCTGGTGGTTGTACACCAGCAGAGGAAGAGGGTGCTCTCTGGTCAATAGTGGTCATGTGTCAAGAGACCATCTCAACTAGAGTAAAAAATGCCTCTTGTGTCTGGGCAACTATGTCATGTGCAGGAGGGATGTCTGCCCTTGGTAACTGGGAACAAGGTGCAGGTATTTGTGGATTGGCATCTCTATGCCTAGCATCGGGTCGGTGTTGGGGAATCCCCATATCAACTCCCTCAAAGCCTAACATGTCAAAATACTTGACATGTTTCCCCATCACAAACTCTGCATACAATTTTTGGAGGAAGTACAACGGTACTTCCCTATTGTTATGAGGGGGAATGTCAAAAACCATGTACCACCTATCCATCCAATTGTCTCTAATGGGTGGAAAGGTGCACCACTCAATAGAAATATGTGGCATGTTGATCTCTGAAATGTCATCCGTCCCAGACAATCTAAACAATGAATAGATGTGTTGTTTTGTTATTTTGAGCTTTTTTACCTTGTTGTAACTTAACCCATCAGCATATTGTTGTATTTTCCTCTCCCTATAAGATGCAATGCTATACAAAGCATCATTCAATCTTGTGATCGTATCAACAATAGACAACAAAGAATATGACAACGAGCGGCGGAGCTCATCTCCACCCATCCAAGCAGAACCAATCTCTCTCAAATGGGCAATAAACCTCAGTATATCTACATTGTTATCCATAGTATCCACTACAATCATAAATACAAATAAAATATCATTAGAAATATAAACACATGATATAATGACATATCTAAGCACTGAAAACTGTATAACTAATGTATGAAAAATAACAACATATCAACTAAATCTATCATGTAAATTTAAAATTGATCTTGAATTTTACAGTAAAGAATAAACATTTAACATTTTTTCATTTCATATTTATGTCCTAAATTCAAGTATTAATTCCAATTTTTAAGTATGCATGTGTACATAAAGTGTCTTGAGTGCATATGTTGATTGCGAAGCTCCTATAGCTTATTTTAAGGCTTGGATTATGAAGTTTTGTGGAAATTGTGAGGTGCTGACTATTGCCTTTGCAGGACCAACTCCTAGATTGCAGGTAGAGGCAACAACTAGACCCTAGAATAGGCGGCATAATGTGCCGTTGATGAATAAAATCCTAGTATAGGAAATGATTTTGTTAGATATGTAATTATTTGTTATAGTGTGATGTTTTTTGGACTCCAAAGTCTATTTAGAAGGTCTTTATGGATTTTATGGTTGCAAGGGTTCCACTGGATTATATCATGTATGATAGTATGTGATTGGCATGTTTAATCAAATACATCAACCTACCTATGTATCTTCATGTTCATAGAGTCTATTGTTGAAGTTTGTTGTCTTGACCTTAACCAAAAAGTACCCTTCGTTCAAGATGAAATATTTGTTAAAAGCATGGGAAGCTTCTATACCTTATTTTAACACTTGGATTGGGAAGTTTCATCAAAAATATAAGGTGTTTATTGATGTTCTTGGAATAGAAACTTCGATATTTCGGATAGAGGCAAGGGATTTACCATGTTTGTTTATGTATTTTAGGGGAATATATGAATTCTACTTGATTTGTTTTTAGTTGTATGCAAGCTTGCAACATAATTGACAAACTTTGCATATTTGTTAATTTTGGTTTGGATTCACAATGATGCTTGTGAATATAAATATATGCAAATAGTGAAGTTCATTTGTTTTTTATGAGTTAATTGGGGTTTTGGTTTACATTGGTTATGTAAATTACTTATGCAAACTTGCAATGTGCTTGACAAACTTTGCATATTTGTGTATTTTGGTATGGATTAACAAGGATCCTTATGAATATGCATATGGAAATAGTGAAATTCATCTGCTTTTTGAGTTCATTGGGATTTTGGTTTCCATTGGGCATGGGAATTTTGGGTATGAATATTGGTAAATAATCAAAATTATTTAATTTTTATGATTAAATTGGGGAATTGGTTTCCATTGGCCAATTACATTGGGGTTCTTGTTTCCATTGGCCAATTCCATTGGGGTTTTTTGTTTCCATTGGCCATAATTTAATTTATTTTGGTTTAATTTTTCAATTTAGGGAAACTAAATTGATGAATAAAGAGAAAAAAAACATGAAAATAAATGAGGAAAAAACCTCACAAATAGGAGGTTGATCCAAAGGTGGAGATGGATGGCTTTGGCCCACCCAAAAACGTGTTCGCCCAGTCGAGATTTGCTCCAAAGAAGTCCAGTAGCCATGCAATGTGGTGAAAAAGACGCGCTCAACCTATTTAAAAAAAAATAGGCTTTCCAAAACATGCGCACGATTTTGTTCACTAAAACGGAGGTGTGATTTTTGTTGGGCCTAGAAATGGCCCCTTTTTTACCACCCTTATCCACCTCTTTTTGCCTCATCCTACCCTATTATGCATGTTGAATAGATGTTTTTCCTTCACTTGGCCCCTCAAGTCATAAAGGTATGGTTAATTATTGTCTTATTTTATTAATTCTTAGGATTGTTGTAATCAAGGCCCTACATCTTAAATTATGCTAACATATGATGGTTTTATAAAGATATTTTGAGATATAGAGAATACAGGTGTAGCGTGCTGAACATGCCAAAGGAGGGATGGACATTCATTGCTAAAGCTGATCGCCATCCATTCCATCGTCGCCCAAAGAACGTGGTCCCAGTGTATTAGTCCATGCGAGCTGTACAAGGGTAGCTGCAACAGATTGTGACAGATTTGGAGGAAATAGTGCGGCGCTGCTCAAAAGTAGCTATAATCCACAGAATATATTCCCAATCAATCAAGATCATTATTTCTGGCTCAAATAACAACTTCCCTATATATTCTGCTCTCATCTTGCCACGACTGCAACAACTTATTGTAATTGGGGTAGCATGAAGATCAGATCTTCATGGCTGCCCGATAATAGTAGGAAGAGGTTATGATTGTAATGGCATAAATATGGGAAACCATTCTGAGCCAGGGGTGGAACATTTAACTAAATTATTGTATCAACTGTGATTAAGGTTGCGTGATTCATCTGCCATTTTTAATACAAGGAGTTTGATTCAAATATCGACGTCTTGACATGTGTTACTCCCAGCATCTCTGTGTGAAGGATGGGCCTGCCTTCCCACATGAATTGCTGAGTTAATTAGGTATTATATTTATTCTGTTGTGTGATTTTGTGATAATTTTCTTTCTTCATAGTAATCTGCAACATTTATCGATTTACAGTGTGTCATTGGATAATCAGTAATTGCATTTCTTGTAAAACTGTAGTGGTATGGTGTGTTAGTCGACTGTATAGGTTAATTGTCTCTTATGCAACTGTGTGATAGCTATAACATCCCTGTTCATCCCTAGTTCTTTCAATTGTTGTTTCTGTAGATCTTTGTAGTTCGTTTCTTTGCTTTTATAGTTGTAGAATCTCATTCCTATACTTTGAATTTCTAGAATAGTTGGATTCAATTCATGTCCTTTAGATTTATAGAATAACTAAATCAGGATAATTGGGTGGATCCTTAGATGGTTTGGCAATCAGGATTTTATTTTCTGCAAGAGTAATCTAGATGTTATTTCTTGAATCTTTCAATTCTAGATTAAGAATCGTAAAAGGTACTTATGGTTGTATTCTTGGGAAAGTAAATTAGATTAAGTGTATTATGGGATGAGCGTGGCTGAATAGGAAATTAGAATCATTTACTTACCGCAACTTAGTGTTTAAGCATATATAGTGCATATTATCCTTGAAAAAAAAGACTTCCTTGGGTTGACAGTTTATATTGAACACTCTATATGTTAGCTTTAATTAAATTGCATATAGGGTGCCCAACATTTTGGCATCGTTGCCGGGGAGGATAAGTATTAGACACTATTGTAGTTGCATCTAGTAATTGTCTTTATTCAGTCTTCTTTAGTTTTTTTTTTTTTGCATGTTTTGGGTTGCATGAATACAAAAAGGGTACAACATGACCATCTTATGAATCCCATAGCCCCACAGAACACCAATGTTGCAGGTGGTCGAGGTCTAGCATTGGGGAGAAGAGCATTCATTGACGATCTGGTTGATAGAACCAATTCTTCTACCGGGGCTCGCCATCAGGAACACCCATCAGGAGAAGCCCTGCCAACCCTGGAGTGGCAGCGTCAGGCTCTATAGTGGAGAACACACGAGGAGCTACAACACCCTCGAATACCCCGGTAGAGGAAGACAGAGTTAGTACTACAGGATCAACTGATCGATATATGATCTATCACATTAATAGGAAGGTTGTGACTGAAGAGGAGTGGACACAGTTCCATAAGAAATTCATTGATCAATGGAATAACGAAGAGGATAAAACAGAATAAAATATGAGTAACAAACGTGATTTTGAAGAGGAAGAGGCAATGGGAGAAAATCATCATCATGAAGGTAATTCCCTACCTGAAGGGATAGTGGCTGTACTTCAGTTCCCAATTCAACAACCAGAAGGGATAGCCCCCATGAAAAATATATCGCCATCGGTGTTGCCTTGCTTTTATGGAAAAATGGTAGAGGATATAGATGAATTTATTTTCAATTTGATATCCTTTGTCGCAGCTATGACTACAATACCAATGCATAGAAGCTGAAACTCTTCCCTGCCACTCTGAAGGACAATGCATTACGCTCGTTTATGAGACTAGGAGGCGAAGCTGTCACTAATTGGGACAGGATGAAACATGTGTTCTTGGAGAAATATCAGGAGTATTGCAATACCAAGGATAAGAGAGAATAAATGTTTAAAATGGTACAGAAGGATGATGAAAGTCTGGAATATTTTGTCGAAAAGATTTTATATAATGTGTAGAGAGCTAGAGAGACTAATATGGGGTTAGATGTGCTCAAATAATCCTACTTCGTAGGATTAGGGATGATTTCCTAGATATGTTAAACCTGTTAGGAAAGGGGGATATCTCCAAGGAGTCCTTTGAGAAAATCATGGAACTGTGCAAAAGGTACTCCAAGGGGTCTTCCAGGAATAACAGGCAGGACAAATGAGACAAATTAGAATGTGATGTCTTCGACAGAACTCAGAATTCATCTAATGGAAGAGCCACCCATGTAGAGATAGGAAATATCCTCAAAAATTTCAAAACAGAAATGATGAGCTCCATCTCCTTGGAAATAGATGTCTTAAGGGAAAAGCAGAAACAAGCAGTAGAGGATCTCACACTAGGTGTATTCTGCCCTAGATGTAGAAAGAACTACCCTCTGAAGGAGTGCCCACTCGACAAGATAGAAGTGTGTCAGCTGTGTGAGTTGAACCATGAAATAAAAGAATTCCCATCACTACCTCAAGTGATGGCTATTCTGCAGGCATCAAATCTAGAGGTGGAACCAGCTTACTTTATTGCACAAAAGAAGCCCTAGCAGCCTCGAAATCAAGGTATGAATCCAGACTCGTTTCCATTTTTGAATAACATGAATAATTGGAATAATATGCAGCATATGAATACACAATTCCGTTTATCTTATTCTAATCCTCAATGGTACCCCTCTCAACCTTTAATGCAAAATTTTAACTCCTGGAACCCCTGGGCTCAGCCACCATAGCCACCGAACCAACCAAATTCTTGGTCTCTCCGGTGGATGAATTTCCATCTAGGGAACTAGTTTCCCCATAATCAACCCTCTCAATAGCTTCCACATCAACCGTTTTCTCAACAACCATACCCTCCTCAATATCCTCAGCCTTATCAGCAGTCGCAGCTACAACTCCAGAACAATGTTGTCCCCAATATTCTGATTTGACCTCAGCTTCCTGCTCAACCTAACCCTAACCCAAATAATAAAGCAGTCCATCAGTTTGAGACTGTCAACATGCCTGCTTACTCCCTTACTCCTATACCCTACAACAATATCCGCTTATGATCATGAAAGGTAGTGGAGCCTTTGATCATTGAGAATGTTCCATCCTTTGTTCATGAAGAAGGGATGAATCCACAGTATTTATCCAGGGCAACGAACCCCATTATTGAAGATGATGAACATCCTACTAATATGCCGGCTGAAACACAGAATGATACATCTATCAAGACACAGCCTACCCAGTTGATTAGGGAACCACTGTACCTTGAAAGATTAATGTTACCAAAGGTAGTGGGAAAGCCTTAGTTTAACCTCTTAGGAGAGTTAAAAAATCTTTATGTTAAAATCCCCTTCCTTCATGCCCTTCAAGATGTACCTATATATGCTATAACTGTTCAAGATCTGTGTATAAGGAAACTAGGAAGGAAACCCAAGGATCCCCCCATTGTTCATGACATAGGGAATTTATCTACATTAATAATGGGAAAATCCCTCTTGGACAAATACAACAACCCTGGGAATCCCACTGTTACTGTGCAGATTGGGAATACATAGATACCCAACGTACTAGTAGACTTAGGAGCAACAATTAACGTTATGACTATTGAAACTGTAAGAAAACTTGGGTTCACTAATCTCAGGCCAACCCCCACCATTTTAGAACTGGTAGATAGATCCACTATTAAACCTGAAGGAATTTTGGATGATCTCATCATCTTAGTTGACTCTTGGGAGTACCCTGCTGACTTCTTGGTTTTACAACCTAAGTCACATCTAGGAGGACACCCATTGATCCTGGGAAGACCTTGGTTAGCTACAACTGATGCTTGCATCAGCTGTCGATCTGGGTCTATGACCATATCAGATGGTACCGAGATAAAGAACCTCACTCTCTATCCTCTAGCTCGACCGAGCTTAGAAGCTGAAACACCATTATGGATGGATCCAGAGGAATAAGAGGGCCTTAAGCCATTATTAACAATAGGGAAGGCCTTAAATTTTAAAGATGAAACTGAAGACGACACCATTAATAATTTCATCAGTGAACCCACTTCTGTCAATAAGAAAATTTATCAGATCCTGAATACTACTCTAGGTGAGGAGGAATAAGAAAATCTCACAAAAGAGGCATTAGTCAGTGACACTCATATAGTTCCAGTATTGAAAAATTCAAAAAGTGTTCCTGTCGAGGTAGAGTCTGGAAAAACCCTAAATATTAATCCCAGCCTTTCCCTAGATGAACAGAAGCACCTGATCAGTCTCTTAAAAAAACACAAGGGGGCATTTTCCTGGGAGTACATAGACATGAGGGGTATCCCCTATCATATGTGCTTCCATCATATTTATATCAAAAGTGACTTCGGGCCTATGTGCCAGCCTCAACAATGAATGAAACCCAATATTAGGGACATAGTGAAGGAAGAAATTCAAAAACTATTGGAAGCAAGATTTATATATCCCATTTCAGACAGCGAGTGGGTGTCTCCACTCATAATAGTACCCAAGAAGAATGGTAAATGGAGAGTCTGTGTGGACTATATATAGCTGAACAAGGCAACACTAAAATATCATTTTCCCCTGCCTTTCATCGATCAAGTACGTGACACCTTATCTGGGACTAAGTTCTTCTCCTTCTTGGATGGGTTTAGTGGGTACAATCAAATCCAGATTGCTCTTGAAGACCAGGATAAAACTACCTTCACCTGTCCCTGGGGAACTTTTGCATACAGAGTGCTTCCCTTTGGCTTATGCAACACACCAACAACATTTCAAAGGGCTGTGATTGGCATATTTTCATAATTATTTAATGATAGTATGGAAATTTTTATGGATGATTTTTCTCCTTATGGAAGAAATTTTGAAGAAGCATTGAAAATTTTGGAAAATGTTTTAACTCGCTGCGAATAGACCCCAGCTATCTTTAAGCACTGAAAAGTGCCATATGATGATGAGTGAAGGAGTGGTGTTGGGGAATTTTATCTCTGCTAATGGCATCCAGGTGGACCCCTCTAAAATCAAGGTAATAAAAAATATACCTACTCCTGTAACTCGAAAAGAAGTGTGAAGTTTCTTAGGGCATGCTGGATATTACCGAAGATTTATAGAAAACTTTTCCAAACTTGCCTCTCCTTTGTTTTCACTATTAATGAAGGATGTGCAATTTATTTGGAATGAGGCATGCTAGAGAACGTTTGCTAAACTTAAGGAGAAGCTGTCCATAGCTCCCATCCTAAGAGGACCCATTTGGACCCTTCCTTTTCACATTTCTTCAGATGCTTCTGATACTGCCATTGGAGCATTTTTAGGACAGCAGGATGGTCAAGCACCTTATGCAGTTTATTATATTAGTAAAAACTTAGCCCCTACTGAACTTAATTATACTATTACCGAGAAGGAGTTCTTAGCCATTGTTTACTCCATTAACAAATTTTGACATTATATCACTGGATATCCTACATTTGTGCACACTGAGCACTCTGCCATCAAATATCTAATCAATAAACCTGTTACCAATGCCAGGGTAACTAGGTGGCTATTACTATTGCAGGAATTTGATATTACCATTATAGATAGGCCTGGAAGAGAAAATGTTGTCGCTGATTTCTTATCTCATTTTACTAACAGTGATGATAATTTTCCCATTGAGGACTCTTTTCCATATGAACACTTATTTGTAGTTTTAGCTCACTCCCCTTGGTATGCAGATGTCGCTAACTACTTGGCTACAGGAAAGCTTCCAACACATTTGTCCAAAAGAGAAAAGAGGAAAATTATTCAACAAAGTGACAGGTATTGTTGGATAGACGGTCATCTCTTTTACACAGGCCCTAATATTGAGATCAGAATATGTGTAAGAGAAGATGAAATATTCCATATTTTGAAGGCCTACCATAATGAGCCTTGTGGGGGGCATTTTACAGACAGGAGGATAAGACACAAAGTGCGGAGAATGGGCTACTATTGGTCAACCCTTTTTAGGGATGCAAAAAGATATGTCCAGTCCTGTGATAGATGCCAAATGATGGGCTAGCCTAATAGATTAGATCAAATTCCTCTTCAACCACAATTGGTGGTTGAACCCTTTGATATATGGGCCTTATATTTTGTTGGTCCTATCTGTTAGAATTTCATCATTAAGCTAGCATTATATTAGGATCTTTAACTCAGAGAATAACAAGCACAACAATCAAACACAAGAGACAATGAACACAGTGTTTATCATTGGGGAAAGCATAAATGGTGAAAACCTCACAACTTCCTCAGAGATAGTATCAGCACCAAAAGTAGAACCCAAAATAGTAAGTGATCTCCTGACAGCAGTAACCTTCTTTCTATCTAGCCCCAGTGTCTTCTCCTTCCTCAACTATGTGCTACACTTGAGTGTGTATGAGTTGTGTGATAAATAGAGAGTCCAACTCTCTATTTATACTAATCCCAACATGACTAAAACCCTACTAGGGCCGACCTCAATAGGAGAGTCTAATAACCCTAGTGCCCCGGAACTGCGGGGACTTTAACCCTTATATAATAGGAGGGTTACCCACAATGAATTGACATGACTTGTTTACATTATAGACGTTCCCGATAGGAACATCGGGGCATGCCATAACTCAAGTACATCCTGGAATAAACATTGGGTTACAATATGTAAGAAATACAAGTGAAATACATTCTGAAGTTACATATACATCAACACTCCCTCTTAACTAGGAAGGTATTCTTTCGACACAATTTTCAGCACAAGTCTTCTTCTCTGTATATTTTGGATCATCATCGAGTCCTCATCATCTTCAAGTATTCTTCATATTCAAGTCATATTCATCTTCAAGTCATTAGATCTGGATCATCACTAGATCTGGATCATCACTGGACATCATCACTGGATCTGGATGATCATTGCTGGATCATCATCACTGGATCTGGATCATCACTACTGGATCATCATCACAGGTTCTATCTCTTGATTCTTCTCATCATAGGAACCTCTACAGAGCCAGTCCTTTTTCATACTGGATGTATCATCACAGAGCTAGTCATTTTTCATACTAGATGAGGCATCACAGAGCTGGTCCTTTTTCATACCAAATGAGGCATCACAGAGCTGGTCCTTTTTCATACCAGATGAGGCATCACCGAGCTGGTCCTTTTTCATACTAGATGTGGCCGCTACTTAGAGCTAGGGCCTTTTTCATACTAGAAGAGTCTTCACAAAGCTAGTCCTTTTTCATACCAGATGAGGCACCACAGATCTGGTACTTTTTCATACCATATGAGGCATCATAGAGCTGGTCCTTTTTCATACAAGATGTGGTAGCTACTCGAAGATAGTCCTTTTTCATACTAGATGAGTCTTCACAGACCTGGTCCTTTTTCATACCAGATGTGGCAGCTACTTGGAGCTAGTCCTTTTTCATACTAGATGAGTCTTCACAGAGCTAGTCCTTTTTCATACTAGATGAGTCTTCACAGAGCTAGTCTTTTTTCATACTAGATGTGGAACCTACACAGAGCTAGTCCTTTTTCATACTAGATGTGTCTTCACAGAGCCAACCATTTTTCATGCTGGATGTGGGACCTACACAGAGCTAGTCCTTTTTCATACTAGATGTGTCTTCATAGAGCCAAGCCTTTTTCATGCTGGATGTGGGATCATCACATACACCTGACAATGGAAGGAACCAATCCTCTCACCATGTCACATCTCTTACATCTGACCATGGAAGGAACCAATCCTCTCACCATGTTGGAAGGGAACAACACTTATATCTGACCATGGAAGGAACCAATCCTCTCACCATGTCAGAATGGCTCAGCACAGACACATCACTTCCTCTTGGGAGGAATCTCGATCTGGAGAACACCAAGCTTCTCCCTGAAGTACTCAAACTTCACCCTAGCCAATGGCTTAGTCAACACATCAGCTATCTGTTTGTCTGTCGCAACATACTGGAGTTTTACTACTCCTCTATGTGCCATATCCCTGATATAGTGATACTTGATCTCGATATGCTTCGACTTGTCATGGAATACTGGATTCTCTGACAACTTTACACAACTCTAGTTGTCACAGTATATACAAGTAGCATCTAACTGGAGATCAAATAAGTCAGACAGTAGCTTCCTCAGCCATACTGCCTCACAACTAGCTGAACAGGCTGCAACATACTCTGCTTCAGCTGTACTCAGTGCCACACATGATTTCTTCCTGCTAAACCACAAGATCACTCCTGATCCCATACTGAAGCAACACCCTGAAGTGCTCTTCCTATCGATGGCACTTCCTTCCCAATCTAAATCAACATAACCCTCCAGGTTAATCCTTTGATTAGTCTTATACTTGAGCCCATAATCAACTGTACCTTTCAGGTACCTCAGAATATGCTTTGCAGCAGTCAAGTGAACATGTATTGGATCTGTCAAGTATTGGCTCAAGCCGTTCACAACAAAGAAAATATTTGGTCTTGTGTTCGTCAGGTACATCAAGGACCCAATCATCTGACGATACATCATGGCATCAACTGTCTTTGATGAAGAATCACTCAATAGATTCAGGTTTGATGCCATAAGTGTGGTTAATTCCTTGCAGTCCATCATCCCAAATATCTTTAGGATCTCTACTGCATACTTCCCTTGTACAAGGAAGATTCCATCTATAGTCTGCCACACCTCCATACCTAGAAAATAATGCATCATACCCAAGTCCTTCATTTCAAACTCGGCAGCAAGCTTTCTCTTCGTATCAACAATCAACCCATCCATACTTGTCACAAACAAATCATCTACATATAGTAGAAGCATCATTGGGTTTCCATCTTCAACCTTGTAGTAAAGGTTGGAATCTACTTTACTCTTGGTAAAGCCCAAACTCGATAGAAAGCTGTCAATTCTATCGTACGATGTCCTAGGTGCCTGTTTCAAACCGTACAGGGATTTCTTCAATCTACACACATGAGACTCCCTATCATGAGTCTCAAAACAGAGTGGATGCTCCACATACACTTCCTCTTCTACTACACCATTCAGGAAAGAAGTCTTGACATCCATTTGGTGTATCTTCCATTTCATCACTACAGCTAGAGCAAGTACCAATCTGATGGAAGTGTATCTGGATACAGGTGCAAAGGTTTCTTCATAGTCTATTCCTTCTTTCTATGAGAAACCACGAGCAACAAATCTTGCTTTATATTTCTTTGTGCTACCATCTGCAGCATGCTTGATCTTGTAGATCCATTTGGAAGTTACAACTGACTTCCCTTCTGGTCTTGGTACAACATCCCAAACATAATTCTTCGTGATCGATTGATACTCTTCGATCATCACATCCTTCCATTCTTTCCGTTCTGTCGCTTCTTCATATTTGGACGGTTATTTATCAATAAAATCACATAGTAAAGCTACATAACCGGAACAAGATCTGGTCCTCTTTCTTTCTGTGATAGTCTCTTCTGGAACCCCATATCTTTCTGCACCTTGGATAATCTCTCGTACCCAAGTAGGTTTCCTCTTGTGAGGATTCTTCTCCTATTGTGGATCTATAGGTCTTTGTGGTTCTTCAAACTCTCGATCTTCTTATTGAGTTTCCTCTTTCATGATTGTATCATGAATTCTATGAGCTTTTGCTTCTTCAGGTTCTTTAGCAGGTTTATTTCTGGATTCGATGTAGGCTGAATCTTCATAAAATGTTACATCCCTACTAATGTCAATCTTCTTGAACCCTAGGAAGTATATTTTGTAAGCCTTCGAGCTTTGAGAGTATCCCACAAATATACCCTTCTTTCCTGAAGGATCTAATTTTGATCTCTTCTCTTTTGGAATGTGTATGTACACAGGACAGTCGAATATTTTGAGATGACTGACTTTTGGTTTCTTGCTAGAGAAGACTTCTTTAGGCGTCTTGTTCTCGAGTACTCTGTGTGGAGTACAGTTCTGTGCATACACTGCCGTTCTGGCTGCTTCTGCCCAAAGATGCATAGGAATATCTTGATCATGAAGCATAGCTCTTGCAGGTTCTATGATGGTTCTATTCTTCCTTTTTACAATTTTGTTATGTTGTGCATTATAAGGGGTGGAAAACTCCCTCTTAATCCCCGAGTCTTTACATAGTTCTTTTAACTCATTTGAAGTGAATTCTCCACCATTGTCTGATCGAAAAGTCTTGATCTTGTTTTTAGTGTGGTTCTCAATCAAGGCTTTGAATTCCTTGAACTTGCTGAACACTTCATCTTTATTCTTCATGAAGTAAATCCATGTCTTCCTAGAAAAGTCATCAATAAAACAAACATAGTACACATACCCGCTTAGTGAGCTTGATGACATTGGTCCGCATACATCGGAGTGGATTGTTTCCAATATTACTTTTTCTTTGCTCTTTCTACTTGGAAATGTCTTCTTTGTGTTCTTTCCTTTTGCACATCCTTTGCAGACCCGTTCATGTTTTTCTTGTATTTCTGGAAGACCTTCAACAACTTTGCTTGCAAGTGGTAGTGCTCTATAATGCACATGTGCAAGCCTTCTATGCCAAAGTTCATTTGATTTTACTGTGTCATGAACCAAAGCTTGATCTAGTTGGCTCTTCAACTTGTATAGACCTCCTTCTTGTTCTCCAATCACTATTGCATCGTCAAAAGTCTTTCCCTTTGGCCACATAAGAACTTGGCTATCTACAAAAGAAACCCTCATTCCTTTTCTATCCAATGTAGATATGGAGAGGAGGTTCTTCTTTTGTCTTGGAACAAATAATACATTCTTCATCTTTAAAGAATTTCCAGAATCTAGATTATAGGAGGATTCACCAATACCTTTTATTGGATACTGGTAGTCATCCCCAAGTTTCACCTTGTGAGGTGACTCATGTTCAAATAGCTTCACAAATGATTCTTTGAATCCCATCATGTGCTTGGAAGCACCACTATCTATGAGCCAATCATTGCTTCCATGTGAAACAGTTCCTGTGAGAGAAGAGATCAGTACATATTCTTTCTCACTTGAAGAATCATCACTTTCTTGTTTGATTCTCTTTGTAGAGGGTTCATCATCCTCTACAGCATGAGCATGATGTCTTCTCTTTTTTCCCTTCTTCTTTATGTTTCTTCTGTTAGGGAAGAATTTGGATATGTGCCCTTTCTCATCACATGTGTAACATCTAATAGTAGTCAAATATTTTTTAGAGTGTGAGATCTTACCTTTGGAGTGATGATGGCTCCTTCTGGTTTTCTTGGACTAAACTGTGAGAGCTTGATCTTCACTTCCCATCTTCTCTTCTCGAGCTGCTATCTGAGCTTCTTCTTGAGAGCATTCTTCCCATAGTTTTCTGAACTTGAATAACTTCTTTCTGGCACAGATCCCTTGAATGAAAGAGTCCCATTATCTAGGGAGACCATTCACTGGTGGTTATCAAAATCTCTGCATTTTCCACTTCTTCATCTATAGCTTCCAGCTGCTCCTTGATATGAGAAACCCTTTTAAAATTAGACTGAATAGACTTAGCATTCTGGATCTTCACATTCTTCAATTGGTTTCTCATAGTCATCTTCCTATTTATGTTCTTCCCTTCAAACAATTTGGTTAGGGCATCAAACATAGCTTTAGGTGTCTTAAGGGAGGACACCTGTCGTATGAGGTGATCCTTGATAGAATCAGCAATGATTCTCTTTTCCACAACCAAATTCTTCTTATGCAAGGCCTTGGCCTCATCTCCCTCTAGAATTGGAACCTCCTCATTGATATAGGAGTCCAACTCATTTTCTTCCAGGACTAGGGAGATCCTATACTTCCAGGCTCGGAAGTTATTAGCTCCCTCAATATTTTTGTCAATCTTGGTATGATGAGACATCTTAAATTGAGAATCTCAAATGGAAATACAAAATATTTAGATCTTACCATTTCAAGATGTTGGATCTAGATTTGGAGCTAAAATCCTGCAGTGCTGGTTCAATAGCAAATTAGGGTTTTTCTTTTTCGAAGTTCTATCCAACCAAATTATTTGAATTTGATCCCTAACTTTGATTTTGGGGAGGAGATCAATCTAGGCCTGGGCTCACTAAAATATTCCTCTTCTATGAAAAGCCCTAATTTTCGGTAGTAGTGTCGGGTCCAAAACTGAAAAACCTCAGAATTGGATTCTGCTTCGACAGAAAGATGCGCCCTAAGGAGGAGAGTTATTCCACCTTACTTTTTCTGAAAATATGTGGAGGAAGGTTGACAAACTAGGAATCCCTAGTTCCCATAGCTACATAGTGTCTTCTTCTCAGGTTAGCTCTGATACCATGTTAGAATTTCATCATTAAGCTAGCATTATATTAAGATCTTTAACTGAGAGAATAACAAGCACAACAATCAAACACAAGAGATAATGAACAAATTATTTATCCTCAAGGAAACCATAAATGGTGAAAACCCTGCAACTTCCTTAGAGATAGTATCAGCACCAAAAGTAGAACCCAAAATAGTAAGTGATCTCCCGACAACAGTAACCTTCTTTCTATCTAGCCCTAGTGTCTTCTCCTTCCTCAACTATGCGCTACACTTGAGTGTGTGTGAGTTGTGTGATAAATAGAGAGTCCAGCTCTCTATTTATACTAATCCCGACATGACTAAAACCCTACTAGGGCCAACCTCACTAGGAGAGTCTAATAACCCTAGTGCCTCGGAATTGCAGGGAATTTAACCCTTAGACAATAGGAGGGTTACCCACAATGACTTGACATGACTTGTTTACATTATAGACTTTCCCGATAGGAACATCGAGGCATGACATAACTCAAGTACATCCCAGAATAAACATCGGGTTACAATATGTAAGAAATACAAGTGAAATACATTCTTAAGTTACATATACATTAACACTATCAACTCTCATTCAAAGCAGAAAGCCTACATCCTAGTCTGTACTGACTACATGACGAAATGGGAAGAATCTATGGCTTTGGTGAAAGCCAATGACCAGACTGTGATCGATTTCCATTATGGTGAAATCTTTACCTATTTTGGGGTACCCAAGGAAGTGGTTACTAATGGAGGACTGCAGTTTGTGTTGCATTAATTCGAATCTCTGCTATGAAAGTACCATATTCAGTACCGGATAGCTTCACCATACCATCCCCAAGCCAATGGCCAGGTGGAAAGCACTACCAAAGTTATTGCAGCTATCCTTACCAAGACGGTCAAGAGCCATCGTAGAGATTGGGCTGATAGACTTCCGGAAGCATTGTGGGCATATCGTACTACTTGGCACAACGCTATAGGTTTCTCTCCTTATGAATTGGTGTATGGGAAAAGTGTTGTCTTCTGGATTGAATTTGAAATTAAGAATTTGATGAAAGCTACGGAGGTAAACTTAGATGTAACTGAAGCTCAAAAGAGAAGATTGAATCAATTGAATGAACTTGACGAGAACCGTTTAGTTGTTGTGGATCAGACAGTATTAATCCAGCAATAGAGATCCAAATGGCACGACCGATTCATCAAAAACAAAGTCTTCTGCGAGGGAGACTGGGCATTATTATACGATTCAAGATCTAAAAGGGACTTTAAGGGTAAATTACGCACTAGATGGTTGGGCCCATACCTGGTAGACAGAGTATTTGATAATGGTACGGTTCGCCTGGTAATCATTGATGAGAATTGTGCACCACTATTTGCTAATGGTCACAGGATGCGACTGTACCATAAGCCCATTTCAAAGGACGCATTCACTTCACAGATTGCAGCTGATCTAGACTACTAGATAGAACAAGGGCAACAATTTTTCTCTTCCCCTGTCAATCCTTAGTTAATCGCTGTAAATCTTACATGAATTTTTGTACATAAATAAATTGATTTTTTATTTTATTTTTACTGTTATTGTTATCTTTTTCTTTTGCACTTGATCCATTTTTTTTTTAAATAAAATGTGCAGGGAAGCGCCTAAGGAGCGGTTGTCATCATCGGGCCTGTTGACCAGGGTCGTCCTTCTATAACGTCCTGCACCAGAAGAAAATTTCTTGAACAAATCTATTGCAGCTACAACACGTTCCTTTATCCCGTTTCACACAGTTGCAACACCTTCAAAATCATTGTCTTTTACCCCCTTTCGCGCAGCTGCAACACCGTAAAACTTCTGCCTTTATCCCATTTCATGCAGTTGCAACACCTTCAAAATCATTGTCTTTTACCCCCTTTCGCGCAGCTGCAACACCATAAAACTTATACCTTTAGCTCATTTCGCGCATCTGCGACATCGTAAAAATTCTACATTTATCCCATTCCGCGCACCTGCAAGATCATAAAACTTTCACCTTTATCTCATTTCGCGCTGCTGCAACACTATAAAACTTCTTCCTTTATGCCATTTTGTGCCACCGCAACACCGTAAAAATTCCGCCTTTTACCCCATTCCGTGTAGCTGCGACACCGTCAACTTTCATCAGCTTAAAGCCTTTTCTCGATTCTAACAGCTGCGACACCATTTTACTTTTGTCCATTTTCACCTTTTCTGGCAACTGCGACACCGTTTCACTTATTGTCCACTTTCACCTTTTCTGACAGCTGCGACTCCGCCACATTTGGCTGATTTTTCTATAGTCTAAGGCCGCGAATTTTCTAAACTATTTGATTTCTCTATGTTCTGTGGCTGTGACTCCTCCATTATTGGCAGAACTCTTTGCAACCATGGTTAGTGACTCCTCCAGATCTGGCTCCAATTCCTGATGCCGACGATTATGATTTATACTCCAGCATTCATCATGTTTTTGACCAATTTGACACGATGGTTTTGGTTCACTGGCAGAAAAGGTCATTACAGCATACCTACAATAATGATTACACTTAAATGGCTGCACTTCACACGCTCTACTATTCTCCAAAGGTCACCATCCATCACTTATTTTTGAAGGTATGGTTTTGACTATCTACTTGATTAAGTATTAATTGGATCTGGCAATATTAATCATACCTTCATTTCTGTGCCCATTATTACACTTCCATATCGTTAACCATCCACTTGTGTGACTTAATGACTATTTATGTTACTTGATAACTGCCACCTTTCCTAATTTGGGATAAATTCCAAATAATCTGATGCTCTGAAACTTTTCAAATTTACCCAACTCCACTCTCAATTGTTCATGCATACTCTGTGCTTTAATCTCCATTGTCAAGATTTGTAATCTATCGGACTGCAACACACTTTTGAAGGCAAACAAACATGGGTATTCCAGCTCAGCATGAACCTCCAAACATGCAAGAACTTAGAATAAATGTCTAGGTTTTCGCTATTTTTCAAGCTACGGGCTGGACTAATTTCTTCCAACGCCTGAATGGGTTTCATCGTGAGACAGCTCTACAATTCACCTTGAATCTTACATAAACCCACTCAGAGGTTTGGGGGTTACGTATTGAAGTCTCTAAAGCAATAGTGGTTGATTTCACTAGCCTTCCTCAGGTGGGAAGAGCTTGGTTTGGATGAAGAAACCCCAATCCTGCAGCAGTACAGGATTTTCTCAGGGAAGGGGAGCACATTCAACAGTCACGGAGGGGGATAGCGTTACATTCACTTCCTCAGCCATGGGATCAAGTAGCAATTTTCCTCAAGAAGTATATCACCTGTGAAGGTAGGTATCAAACGGTTTATTACTCTGAATTTCCTCTATTATCTCATCTCCGTCACAGGACCTTGCTAAACATTCCATTTTATTTATTCAATTATTTACACCATATGGCGGGGTTTGTCTGAATAGCCAAACATCCAAACTCTTCCCTTACCCACCATGGCCTAATTAAATTAATAATTTTATGGGCTTTTGCTCAACAAAACCAAACCTGGGAGAAATTTACAGGTCAAGTTCAGGAACCTGTTCTTTTTCCTGATGTTCCAATAGAAGAGGAAATAGGAGTACCTATACTCATGGGGCCTGTTCAAAACCAAGAAGAGCCTACCAATCAATAGTTGGGGAGAAATGTAGAGCAACAGGAGGTTCATAGTCCCTCCAATTTAGTTGGGGGGGGGGGGGGAATGAGACTCAATCAGAGGATCAGTCAGGAGATCAAGTACAACAATTGGGGGAGAATATACAAGAAAACCCTATAGAAAGACTAAATAATAGGACAACTCTGACAATAGAGGCTGAAACTGGAGCAACATTAGATGCTACGACAGTTGAAACCGACGATGTTAGAGCTATGATAACAGAAGAAAACACGGAGGTCTTGACCATTGAATCTTCCCCTGAATGGGGAGGAACCCTGATTGAGGAAGAATAAGAAAATGTCGAAACAAAGGATATCCCTTCCACATCAGCCGCAAATCTGGAAATTCTAGCACCACAGAGAAAAATGAGGAGATCAAAAGATGAAATACAGGCATCACCACCAATAAGATGAAAAAGAACCAGGTTAGTTACAGCAGCGGAAGCAGCACGGGCAAGATGGAAACCCTAGAAGCACAAATCGAGTTCCCCATTCTGAGACCAAAAGCAAATGATACCCCATAGGAACCGGCTGTAGAAGAACCTCAAACTGAAGGACTTCTATATGAAAATGGGCTATTAAAGGAGGAAGTACAATCACTCTGGAAGGAATTAGAAAATTGGAAGGAAGCGTGAAGGAAATAGAGTGAAAGGAAGTCGCACACATTGGTTGAAGTTGCAGACCAATTAGAAGGATCAACTCCTGTTGATGTTGGTGATGAGGAAGAAAGAGTGGTTTGTCTTGTGTGTGGAGAAATATTTAACCAGTCAGGTTACAAGGTCATAGTTTGTGCCTTTGTAACACAATAGCCCATACCTATAACTGTGGAAGAACATGGACAACCTGATTGGAAATATGGTGAGGCTCCCCAAGAGAAACTCCAGCAAAAGGAAGTAGCAGATGAATAGGATGCCAATACACAAGAACCAGCATATTTGAATATTCCTGTTAAAATTGCCACCCAAATCGGGACAAATGAACCAGAGGATGAGGTTATTCCTGATTTTGTTGAAGAAGTCCGCACCTTGACCCATGAACCTTCTCAGGACACAAAACCAATAGGAATGGAACCCCAATAGCAGAATGATGATGAGGTCAAACAAGACGTTGTTACATAAGAACCAACATCCTTGAATATTCTTGTTCAAGTTGCCACCCAAATGGGGGAAAAAGAACCAGGGATTGAAAACATTCTGGAATTTAATGAAGAAATTTGCACCATGACTCCTGAACTGTCTCATGAAACAGAGATAATAAAAATGGAACCCCAACAGCAGGAAGATGAGGAAGTAAACCAGGATGTTGCTACACAAGAACCAACATCCCTGGAAATTTCTATGGAGACTCTCAGGATGCAACAAGAAGCCAACCCCAGAATGGATATCATTCCTGATTTGGATTTAGGAGAGGATGAACAAATGCAATCACAATCCTCAGGGGACACTAAAATCCTTGAGGAACAACCCCATATTGAAAAAGACATGAAAGTAACTCTACAATCCCAGCAGCATGAAGAACCAGTAGCCTTGCATCCCCTTGTTAAAGTTGCAGCTGATAATCATCTTGATAAGGATATTAAAATTTAGGAGGAAGTTGTCCCACAAGAACCAACATCCTCACAATCAGCTACTGAAGTTGCTATAGGAGAAATCCAAAAAGAGGATGCTGTTACATAAGAACCAGCATCTCCAAAAGTTGTTTCAGGACTACCTATGGTTGAAGTTGCTACAGAAGAAATTCTGGGAAGGGATGTTGGTACATAAGAACCAGCACCCCCAGAAGTGATCTCAGAAGTGTAAGATGTTCAATGTGGCACATCAAGTGATAAGGTATGGACCGAACTTCCTCAAAAATTTATCAATTTGGATTATGATAAGGAAGAAAATCCTAAAGAAGAAGAAATCCTGAAGCCTACAGACGAACTCTCGATCCTGAGAATAGAAGTGAGGAAGTGGAAGAGTTAGGTGGAGAGATATCAAGAAGGGATGGTTTCCCTCGTTGAACATAGAAAGATCATCAGGGAACTGAAGGAAAAATGGGCAGAAGAACTCATGACCCAGAAAATTCATGGGGAATAACTATAGAAGGAGCTAAAGGAGATGAAAAAGTTCAAGTCCATGCAAGTGGAAAAATACTAGTTGTATACTCTTTCTTAGGAATTATTGGGTACTAGAGTACCATCCTCCTCTTACCTTGATTTTTTATTCAAGCACTTTATTTGGTTTAAACTGAGGGCTGTGAAAGAAGGGAGATCATATGAAATATCAACCTCGGTGAAATTCTTCCAAACATTTCTGGGAAGTGATTTTGAGGAACAGAATTTGCTGTGAGCTTTATTTGCATGAGATGGCTTGTCCTTTGGACCGCCATTCAAATCCTGTTCCCTTCTCAGGCGATGTTCAGCTGAGGGATTTTTCCTCCTTTGTGAGCAATCATGTTCATTGGGAAAGGTCTTTTCAAGCTTTCTCTCACAATGAGGCCCACTATAATGTTTAGATCCAAAGCAAACCTCAGAATCCTCGTCTTCTCCTTGCTCGACATCATAGTCTACTCTCATGTCCCATCCAAACTCAACATATAATGGAACTTCAGGAAAGGGTTATTTCTACTTGTACCAACCAGATTTTCATGTATCAACGAACGGCTTTGGAAGGTAGTCAGCACAGGTGGCAGGTTTCCTCTCTAACCCTTAGAAATAGGGACCCCTACTGCTACAGGAATTTTGAAAAAGCACTTTCCAGGATTGAGGGTTATGTTGGATGCATGAGGGAATGTGGGATTAATTGGCTGGGACTAAAATTTAAATTTTCTCTCATCTGGTGGCTAGCAAAACCGTACAGGGAATATTTCTCATTGACAAGGGAAGAAGAGCACAAGTGTTGGAGATATTGGGTTTTCCATAATGGATTTGTAGAAAAAGAAGGAACATCTGAATTCCCATACAACTTTTCTTCTCTCCATGAACGAAGCATAATGCCAGATTCAAATTCAGAATAATGGAGGTTGTTGCACGAGGACATGCAACAAGACAGTTGGGGGGAGATGTTGGGCCCATAAATGGCCCCTTTTTGACCACCCTTATCCACCTCTTTTTGCCTCATCCTACCCTATTATGCATGCTGAACAGATGTTTTTCCCTCACTTGGCCCCTCAAGTCATAAAGGTATGGTTAATTATTGTCTTATTTTATTAATGCTCAGGCAGTGGTAATCAGGGCCCTACATCTTAAATTATGCTAACATATGATGGTTTTATAAAGATATTTCAAGATATAGAGAATACAGGTGTAGCGTGCTGAACATTCCAAAGGAGGGATGGACATTCATTTCTAAAGCTGATCGCCATCCATTCCATCGTCGCCCAAAGAACACGGTCCCAGTGTATTAGTCCATGCAAGCTGTACAAGGTTAGCTGCAACAGATTTGGAGGCAACAGTGTGGCGCTACTCAAAAGTAGCTGTAATTCACGGAATATATTCTCAATCAACCAGGATCATTATTTCTGGCTCAAATAATAGCTTCCCTATATATTTTTCTCTCATCTTGCAATGACTACAACAACTTATTGTAATTAGGGAACCCTGAAGATCAGATATCTTCATGGCTGCCCGATAATAGTAGGAAGAGGTTATGATTGTAATGGCATAAATATGGGAAACCATTCTGAGCTAGGGGTGGAACATTTAACTAAATTATTGTATCAGCTGTGATTAAGGTTGTGTGATTCATTTGCCATTTTTAATACAAGGAGTTTGATTCATATCTTGACGTCTTAACATGTGTTACTCCTAGCATCTCTGTGTGAAGGCTGGGCCCGCCTTCCCACAGGGATTGCTGAGTTAATTAGGTATTATATTTATTCTGTTGTGTGATTTTGTGATAATTTTCTTTCTTCATAGTAAGCTGCAACAGTTATCGCTTTACAGTGTGTCATTGGATAATTAGTAATTGCATTTCTTGTAAAACTACAGTGGTATGGTGTGTCAGTCAACTGTATAGGTTAATTGTCTCTTATGCAACTACGTGATAGCTATAATATCCCTGTTCATCTCTAGTTCATTCAATTGCTATTTTCGTAGATCTTTGCAGTTTGTTTCTTTGCTTTTATAGTTGCAGATTCTCATTCCTGTACTTTGAATTTCTAGAATAGTTGGATTCAATTCATGTCCTATGGATTTCTAGAATAACTAAATCAAGATAATTGGGTGGATCCTTAGATGGTTTGGCAATCAGGATTTTATTTTCTGCAAGAGTAATCTAGATGTTATTTCCCGAATCTTTCAATTCTAGATTAAGAATTGTAAAATGTACTTGTGGCTGTATTCTTGAGAAAGTAAATTAGATTAAGTGGATTATGGGATGAGCGTGGTTTAACAGGAAAGTAAAATAATTTGCTTACAACGACTTAGTGTTTAAGCATATATAGTGCATATTATCCTTAAAATAAAAGACTTCCCTGGGTTGACAATTTATATTGAACACTCTGTATGTTATCTTTAGTTAACTTGCATATAGGGTGCCCAACAATTCTCTTGAATAAAACAAAGGCGCGATCTGCTTAAATAAAATGGAGGTGCGATTTGGTTTACTATCCTAATTGACATGCCTGTTGGTAGCCTTGGGACTAGGCTTGGCAGGTTCGGGATTGCTTGGGATGATTTTTTTTTTTTTTGGATCAAGAGTGATTGACTTCACTCCACCATTGCATCTAAAAGGTCCCTCAACTTCTTGCACACACCCCCTAGTTCCCAACAAATTATGATGGCATGCATATCCTGATTAAGATTCAAATGATTCACTTTCAATGTCATGTGTGGTGGTTGGAGGCATCAATTTTGGCCCTAAATGGTTAACAAATTCCTTTAAGGACTAAGGACCAAGTGTTTCTCCCTACCCATGTGAAGGGGCCTAATATTTGTTCTTAGTGCTAAAAATGTTCTAATGAAACTAGTATCCCCATTTCAAGGTAAATGAAACCATGGAAGGATCTATTGAGATTGTTCAATACATCATTCTTGGCTCTAGATGGATAGAAGCATATTATAGGTGCTAAGGCCTAAATTTCCTCCCTTATTATGTATAAGGTCCCAAGACACATACATATTACTTAGAAACCCATGATGGTTCCCATATCGCCATTCAAAACAAAACTATCAACATGAGAGGTCATATATGGCAATTCAAGGTGTCATTGATGGACCTTGAACCCTAAAAGCTGGTTTAAAACCTAAAACTAAATCTTTATGTACCAACCATGATCAACACCTTATCCTCCATATCTACTAATAAAAATATCTTAATCATGGCCATATCCCAACTTAAAGGTTGAGGATACCCTTAAGAGATCATGTGTGTTTGTTTGAGGTGTTGTTCTTGTCCCTATATGTCTATAGGATTCCTTTAGGGCCTAAGGAATAGGTTTTCTTCTTCAACCATGTCTACGGATATATTTCTAGTGCTTAGAGAATTTTAATGCACTGCATATTCTCTCTTAAGTGCAAATGATCACATACGGAGGTCCTATGTGCAAGTTCGATGCCTTTCTCATGGACCTCAAGCCTTAAAAGCTACCTTTAGGACATAATTCTTGAGTTTCCTCCCTCAAGCATGGTCAAGGGACTATGACCCATACTTAGTCTTTAAACCTTTTAATGGTGTCCATATTACAACACAAAGAAAAATTATGCTCTTGGGAGGCTAGGCATGGTTGTTTGAAATGTTTTTCTTGATGATGCTAAAATATTACTATAGGTCCTAAGTCTTGATGATGCAAACTATTGTTTTTATTTCGCTAGCCATGCACTAAAACCATTTTTTTGTGGTTCTCCATAATGCGTGCATGTTTTGCTTCTCTAAAACACGTCTGTTTTTTGATTCTCCGAAATGCATGCGCATTTTGCTTCTCCATCATGTATGCGCATTTTGCTTCTCCATAACGCATACTCGTCTTGTAACTATAAAACACATGTGTTTTATAACTATAAAATGCATACGCGTTTTGCCTAGCCTAACCTACGTGTCATATGACATGCCACGCTTGAGATTAACCAAACCAAGCATTACGTAACGTGAGCTTGTTGTGTTTTTATGTATCATGAGCATGTTTCCAAAAAGTAGGATTGCATCTAAAAGGTCCCTCAACTTGTTGCACACACCCATATGTTACCACATGGATACAAAATAAGAGTTGTATAATACAACTTTCATCAACGTATCATATAGGCGACTACGATACAGATCAGATAAAAAGATTCTAAAATAGAATCTCGCTCGCTATGATATAGTCTGCCACATCTAAAGAAAAAATTGTTATGAAATTCCAGGCTTTACAATGTTGGTTTAATGGTATTCTGAGAGTAATCATCAAACTTTGAAGATTAAAGAGTTCAAAATCCATAGTGATTTCACAATACCTTGCAGAAATAGAACCAAATAAAAGTTCAATATTTTATGATAACGTTTTATCAAAATGTATACAAAATAGCGAGAGAGTCTTGGAAAAATATCAAAATAATTACACAACGCTCAGCTTATTGAACACAAAGGTTCTGCGCTGGATTTTGAGTGACACTTTACACACTGCTCGAAAAATCTTTCGCCTTAAAGAAAATAGCTTGTGAATAAAGATACATTGTCTATTCTTAATATGCTTTTAATTTACACTTCCATAGAAAGTATTTTCACAGTATATACATTGCAATTTAGAAACATTTTAATTTCTAACTTATAATTCCAGGTAAAGTTTTTCCACAATATATATTGCAATGTACAAACATTTTAACTTAGAATTCCAGTGAAAGCGTTTTCACGATATATACATTGCAATTTACAAGCATTGCTCATTGGCGGTCACAAGATGGCTGGCCTAGTTCCAATCGTCATGAAATTCGGCTCCACTAATTCCAAATTCTTCCTGTTATGGTGATTGAAAATAATTTGGAATGGCTAGATGTTCATTCATTAATAGACAAATATCATCCTCCCACATAAATCCATAGGAAACGTCGATACTCTCAACATACCCATGCACGAAGTTTGAATAAGAAATATTGGGCACTGAATCTCCATCGGGAAAGTTCTGCATGATTATTGTGAATTCATCAGGAGTTAGACGGTCTTCGAAGAAATCTAAGTCTGAGCGAACATCTTCGTAATTCGTGAATTCTCAGAATGAATAGTGCTGCCGTTTTCGTTGGTGGAATTGAAACCATTATTTGTTTGCGCCTTCAACCCAATTTCATCTTGCAGAGACTTTAAAACCCCGTTGAGAATGATATTGCCCCTGAATTTATTCACAACATCTATCTCTTCATTGTTATCCATATTATTGATCTTGTCGAGCAAAGCCATCAGATCACTGTCATACCCCAACATTCCGCTATTAATTTGCTTCGAATCTGGGGAAGCCAATCGATTATTGAAATATTCATCTCTCCCTCGCTTATTTTGATAAACTTGTGAGGAGGTTGCCATCCCTGCAAACAATTGTTGTGATCAAAGCACAACAGATACAACAATATAGAGAGCTTTGTTTGAATCGGCGATCCTTCTTTCTTTCCGATTTGAAAGTTAATCCCATGAATTGAAATATGAAAATATTGAACTACACACCTCTCATTGTCACCCCAAAACTTGTGTACAATATATACATAGATGGATAGCTGGTAATGGATGGATCACGAGAAATCCCTCGTGATATGGAAGCTTCCAAGGACCATGATATAACGTGTTCTTTTTAAATGCCTTTTTCACTTTTGAAGATTTATTTCAATTACAGGTCCTCCAAAGGAGAATACAATTTCGTCCTTTGTTGGTATCTACATCTCTCTCAGTGGATTCAATGCCACTGCATTGGATGTAACGTCTGACATTCTTACATGGAAAACCTGATTATATATATACTGGAAACCGAAACATGTAATACTAATTGTATATTAGCTAGATGCTCAAGTACCAGATGCACGAGTTTATTAGGAGTTTGGAGGAGTTTATTAGTAGTTCACACGATTTTATTAAGAGTTCGACTCTTACATGATTGCACATTAGCTAGACTCCTACAAGCTAAATGCACTTGGACTAAGTCTTAAGTGATTAGAGTTGAAGTTAAGGTAATAATTGTAGAATCATTGGAGTTAAGCTAATAGTTGTATGTAATAGTTAAGCTAATAGTTATTACGTCGATAGGCGTCTATCAGTGGTATTTTCGGGGGAGATGGACTTGCTTGAGCGGGTCATCAAGATCCTGCAAATCCTGCCAAGTGGATGCTCAAGATCAACCCGTTCGTCTGATCTTTTAACACTCCTAACTAGCCGTGGAGTTAGGAGATGACATCAGTTGTTAGTAGCGGGCTAGGAGATGAGTGCAGTCTGTTAGGAGACGTGGCCGTGGAGTTAAGAGATGACATCAGTTGTTAGCCGCGGAGTAGGAGATGAGTGCAGTCTGTTAGGAGACGTGGCCATAGAGGAAATAACGGTGGAGGAGCAATCATGGAGAAGATACCTGGAAGCGTGGAGGAGATACACGTAGAAAAGTCTGTTAGCCACCGCCGAGGAGTAGTTTGTTAGCCACCGAGGAGATACCTGATAGTTTCGCTAACCTGAGCATTTGCCGTGAGATCGCTGGAGCATTGTTAGCCGCCGAGGAGATACCTGACAGTTTCGCCGAGCATTTGCAGTGAGATCGCTGGAGCATTGGAGCATTCGCCTGTGCATTCGCCGTCTTGGAGTGCCTGTGCATTCGCCGTCTTTGAGCATTCGCTGAACCGCCTGTGCAGTAGAGGTAAGCTTCTGTTTCCATGGCCTGGTTGCTTTAATGCGGTGAACAGTCTCAGTTGCATGTCTGTTTAATGCTGTCATTAATACGTGTAAGCTGTTGTTACGGTTCTACATATATGTCTGTTTCATTGCATTTCAAAAACTGGGTGAGTTTAAAATTATTCGATTCAGAAAATTATGTAAACCAAATGCCATATAGAAATTAAGTGTGTTATTTAAGCACATACTGACATACGATTATCCCATTGCGGCTGCTACTTTCAGTTCTGCGAAATATATGAAACTTGAAAGAGAGAGTTAAACCCGTAATACAGTTTTCTATCCATTCAGTTAATGGCAGAATAGGGTTTCATCCATTCAATGCTTACCTGCCTTGTAAGACGCCCGCCTCTCTGGTAATGGTTTCCACGGAGAACGCTGGAAACCGATACTCGAGGTTAAGGCGTAGCTATTGGCCGCACCGCGTAGAGTTAAACGAAAATTAAAAAAATATTAACGTTAGCGAATTTTTTAATTACTATATACTAAATTTAATGGTTAATTATTTTTCAAGAAATGGATCACGAGTTTATTCAACAAATCTTAATGTTTTTTTGCACGGTGCTACCTCTGTTTCATGCACGCTACCTCTGTTTCATGCAGGAGACATTGTCACCTCATGAGTTACCATTCATTATAAATCCAGATTTTGAAATCTACAAGGCGGGGTTGGTGCATTCACATAATTAATGTGAATAGACCGGCCTATTTTCCTTCTGTCTCAAGCCATCCCCTCCTAGATCGCATTAGATCTTGTAGCAGAGCTATCCATGGATTTGGATGCGTCTAAATATATGTCCTCCATTGACAGCAACCACCAAGCTACCAGTTGTACACCGACCGACATAATAACTCAATAAAATATAGTTACAATAAAAATTAATAACAACTAAACCAGAATAATAAATGTTAAGGACTTAACTTACTCAAACTCTTCCTAATTGTTAATTGTGCTTCCAGGGTTGCTCCCAGGGCTCACTAGCCTCAGTGCGCTCCTACACGGCGGTACCTCTGTTTCATGCAGGACACATTGTCACCTCATGAGTTATCATTCATTATGAATCCAGATTTTGAAATGTACAAGGCGGGGTTGGTGCATTCACATAATTAATGTGAATAGACCGGCCTATTTTCGTTCTGTCTCAAGCCATCCCCTGCCAGATCGCATTAGATCTTGTAGCCGTTATCAAGTTGTTTTGCATCTCGAAACTATCTCTGTCGAGCTCTACTCGCAATCGATTTTAGTTTGAAGATAATTCAGACTCTCGATTTTAGTTGGAGGGGACGCCAAATATATCGTCTTTCGATATAATCCAGTAATGAATCATATTTTTATTGCAGTCCATGACTAAATATATTTTCTACCGTTTTCTTCCAAACAGCCTGAAACATCATTAAACTCCAAACTTTTTACGTTCGACGCATAGGAATCAGTACTCTCGTTACCAGCAGAGCTATCCATGGATTTGGATGCGTCAAAATATATGTCCTCCATTGACAGCAATTAACAATAATCATGTAACTTGTCATAGTTGTAGGTTAACATAGCCAACTTTATCATCTAGCTTTTTGTATCATTTGTTTTTATTTAAATTCTTTATTTTAAATTTAGAATTAGGTTCATAAAAAAGGGAATTGGCTTTTCCAAAGTTGTAAATTGGGAAACAAAACATTAACAGAAACTTTGCGAGCTCAATACAGAAATAAATACCGGCGCTGAAGTTATTGTTGCTGCAAACGGTTCAAAAAGGGAACTCTCACAATAACACATGGCATGAAAATTTTGGTGCAATGGCAGACCATTTAAACTGAAATGGATCGTACTCTTTAGAATTGTACAATTCAACAAAGCAACTTTTTGCCACCAAATTTTATCGTTCAGCACTCTGCTATGTTTTGCTTCCTCTGAAAGGATAAGGATGAACGAAAATACAAACTTTTAAATTTTGAAAATGCCTCATAGATTTAAATGAAAATTAAAAAAATATTAACGTTAGCGAATTTTTTAATTACTATATACTAAATTTAATAATGTGTCTAAATTTAATGGTTAATTATTTTTCAAGAAACGGATCATGAGTTTATTCAACAAATCTTAATGTTTTTTTTCAAATATGTGCAAATTGCTCTCTTAGTTACAAATTTACAAATTTGTCTTTCTACTTTCAATTAATTTTCTTACTTTAAAGCATATTATATAATACAAATTAATATTATAATAAATTCCATACCTGTACTTAATCTCCAAGTCTTATTATTACTATTTACTAATATTTATTTCATTTAAATAATATGTAATGTAATGTAATGTAAACATACTTAAATTAATTTTATAATAAATTTAAAGCATATTATATAATACAAATTAATATTATAATAACCTCCATACTTGTACTTAATCTCCATGTCTTATTATTACTATTTACTAATATTTATATCATTTAAATAATATGTAATGTAATATAATATAATATAGTTATATTATATTAGTTATTTAAAGTCTCAAAATAGATAACAAACAATGGTTTTGGGCTACAAAGTTATAATTTATGAATACATGTAGAGAACAAGTAGCACTACTGATATGAAATGCTTTTTACAGTTACCCACTTTTATATGCTTCTATGTTTATCTGAATTGCGAGAATTGTAAAATCAAAGATTTATTTTATGGTGGTAGGATAATCTTTATAAGCTTTTTTATGTGTTGTTGGATTCATTCCATATCATTTACAGTACTCACCTTCTAACCAGCAACTTACATTTTTGTTATATGTCATTCATACATACCGTGCAATTCGACATCACCGTTACAACCATTTTCATAGGAAAACTAAAACCAGCAGATGAAGCGGCAATATGTACTAAATTATTTATATTTATATTGTAGGACTGTCTCTGAAAGCATGAACTGAATTATTCATGGGTATAGTGTAGGACCATGACTTTCACAATATGAACTGAATTATTTATATCTATTTAAATAGATATCACTCATCATGCTATGGTTTTTATAATGGAGTTATTTATAAAGATTTTGAAAGTTCGAGGTACACGATAGAGTAGTTATTTGTATAGAATTTTATCACATAAACCAAAGTTAATCATTAACATTATCAAAATTATTTTATCATAATATATGTATAAAAATGTTATAAATCTAAAGATTTATTCAGGTTTCTCAACACGAATTTAGAGGTTCACTGAGCTCTCTCACCTCTCACAATCACCTTTAAGCGACTTTAGAGACTTTTGTTTATATCTTGAAGAGGCTTGGGGTCCATGTATTCTTGCATAAATTTGGGTGCCACAGGATTGTACGAACTTGTAGTGTTCATCTCAATTCATCCAAAGTATATGCAAATGCACACGTTGTGGTGGACTATTTGTCAATGTGTTTTCTTTGAAATCTTCATGAACCTAATCAATAGACTAATTGCAAAAATGCTATTAGGGGTTGAACAATGTACTAAGTATATTGATTTTACATCTCTCTAATGCACTTTCCATATGGATAATGTTATTGATAAGACAAATCCCATTGCATTCCTCCTTGCTAAAAGATCAAAGATTCATTATTATCTCTTCCATGCCACTATTTATACCCTTTCACCATAGCTATGAGGAAATTTAAAAAAGAATAGATGGTTGACTTTGGTTAATATCTAAAATAAACTCATACACAAATATGTATGTCATTATGTCATTTAGTATAGTCATAAAACTTTAAAAACATAAGCTAATATGTCAAACATACTTAAATTAATTTTATAATAAATTTAAAGCATATTATATAATACAAATTAATATTATAATAACCTCCATACTTGTAATTAATCTCCATGTCTTATTATTACTATTTACTAATATTTATTTCATTTAAATAATATGTAATGTAATGTAAACATACTTAAATTAATTTTATAATAAATTTAAAGCATATTATATAATACAAATTAATATTATAATAACCTCCATACTTGTACTTAATCTCCATGTCTTATTATTACTATTTACTAATATTTATTTCATTTAAATAATATGTAATGTAATGTAAACATACTTAAATTAATTTTATAATAAATTTAAAGCATATTATATAATACAAATTAATATTATAACAACCTCCATACTTGCACTTAATCTCCATGTCTTATTATTACTATTTACTAATATTTATTTCATTTAAATAATATGTAATGTAATGTAATGTAATATAATATAATATAATATAGTTATATTATATTAGTTATTTAGAGTCTCAAAATAGATAACAAACAATGGTTTTGGGCTACAAAGTTATAATTTATGAATACATGTAGAGAACAAGTAGCACTACTGATATGAAATGCTTTTTACAGTTACCCACTTTTATATGCTTCTATGTTTATCTGAATTGCAAGAATTGTATAATCAAAGATTTATTTTATGGTGGTAGGATAATCTTTATAAGCTTTTTTATGTGCTATTGGATTCATTCCATATCATTTACATTACTCACCTTCTAACCAACAACTTACGTTTGTGTTATATGTCATTCATACATACCATGCAATTCGACATGACCGTTACAACCATTTTCATAGGAAAACTAAAACCAGCAGATGAAGCGGCAATATGAACTAAATTATTTATATTTATATTGTAGGACTGTCTGTGACAGCATGAACTGAATTATTCATGGGTATAGTGTAGGACCATGACTTTCACAATATGAACTGAATTATTTATATCTATTTAAATAGATATCACCCATCGTGATATGGTTTTTATAATGGAGTTATTTATAAAGATTTTGAAAGTTCGAGGTACACGATAGAGTAGTTATTTGTATAGAATTTTATCACATAAACCAAAGTTAATCATTAACATTATCAAAATTATTTTATCATAATATATGTATAAAAATGTTATAAATCTATAGATTTATCCAGGTTTCTCAACACGAATTTAGAGGTTCACTGAGCTCTCTCACCTCTCTCAATCACCTTTAAGTGAATTTAGAGACTTTTGTTTATATCTTGAAGAGGCTTGGGGTCCATGTATTCTTGCATAAATTGGGTGCCACAGGTTTGTACGAAATTGTAGTGTTCATCTCAGTTCATCCAAAGTATATGCAAATGCAAACGTTGTGGTGGACTATTTGTTCGATTCATTGACAGTACTCACAATAATTGATATAGAAATATACCTCCGCCCAGCCACCTCCTCACTTAGATGGAGTTAGGTCACGGAAACAAATTTTTTTATCACAAATCTTCTTGTCACATGACAAATGACAACACAAATTGGGGTTTGGTGAATGAGCATGGAGAAAATTTTCATTTTAGTTGTAATGAATTGAACATTTGAAATTATATGGCTTAAGTAATTTAGTCATTTCATCTTTATTGTCTTGCTCAGTCACTATATAAGTGGTGTGTCTGTATTAAACTTTGAATTATTAATATACTAAAGAGTTAAACTATGAAGCACCGCCTTAACTAATAAACTTTTTTCTTCATGCTCATCAGATTTTACATTTTGAAAGAAGCATGACAATACCGCAACGAATCCAACCAAATTTAC
>LPNX011097515.1:29314-40822 GCA_001517045.1 Pseudotsuga menziesii | reverse complement strand
CCATATGGTCAAAATTGGAATTTATGAATGAGATTTATTTGTTGTTTTTATATAACAAATTTAGTCCAGAGTCCCGTGGTATTCATAAATTATAAATTTATGAATACCATTTGAGAGAGATATGTCATGATGTCAGAAGTCAAGAGACATGTGCCAAGCCAATTGGTGAGGCCCCTCTTGCACGCCCAATTTTTGGATGTTAGACTGATAAATGACATGTCAATGACCTCAATATGTATAATCATGATAAATCTGAAAAAATGATACATTAGGTTCATCCCATGGTATTCATAAATTATAAACTTATGAATACAATTTCAGAGCTAGAGGTGTCTTCATTTCAGAAGTCAAGAGACATGTGCTCAGCCAATTGGTGAGGCCACTCGTGCACATACAATTTTTGGATGTTATTCTAGAAAATGACATGTCAATAACCTCAATATCTATAATCATGAGAAACCTGAAAATGATTTATTAGGTTTTGTTAAACATATATGTGGCCCCACCGAAAAGCGAATTTATTCCCCTTTACCATTCCATTGCTGGATGAAAGACATAGGATTTGTAACAGAGTCCAGAGTCCCATGGTATTCATAAATTATAACTTTATGAATACCATTTGAGAGAGATGTGTCATGATGTCAGAAGTCAAGAGACATGTGCTCAGCCAATTGGTGAGGCCCCTCTTGCATGTCCAAATTTTGGATGTTAGACTAATAAATGACATGTCAATGACCTCAATATGTATAATCATGATAAAAATGAAAAAATGATACATTAGGTTCATCCCATGGTATTCATAAATTATAAACTTATGAATACCATTTCAGAGCTAGAGGTGTCTTTATGTCAGAAGTCAATAGACATGTGCTCAGCCAATTGGTGAGGCCACTAATGACATGTCTATGACCTCAATATCTATAATCATGAGATAACTGAAAATGATATATTAGGTTTTGATGAACATATATGTGGCCCCACCAAAAAACGAATTTATTCCCATTTACCATTCCATTGTTGGATGATAGACATAGGATACGTAACATTGACATGTCGTTTATCGCTCTAACATCCACTTTTGGATGTTGGACGCATAAATCACATGTCAATGACCTCAAAATTGGAATTGGAAGATAAATTTGGTTTGACATAGACATTGTGTATGTCAACAAGTGAAGTTATGTTCTATGTATAAAATGGAAAAATTAATATTTTTTCATTTTTATTGGTTTTGTTCATAACCATATGATTTTTCATTGTTTTGTTATATAGCCACAAATGGATCCTGCCATCTGGAGTCTGTTGCCAATGGAGATATTGGAAATGATTTTGTTGTGGGTTCCTTTTTCAACATTGATCCGGTTCGCATCAACTTCTAAACATTTCCAGGCAATTTTGTGGCAACGAGCATTTAGAACTTCTTGGTTGAACAATCACATAGCTGAAGTTGGTTTTTTTGTTGAAGTTTGGCGGCCATACGAGATTGAAATACTATATAAGTTTATAAATTCTGTGGGCCACACATCTTTTCTGCATATTACCAATCCAGAAAACAATTGGACAATTGAATGCACAGCTGGTTCAAACATTTTGCGATCAAAGTTTTGTCCATTGCCAGGTCACAAGTGCTACTCTATTATTAACCCATTCGAAAGACGGTTTTTATATATAGGCTTGATTGAAATTGGAGTGCTTGGATTCTTCACACTCATAAGCAACATCGGTGATCAAAAACAGGGATGGATAGTTGTTTGTCATGAAGAGAACATACATGGTTCAAAATTTTTTGTTTCCAACAATGTGAATAGAGATTGCAGAGAAATTGATGCAACTAGCTTCATTCCAACCCCTCCTAAAGATGCAGTTCTTTTTAACGGAAAATATATTGGATACATATGAGAATCATTTCAGAGGAAGATGCTCTATATTCCTATAGTATGTGGTCACTTGAAATTGGATTGAACAAATGGGGTAGTCATGCAATTCATACATGACGCATCAAACGGTCCATGTGTTTGACTGTACATCAAAACCAACTGTTATGTCTTGTGAATGATGGTAGGAAAACTATATGGTCCATAACTGAAATGATCGATCTGAGGATTAGTGCATCTGTAGTTGAAGAGGTGCACGGGTTTTGGATATTTGGAAGAGATTTGAGATGAACCCTTTTAGAGGTTATGACATTTCATATAAACACACGTTGTCCAAGGTACCTTCCATTTCGGGCTGTGGGGAGTTTTATTCTCATGTGTAGGTATGGCCAAACCCCGTACATATATTATGACCTCAACACTTGCAGGGTTACTCGTGTAGGACCCGATGAAGGATCCTTGCTCTGAAGTCATGGATTGCCTTTGCCAGTAGACATCCAATGTACCAACATTGTAATGTCTAGAAATTTTTGCCCTCTAACTCCAAGCATGAAAGCATTCAAGGATTTACTCCCTTTTCCTACAAATTATGATGAGTCGTTGGACCGTTATGGCATGTAAACAATATGCAAAAAAACTTTTCTTTGCATATTTTGTGAATTTTGATCATCTTTTTATATTATCTACATCCATGTAATCATTACATATATACCTAAATAATTATATTGCACCAAATCATATCCATTGTGGATGCTAAATTTTATTGTATTGTATGTTTTTTTTTGCGATCATATTAACATTTTGTCATTTTTTTTGGTACTTCAGTTTGCACAAGTAACATACCAAAAAATGTTTGCCTTGGTCTAGCACTTTTAAATTATACATATGCTTGCAAATAAAAAAATGTGATTTATGAGTATTTGGAACTGGAGGCATATTTACATCAATCCATTTGCTAACCGTTTCTCTTATTTTGTGTTATAGAAATGGACATGGTCACTACGATTTGGAAATCTCTACCAATAGACATACTTGAAATGATCTTTCTTTGGTTGCCTTTATCTATGATTATCCGTTTGAAAATGGTTTGCAAAGGTTGGAATCGTATTGTGTCTGAAAACAATTTCATCTCACAATGGAAACACAATCAAACAAAAGAATATGGAGTTTTGGTTGGTTTTGAATCTTCTGGTAGACATCGGTTCGTTGGCCATTACATTAGCCAAAAAGGAAAATGTTCATCTCTTTCTATGCAAGTCCTAAACAATGACTACAAAATTGAATCCGCATGTGGTTCAATTGTTGCAGTTTCATCCCCCAGTATCTTATATCAAAAAAGAAACTACTACATCACCAATCCATTCACAAAGACTTGTACATTTGTAGGGTCTCTTGGACTTGGTCATTGGGGTTTCTTTACATTGCTGAAAAATTTTGAGCAAAAAAAATACCATTGGGTAGCATTGAAACATATATATGCAAAGTTTCAAACAAAATATTTTATTTCCAGTAGTATTCATATGCAGTGGAGACAAACATGTCCTGTCGATGGCGATGTTTTGCGGCCCATAAATCCCATATTGTATAATGAAACAATGTTATTGGTGGATATTCATGTGGTTTCTAGAGATAATCATATATGTATATACAAGCTATGTTGGATAGATCTTCAGGATAACAAATGGGGGTTCCAGTTTATTCCACACTCAAATTCAACATTATCGATTAGCCTAGCATGTTATCGCAATGAGATTCTTTGTTTTATAAATGATGGGAGAACTACAGTGTGGTCTATAGAACCAACAAAAAATCAATATGGTTCAACAAATTCTTCGATAAGGATTGGATGTTTAGAAGGTGGATTGCGATGGAGCATCATGTCTAATTTGACCTTGGGCATTAATGGTAAATGCAGGGGGTATTTTCCTATTGCAGCACTTGATAATTACTTGCTCATGTGCAGATACGACCATCTTACTTTTGGTTTCTATGACTTCAACGACGCACATTCTAATTTTGTAGGCGAGGATAGAATGTTGGATTCTGCATTATCCAAACTTGAAAATCAAACACACTTAACTGTTGTTGAGCTTGTAGACAACATATCCATCATTCTAAGTAGCCCAAACATGGATTCTATTGATGATGTGTTTTTGATGGGATAATATAAACATATATGGCATGTAACTTACATGTATGTTATGCAAGTTGACGTGTTTGGGCACAGGTCTTAATCATACCTATTCAAAATATTTCTTCCCAACCTACTTTACCGGATTTTTTGCAGTCAGTGATACATATGGAATTTTACTTACCTGTACTTATGCAAATCGACATCTTCAATACTTCATTACCATGCTTATTGTATTTTTCTCTTCTGATGTTTGCCAATTTAAATTCTCTATGAAATAGAAATTATTCATACATGCCAATTTTTATTTTCTTGGATAGAACACTTCATTACAATATTATTTTATATCTTGGAAATCTTCGGCAAAACAAATATTATAAGTTATTATTTGAATAAAATTTTAAAATCTTAGAAATATTAAAAAATAATGTTTGAATAAAGTTGAAAACTGTTATGTTTGTGTTTCTTTTTGCTATACCTGTAACATTACTTTGTACAGTAAAATGGTTTCACTTAAACTAATTTTTTTATGCTCATGTAGATATGTCGTCAGACAAAAACAACAATTCGAGTAGTGAGAATAACTTGATGGAAACATCGCGTCACGCAAAAAACAAATCCTCGCAAAAACACTATAATAAAAAAAGGAAGGCATTAATAGGAAACGTCGTTTCGTATAATAAGAGAATAGTGAGCAAATTGGCGAACAGATAAGAGAACGACATGGTCCTTCCTTTGCAAATGTCATTGATTCTCAGGGGGAGCCCGCTAAATTCCAACTCATATCTGATATAATGAGGAGATCAAATCACTGAAGTCAAATTATATCATCACATCCAACATCTAGCAACAACTGTAACGAAACGTTGAATGAAGTTATTGAACCTTTTGTAGGTCATACTTCGGGTGAAACGTTTTCTAATCATGGCATCAAGGTATAAGGATTACATTGGATTGTCTATATTTGAAAAATTATTTATCTATACAATATAGATATACTTACACACATGTTCAATGTTTAGATAACTACTCGCAACAATTTTCTGAATCAATCATTTGATGAGTGCGAGGAAGCTATGTATAAAAATCAACCAGAAACAGTACAAAATAATAACACCAATACAACTGAAAGAAGCAGTGGTATAAGAACAATTTCTCTTGGAACAACAAAGGACACGATTTCCAAGTCTGCTATTAATGACTCACACAGCCACGCAAACAATGCATTGCTAATGAATGAAGATCAAGGGTTTCGAAATCAACTCGAAACCGGTTTGCAAATGTCCAGTCGGGCAAGAACTATTTCTATTGGAACAACCAAGGTATTGTTTCACCTATCCATGACAACAACCATGCATTTGACCTTCATCAAAATAAGGTAGTATTAGATACAATACTATTTCATCTTCCTATTCAATAATTCAATGAAAAATCGTTTTGAGATTCCAGGATAGTAGCATCCATGGACAAAATTGTCGAAACGACATGACATCGATCAATGTCATTCCGTCTTCTGGTGACGATGACTCTTTACAAAATGTTGGTCAAAATTATGTTGTGTGCAGCCAACCAAAGAACATGGACCTCAATCGGGAGAACAAATCTGTAGCAATGAATGATCAACCAATGATTCAAAACTAGATCATGCTCAGTAGACCAAGCGGAGATGCAGAAAGGACTATTTTTCTTGGAACATCGAAGGTATTACTCAGCCTGTTCGAACACAACTTCCATATTTAGATCTTACCAGAAGATTTGACATAATATTTAACAACGCCATTTTCACTTTTCAGGATAATAGCGTCAAGGCTCGTCGAGGAGACAACATTCAAACCGCAACTCATTTGAAAAATATGATGGAAACCAACCTTGGGTCAGGAAATTTTCATGATGAAATCAATTTGGGTCAGGTTTCAGGTGATGGTACTCGACGAAGGCAAGTCAGGAATCTACATCGTCGAAGCAATAGAAGAGAGAGATGTCGACATGTCTTGCCTCACTTTCCATTGAATGGTAACGTCCATGCTCAAGATCCAGGTGTAAATATACATACATCAAGAAACATGGTTGAACTTTTCCAGCATATGTCCTCTTTCCATCGAGCATTTCGTGCCGAAATTGATAAACTGTCAGTTGTGCAAATGTGTAATGTTTGTCGTGAATCATACCCTGGAATGAATGTTTTCAGATGAGATGAAGGACCTGTTTGTGTGAGATGTAGGCAAGAGCGTGGTACCCATTGTTTTTCTCGAGATAACAACATGAATCCTGGAAAACAACCTCCTGTTTTATCAATTTTGACACAGGTTGAAGAAATGCTAATAGCACGAGTGAATCCAATACTACAGGTCACACATGCACGTGGAGGTCAATATAAATACAGCGGCCATACAATTAGCTTCCCACAGGATATTGTTTCAATTGCTAAGACTCTTCCTCATCGAATTGAAGACCTAGACATATTAATTGTCAGAAGAGAAGGGCCTCCATCCAAGCACTATGATTGCATTGTTAGTAGGTCGCGAGTAATGGATGCATTGCATTACAAAATACGAGTGGACAAATATTACCGAGATGTTGAAGTTGATCCAGAATCAGTCATATGTCTCCCAGACCAGCCAATAGATGTCTCCTCTAAATTGCGTTATATCAACTCTGACATAGTTGACTCAGAAGAGATTGATGCAGAGATTGATAGATTTGGAACTCATCAACTTGAAACTCATCCTTCATCCTTTATAGCTAGAATGCCAAATGCACAAAGAGAAATAGAGGAGATACGCAACTTTGTTAACAAAGAATCTTCTTTGTCAGATTTAGGTATGGAATGGCCAGAGATTGGTTTGTCTCTAATAAATGAATACAAGAAAGAAGGTTTGTTTGACATGGAATTTCCAACATTGTTTCCCACGGGAACTGCTGATTGGTTGCAACCACGTTTGAAGGATGTCCGGTTAAATGAGTATGGGTTACACCTACTTAAATATTGTGATCAAAGGTTTGGAAAACATCCAAGGTTTCCGTATTTTGTATTGAACATGATAATGAGACATCAAATCCAAGGAACAACTGCTGTATTCGTGAAAAAAAACATTGAAGATGTCATACCTACCACAATTGAAGATCTACGTAAGGAGCTGATTGAATTCCCTGACACCAAACTAGCTGAAGGATTGATGCGTTTTGGTTCAATTATTCGAGGAACAAAGGAATACTGGAACACATGTCGCAGTGAGCTTACTGACATGATATCACAAATCGGTTTCCCAACTCTATTTTTCACTCTGAGTGCAGCTGATACCAAGTGGCCAGACCTACATAAAGCTATGCCCAATTCTGCACCTGTATCTGCACAGAATCGGAATAGATGGAGAACCGATAATGTTATAAACTATCCACATATTGTTGCAAAGTATATGCATGAACTTTTCAGTATATTCCATGATGAAATCATTGTAAAATACCTTCATTCTAAAGACTACTGGTACAGGTATGTCGTTTCCTTATTCTATTTTTCATTCTAGCATGTTAGATTATTACTTGAAATTTTGTTGCAAGCTAATATTATTGAAACATGATGACTCTCATAGGTATGAATGGAAACATAGGGGATCAACACATATCCATGGATTTCTGTGGTTAGAAGGTGCTCTGGACATGGAGCAACTGGATTGGATAGACACGATAAGGGTTGATGGAGCAAGACGATACTTTGACAACTATGTAACAGCATGGAATCCTCGCGATGCTCACCACAGGAATATATCTATTCATCGACCTTTGGAGGAAGATCCTTTCTTATTGGATAGCAGTGAAATATTCAATACAAATCCCCTTGACGACTATGAGCAACTAGCGAATCGATTGCAACGACACACAAGATGCAGTGTCCATTCATGTTTACGTAAAAAAGGTTCCTCCTACATGTGCCGATACAATGCACCATGGGAACTTCAAGACCAGTTGAAAATATTTGTGAATGAGAAAGGACACAAAAAATATGAACCTGCTCGCAACGATGACAGGTTAAATGTCCATAACATTCCTCTTCTTTCAATATGGCATGCCAATGTTGATTGCCAGCCGGTTCTTTCACGTCATGCAGTTTTGAAATACATTGCAAAGTATGCTTCAAAATCAGCTAGAAGATCAGAAATCTATCAAGACATGTTGACAAGAATCTCCAATGTCGTTGACTCTGACATTCCCTCTATAACTGCATATAAAAAGTTTCTTGTTGAAACAATTGTGGAAAGAGATATAGGAGCACAGGAAACCTGTCATATGTTGTTAAAGCTTCCTCTTGTTATTTCAAGCCGTAGCTTTGTTTCAGTGAATGTTGGCAGAAAAATATTCAAAAGAGTTTCTTCCAACTCGAATAACAACAAATTCCCAACACGGTCTGGGTTTCTAGAACACTACCAAAATAGACCTCCGTTTCTGGAGCACTTATCTTTGATTGAAACTGCACGATCATGGTCTTTTAGTGGTAGACGTCAGAGAGAACCATGGAAGCCAAGAGATACACCTGCGATAGTTCGTGTATGGCCACGGTTCTGTGAAGTTCCTAACATCAATTCAGATTCCTTTGAGTCATTTTGCCTCAGTGAATTGCTTCTCTATAAACCATTTAGAAACATTCAGATTGATATTGGAGTCAACACAGAAATTATTATTCATAACTGGAGGATCCTTAGATATCGAGCTTGGCATGTCAATAGGATACCTTTAGAACCAGATACCAATGAAGAATATGACGATACACATGAGGATGAAGTGATTCATGAGAATGACATGGATGAGTGGGATATGTTGTCATGTCTTATTCCTCCCAACACTGTTCAGGTTTCAGACATTGATACTCTTGGTCGCAGAGACTTTGACTTGATCCATGCATGGAATAGTACAACAGGTTGGAATAGAGACTTGGAGGACCCAACAGATTTCATAAAAAATGTACGCTCAAGAGGATCCATATTAGATGTCTCACATTCTACGTCAGCTTCTCCATCCTCTTTTTCTGATAAGCAATGTCTTTGTTTTGAAACTATTATTCAACATTTCCATGAAGGACCTAATGCAAACCCGTTGAAGATGATAATTCAAGGAACTGAAGGGATGGGAAAGTCTTACCTTATACATTGTCTTGGACATGAATTTTCAATGCATTCCATAAATGGAAAAAGCCCTTTGTTATTGTTGGCACCTACAGGAGTAGCTGCATTCAACATACGGGCCAAAACAATTCACTCAGCCCTTAGAATCCCTATTAAAGACTTCAAATCTTTACAGGGACAGTCACTTTCTGTATTTCAAGAGGAAATGCGATATGTCACACACATTTTAATTGATGAAATGAGTTTCCTTGGGCCAAGGTTGTTCATACAAATTGATTCACGTCTTCGGGAGGCATTTCCTGAAAAAAGGTCAGTTCCTTTTGGTGGGAGATCAATGATTCTTGTTGGAGATCTTGGGCAGCTGCCTCCTGTCAAAGATAAACCTTTGTACATAGGAAACACGGCTGGCAGGGTGTTATGGAAAGATTTCATAAAAGTTGTTACATTGGACATGATATTTCGTCAACAAGGCACAGATCCAAATCAAGTCAAATTTAAGAGGTTGCTAGCCAACATCAGAAATGCAAACCCAACAGTGGATGATTGGAATCTTTTAATGTCACGAACAGATGCAAATATGGACGGTACTGAAAGTAATAATTTCAGTTCATAAATCCATTTGTTTCCTACGAACAGCTTGGTAAATGTACATAATCGATGCATGCTAAAGTCACTTGGAATTCCCATAGCACGATGCGTTGCTGAACATACAAAGAATAAAGATTTTTCTGATGCCGATGATGACCAGCTTCAACAAGAAGTGCTTTTATGTCCTGGTTAGCGAGTGATGTTGATGTGTAACTTGTGGGTGGAAGCAGGGTTGGTAAATGGAGCACTTGGGACAGTTGAAAACATCTTTTTCTCTGATGGATCCAAGCCACCACAACTGCCAATGTATGCTACGGTCTCATTTGATGATTACATTGGTTTACCATGGGACATCAGATATCCCAAAATTGTTCCAATAACACCTATTGCTAGAGTAAATCGCAAGCAAATCCCATTGCGTATGGCTTGGGCTCTTACCATACACAAATCGCAAGGTTTGACTTTACAAAGGGCAACCATTGATATCGGTATCGCAGAGAGGCAAGGTTTAACTTTCACAGAAATTTCAAGGGTAAAATCTATTGACGGTCTATGAATATCTCCGCCATTTACATTTGAAAGGTATTCAAAAATGGCGAAAAGTGCATATGCTACAATCAGGAAAAAAGAAGAACAACAGTTGGAATCCATTTCAGCTTAAAGATCACAACTATCAGGTTATTAGGAAACTTGATTGTTTATTGTATAGATATTTATATTGACATTTTTCGTTGTTATTATTTGATTTGGTAGGCATAAATATAGATTGCAAGAGAACAAACCAATTTACAGACTAACATAGTTTAATCTCTATTTATTCATTGTCTTTTCATATAGTTGTTGAGAATAAGATTTGTTCCTATATGTTAACATACACTTTTTCAATATGTTCAATTACAGTTCAATTGACAAGCATTTGTTAAGCTCTATTGCGACATATAAACATAGTGGCAGCCATTATTTTTTTTCATAATTTATTTGGTTTTTTTTTCCTTCATATTCTTTTCTATGTGTTGAAAGAGTAAAGATATAGTTAGTTATCTATGTTTTTTTCATAAGATCCTCACAACTAAATGTAATTTGTTTAATTTGGTTTTATCGACTAAATGTGAATGTACTCATGAAATGTGCCAGAAAAACAGTATTGAATGATATATTACATAATGGCATGCCAATGATTTTGACATATATAACCATGGCCATGCATGTTACCATTTTATGCAACTTATGTTTTTGTTGTATTGTATGATTTAATTGTTTTTGATATCTTAGAGTTTTAGTGCTTATGCCACATTTCCTCCAATGTTGTTTATTGTATCATTTGGTTAACATAATTTTCGAATTCATAAAACCATATATGTTTTTATTTTCTAGATCTTTGCCTCAAATCCACATAACAAATGGATGTAAAAAAAATCCCTCATCGTCCCACAGTATGCATCAGACACCTGATAGATGAACCAAGGTTGAGGCGTCGATTTCAGATACATGTTCTACATCCTGGAAGAGGAAACCTTTCCAAACCAGAGATTCAAAAGGAGATAGGGAAAAAATTTGGTATTACTGGTACACAACAAATATTTATTTACGGTTTTCGTACGTATGGACAAAGATCTTCAGGTTTTGGGTTGGTATATGACAAGCTTGAGGATGCAATAAAATTTGAGCCTAACCATAGATTGGTGAAAAACGGAATTCGTGATCTTGGCAAGAAAACCCAAAAAAATACTGAAAAAAAGCAAAGAAAATTCATGGTGTCATGCCAAGAAAAAAAAGAAGTTGTTGAGCCACTGTCATT
>LPNX011097515.1:0-18959 GCA_001517045.1 Pseudotsuga menziesii | reverse complement strand
GTGGCACTGGTTTCTTTTGAGGTGGCATACTAGGAAAAAAAGTATGCTATTTACTATAATAGGATTTCCATATTTAAGAAAGTTGGTTTTGATTTCTTTTTTGGGGATGATCAAGGGTGATTTTATTGGCATAAAGGGTGAAAGGTTCCTTCTGCAGGATGTAACATTGCCTAGTATTCTATCTTTTTTTATTCCTTTACTTCTAAGTTAGGGAACAACCACAAAAAATATGGGGGTGACACAGAATTCAAATAATTTTAATGTGGATAAAGTTGCTTGGGTGCAATATGAACTTGTTCTTGAACTTTATAATTGTTATTATATGAGTTCCTAAATTATTCTCTCACGCACACTCGTACCATTAATTCTTTTATTATTATTGTTATGGGTGAAAACGTGAAGTTGGGTAACACTTCTGTGAGAATCGGGTGCCCAAACAATATAGCAGACGTTATTCAGCCAAATAACTATATTTATTCAGCTGAATAATGAATTTATTCAACTGAATAACCTTTAACGGTGAACCGTTTAATTTGACAGAACGCATAGCGGGCGGGTAATTTTTACGGTCGTTTCAATACTTATTCGGCCGAACAATTATTCGGCCCAACAATTAATCGGCCCAATATTTATTTGACCGAATAATTGTTTGGCCGACTAATTATTGGGCCGAATAATTGTTCAATCGAATAATTATTCCGCATAAAAGGTCAGCTCCAATGCCATTTTCATTGTTTTCACCTGCAGTCATTTGTCCTCATCCTGTTATGTTTCGCCTGCCACCTGATTTGTTGGTTGTTGCTTGTCATTCCCGTCCACATCACCATTCCTCATGATGTGTACATATGCCATCTTGGCACCCGCTACTTGTCTAGTTTCCTCTCGGCATGGAGGTCTGTTCGTGGAGGTCACTTCATGATGGTCTATTAGGCGTGGAGGTCGTGATGGTCTGTTCTATGTGGAGGCCGAACACTATCTAGTTTCCTCTCAGCGTTGAGGTCTGTTTGTGGAGGTCGCTTCGTGATGGTCTATTCTGCGTGGAGGTCTATTTGGCATGGAGGTTTGTTCATGGAGGTCACTTCGTGGGGGTGTTTGTGGTCTTTTCTTGGAGGTTCTGTTCATGGTCTGGTCTTGTTGTGCTGCCCCTTGTCAGTTAAATGTTTATGCAATTGCTTTTATAATCCGAAACGTTGAATATGTGAGTTATCTCTTATTGCAGTCAATGGCTTATATTCGTTTTTCATCGTAGTATTGCAGCGTTAAAGTTTGAATATGTTAATTGGTAGTGTATAATTCTTATAATTTTAATTTTGGTTAATACGTATATGACGAAGGTAGTCGTCCATGAACTCTGTCCATGTTAACAGAGCTGATGAACTCTGTCCAAATGGACAGAGTTGATGAACTATGTCCACATTTGGAAAGAGTTCATTAACTCTGTCCATTTGGACAGAGTTCAGAAGACTTTAATAAAAATTTGATTAAACCAGTTCAAAAATCCCTTCCCTTAATGCTGTTGTCCTCTTTATTAAAGTTTTAAAAATGTATTTTATATGGTAATCTACCAAATTAACAAGATGAAAATGGAATTACCTGTCCCCAATGCAATATTATGGAATCTCTCTAGGCCTCTTGCTGTGATTATTTAATTTGTAACAAAGAAGGTACAATAAAGTGGTTGATTAAGAATAGACGCTTTAAACCTGGTTGACAATGGGGAGATAGGTGGACAGAGTTGAACTCTATCCAAATTGACAGGGTAGATGAACTCTGTCCAAATGTGGACATAGTTGATCAAATCTGTCCATTTGGACAGAGTTAATGAACTCTGTCCATTTGGATAGAAAGTCTCGAGGTAGGATTCCATTTGTTTTTTATCACCCAATGCTATGAGTCGAATTGATTGCTTTTTAAATTGTAATCTAAAGGGTTTTTTTATTCATGACCATCGATAAATTTTTGTTAATTTTAATTATAAATTATATGTTTTTAGAATTTGATATAATCTATTTTAATTAGAATGAAATATTTTTAACTTAAATTATATTTAATAATTTAAATAAAATGGACAAAGTTGATGAACTCTGTCCATTTGGAAAGAGTTGATCAACACTTAGATGAATAGTTCATGAACTCTGTCTAGATGGACAAAGTTGAAGAACTCTCTCCTAGATGAATAGTTCATGAACTCTGTCCAGATGGACAAAGTTGAAGAACTCTCTCCAAATGGACAGAGTTGATGAACTATGTCCATTTGGATAGAGTTCATCAACTTTGTCCACATGTGGACAGAGTTCATCAAATCTGTCCAAATAGACAAGACAATGGATTATACTTAGCAAAACATAGTTCATGCAGAGTTCATCAACTCTTTCCCTGATAATTTTACTTAGAAAAACGTATTTTAGTAGGTTTAAGATAAATCACAAAAAAAACATTATTACACATAAATCATCAAATTTTTTGATTACTGATCTGTTTGATCTTATGTATTTTTAATCTAAATCATGAAAGAAACATATAACTTTTATAATTCTTATTAGTTACAGTTTTTACTTACTATTATATTAAGATATTGTGCATCTTTTTTAATTTTAATCTAATTTCATAGGTATAATAAGGAAGATGTTTGTGTTAAATCTGTCCATGGACAAAGTTCATGAATGAATACTCTGTCCATGGACAGAGTTGATGAACTCTGTTCACATGGAGTGATGAACTTAACTTTGTCCATGTGGACAGAGTTGATGAACTCTATCCATGTGGATAGAGTTGATGAACCCTATCCATGTGGCTAGAGTTGATAAAATCTGTCCATGCAGAGTTCATCAACTTTGTCCATGCAGAGTTCATTAACTTTGACTCTGATCAGTTTACTTAGCATAAGGGATATTTTTATGATTTTATGGAATAATGAAAATATTTGTAGTTGACATAAAGAAATGTAGCTTTAATTTCATATTTGATGATATTGGTTCCATTAATTTTAAAAATCTAAAATACATCAAAAACACAGAGATTGCTACATTAATTTTTCATACATCCAACAATAGTGTAGCTATTTTCATTTTAAGAACTATTAGATAATATTAGAGACATTTAGGTCTTTATTAAAAACATAGTTTTAAAAATCTAAAACACATAAAAAACACAGAGATTGCTACATTAATTTATCATACATCTAATAATAGTGTAACTATTTTCATTTTAAGAACTATTAGATAATATGAGGGACATCTAGGTAATAAAAACTTAGTTTTTATAGTAGCTAGTTCTCTGAAGTTGAGGCATTAACATGTAGAATTTGAATATGTTATGAGTTGATATATTAGATAATATTAAGGACATATAGGTCTTTATTAAAAACTTAGTTTTTTAGTGGCTAGGTATTTGAAGATGAGGAATTAACATGTAGAATTTGAACATGATATGAGTTGATTTGTGTAATCTTGTAGATATCATATCAAATGGAAACATATAATAAATTAGCTATGATCATTTAAAGAACTATTAGATAATATTAGGGATATCTAGGTCCTTATTGAAATCTTAGTTTTTATAGTAGCTAGGTCTTTGAAGTTGATTAATTAACATGTAGAAATTGATATTTCTGTAAACTTGTAGATATCATATCCAATGGAAAGAGAGCAGCCTTTGAGACAGAAGCATAGGAGGTCATCACATTTTTTGAGAGTTGGTGTCCAAAATGAAAATCGAAGATTATCAACTTCACCTCTAGATTCAAGCTTATTGTATAGTTCACATTCATCTGATCATCGACGTGGCGATAGTGGTAGAGATGATTCCCCCTTATCATCTATGGTCGCAGTGTCATTGATATAAAAAAGGGTCATTTATCTTTATTTGTAGATATGGGTTGTAGAGTATTTGGAGTTATAGATATGATTGATCAAATATGTGACTCCAATTACTCCTCGACTGATATCTACACATCTACACATAAAATTTAGAGGAAGCAAAAGTAGTAATGTTTTTACTTGTTTCTTCTTCAAGGTATGTACTATTACCCAAATCGTTCTCTGATGTATAAGTTTAAATAGTTTAAATAATTTTTGACATTTGTAAATTGCTTGTATATATGTTGAAGCTTGGGTCTCTTCAATCTTTCGAGGCAAAGGGAAGTCTCCATTGGAGGATAGTGGTGGAATTGTAAGTTTAATATTTTATTTTATTTTAGTTTAGTTTAAAATAGTTTAAATAGTTTGTAAGATTTATAAACTATTTTTATACATGTTGCGGCTTGGGTCTCCTCCACCTTTTAGAGGCAAAGGAAAGACTCCATTGAATGATAGAGAATTTGAGGTAATTTTGTTAATAATTGTATTGTTCTTCTATATATTAGTTTAATGTTTTAATTTTTTATTTTAGTTTAAAATTGTTTAAATAATTTGTGATATTCATAATCTGTTTTTATACATATTTCAAATTGTTATGAGTCCAAGGGAAGACCCTAGTGGAGGATAGTGGTGGACTTCTTTGATTCAGACATCAAGGAGCTTAATTTTAGGATTATACACATGTTAATGATTGTTTTTTTGGATTATATACATGCACATTGAACTCACATGTTCATGACTATTTTTTTGATTATATACATGTACATTGAACTCACATGTTCATGATTGTTTTTTTGAATTATATACATACATACATTGATCTTAGATATTGTTTTTTGGATTATATACATGCATATGTAAAGGTTAGGAATGTTAGGAAGTTTTGATAGGAGAAATCCAATTTGTTAAGAACGGATATGGAGAATATTAATGTTAAGAACGAATATGGGGAATGTTAACGTTAAGAATGAAAGCAATCCAATTTGTTAAGAACGAATATATGAGGAATGTTAATGTTAAGAATGAACATGGGGAATGTTAAGAGTGAATGTGGGAATGTGGAATGTTAATGTTAGAAATGAATGTTAGAAAATGTTAGTAATGTTAGGAAGTTTTGATAGGTGCAACTATATGAATGTTGAGAATTTCAGGAATGTCAGGAATGTTAGGAAGTTTTGATAGGTGCAATCTAATATTAAGAATCAATGTGGGGAATGTTAGGAATCAATGTTCAGGGAATGTTAGAAATGAATGTTAGAAAAATATTTGGAATGTTAGTAAGTTTTGATGGGTGCAAATATACATGAATGTTAGGAATGGATGTTCGGAAAGGAACTAGCAAGTTTTTATCGGTGCAAATATACATGAATGTTAGGAATAAATGTTAGGAAAGGAACTAGAAAGTTTTGATAGGTGTAAATATATGAATGTTAGGAATGAATGTTAAGAATGAATGTCAGGAAATGTTAGGAATTTTTGATAGATGCAATACAATGTTAAGAATCAATGTGGGGAATGTTAGGAATCAATGTGGAGAATGTTAGAAATGAATGTTAGGAAGTTTTGACAGGCGTAAATATATGAATGTATGAGTGAATGTTAGGAAAGGTTAGGAATGTTAGGAAGTTTTGATAGGAATATTTTTTATTACTAAAGTAAAATTAGCAACTTGATTCTGAATTCTAATAAATTAAAGCTCAATCCATAAATTTTATAAGGTAACATTAGTAACTTGATTTTGAATTCTAATATTTTTTTATTACTAAGGTAATATTAGCAACTTGATTTTGAATTTTAATAAATTAAAGTTCAATGACTTCACGATCGGGTGAATCCATGAAGATGGGTGTCTATTTTGGGGGGTCTTATGAGAAAATAAATTTGATTTTTTATGTTTTTCAACTTTGGGCAAACGAAAGTGATATTTTCATTTAGAATTTCACTTTCAAGTAAAAATAAAACTTTTAGCGAATTATGTTAGCTTTCTATTCATAATTTTTTGAATTTTTTTATTAAGATTTGATATGCTGTTTCGGAAATTGTTTGACAGTGTGTCCTTATGAAATGAAAGGACTAAAAAATAGTCATGTTTGGTTGCACCCGTAAAATCATTATTAAAGTTGTGTTTTGCAAAAAACAAATATGCTACGACAATATACAAACAATATACTATTGCAGTGACTATAACTTTTTAATCAATGGATCTATATACTAATTATAATATTTTTTTGAATTTGATCAATGGGAAAACCTTGTTGGTTTTAAACATGTTTTTGGTTGCGCCACTTTTCTCTCAATTGACTATAAAAATTAAAAATATACGAATACCCTTTTGAAGTAGACACTCCAATTAAGTGCACCATATTTGTTTCAGTTTTATTGGTGGTGTTTTTTTAAAGTTATATATTTTTCATTTCATTGCATTTTTGAAAGAGATGAAACTAAAATCGACACATGTTAAGAAACAAAAATAAAAAAATATCAAATCTCACCTATACGCAACAAAATATATACCTACGGAAAGTAAACTTAATGACAAAACTAAAGGTATCAAGTTCGACAGTCGATTTGTAGTGTAAGGCATCCATTTTACCTTCCGAAAATGGAGAAACCTGAAAACTGTGTAGGTTACAGGTTTCAGAGGTTATTTGGTCGAATAATTATTCGGCCAAACAATTGTTCAGTCAAACAATGTTTTTTCGTAATGGAGATGTTACAAGAAAGGTTGTTTGGCCGAAAAACTAAGCGCAAAAAAAATTCATCGGTCGAAAAAAAAAGTCGTATAAGTAAAACGAAAAGCCTCACTATTTTTGTACCTCTTCATTTCGTATAAGCAAAATGAAAGAGCCTCATTATTTTTGTACCTCTTCATTTCGTATAAGTAAAACAACAGACCCTCATTATTTTTTCACCTCTTCATTTTGTATAAGTAAAAATATTTTTGAAGGGGTTTTCAGAGGAGATTTCTTTTGCCAAAGGGTTTTTTTTACAAGGTAATTTTTCTTTTATTTATTTTCAAGGGGTACATTCAAAGAGTTTTTTCCCAAGGCACTTTTGCCAAATATTTTGTGTTCTAAAGTATTTTTGAAAAGAAGTTATTTCTTTGCAAGAAGTTTTTTCATAGAGTTTTTTTCCAAGATATTTTTCGAAAGTAGGTTATATCTTTGCAATGGTTTTTTTTCCAAAGAGTTTTTTTTTTCAAGGTATTTTTGCAAAGGAGTTATTTCTTTGCAAGGGGTTTTTTCAAAAAGTTTTTTTTCCAAGGTATTTTTGCAAAATAGGTTCTTTGCAATGAGTTTTTTTGCAAAGTATTTTTGCAAATGAGTTTTTTTTTCCAAAATATTTATATAAGTTGTTTTTTCAAATAAGGTTTTTTTTCAAAGAGTTCTTTTTTTCCAATTGTTTTCCAAAAAAGATTTCTTTACAAGGTGTTCTTATTTTTTTCCAAGGGTTTTTCAAAAGGAGATTAAGAAATCATGGGAAATAAAAGAAACTGTAAAAAAAAGTGATCGTAAACGTGATGACGATGCTAATAGGGAAAAACAAAAACTTAGAAATACAGCCAAAAGAGCAAGGGTTGCAGAAACGAAAGAAATAATTGAAGATATAAGAAGAGATTTACATGACACTGTTGATGAAATGGAAATCGAAAATAGGGTACAAGAAGAACAAATGGAATTTGAAGAGACCATTGTTGAAGATGTAAATAGTGATTTATATGTTAAAAAGAGGCAGATACTTCAACCCTTGTTTATAAAAAAGAGGCAGATACCATGTGCACTAAAATTTTCTAATATAACTATAATAAAAAGAACAATAGAAGCATTAATGGTATGAATGTGTAAGATAATAATTCAAGCACTTAAGGAATTATAAAGTTTAAGAACAAGTTCATATTGTGTCCAAGCAACTTCATCCACATTATAATTATCTAAATTCTCTATCACCCCCATTTCTTTTTATGGTTGTGCCCTACTCAACAGTAAAGGCATAAAAAAAGGTAGAATCTTGGGTAGGGTTGAAAATTTTAGGAATGTTAGGAAGTTTTGATAGATCCAATCTAATGTTAAGAATCAATGTGGGGAATGTTAGGAATCAATGTGGGGAATGTTAGAAATGAATGTTAGGAAATGTTAGTAATGTTAGAAAGTTTTGACAGGCGTAAATATATGAATGCATGAGTGAATGTTAGGAAATGTTAGAAAGTTTTGATAGGAATATTTTTTTATTACTAAAGTAAAATTAGCAACTTGATTCTGAATTCTAATAAATTATAGCTCAATCCATAAATTTTATAAGGTAACATTAGTAACTTGATTTTGAATTCTAATATTTTTTTATTACTAAGGTAATATTAGCAACTTGATTTTGAATTTTAATAAATTAAAGTTCAATGACTTCATGATCGGGTGAATCCATGAAGATGGTGTCTATTTTGGGGGGTCTTATGAGAAAATAAATTTGATTTTTTTTTATGTTTTTCAAGTTTGGGCGAACGAAAGTGGTATTTTAATTTAGAATTTCACTTTCAAGTAAAAACAAAACTTTTAGTGAATTATGTTAGCTTTCTATTCATAATTTTTTGAATTTTTTTTATTGAGATTTGATATGCCGTTTCAGAAAATGTTTGACAGCGTGTCCTTATGAAATGAAAGGACTAAAAAATAGTCATGTTGGGTTGCACCCATAAAATCATTGTTAAAGTTGTGGTTTGCAAAAAACAAATATGCTACGACAATATACACACAATATATTATTGCAATGACTATAAATTTGTAATCAACGGATCTATATACTAATTATAATATTTTTTTGAATTCGATCAATGGAAAAACCTTGTCGGTTTTAAACATGTTTTTGGTTGCACCACTTTTCTCTCAATTGACTATAAAACTTAAAAATATACGAATAAATTTTTGAAGTAGACACTCTAATTAAGCGTACCATATTTGTTTCAATTTTTTTGGTGATGTATTATTAAAGTTATATATTTTTCATTTCACCACATTTTTGAAAGAGATGAAACTAAACTCGACACATGTTAAGAAACAAAAAAAATAAAAATATTGGATCTCACCTATACACAACAAAATCTATACCTACGGAAAGTAGATTTAATGACAAAAGTAAAGGTATCAAGTCCGACAGACGATTTGTAGTGTAAGGTATCCATTTTACTTTCCGAAAATGGAGAAACCTGAAAAACTGTGTAGGTTACAGGTTTCAGAGGTTATTCGGTGAATAATTATTCGGCCAAACAATTGTTCGGTCGAACAATGTTTTTCCGTAATGGAGACGTTACAAGCAAGGTTGTTTGGCCGAAAAACTAAGCGCAAAAAAATTTCGTCGATCGGAAAAAAATTCATATAAGTAAAACGAAAGAGCCTCACTATTTTCACACCTCTTCATTTCGTATAAGTAAAAAAAAAGACCCTCATTATTTTCGGACCTCTTCATTTTCTATAAGTAAAAATATTTTTGAAGGGGTTTTCAGAGGAGATTTCTTTTGCCAAAGGGTTTTTTTTACAACGTAATTTTCCTTTTATTTATTTTCAAGGGGTATATTCAAAGAGTTTTTTCCCAAGGCACTTTTGCCAAAGATTTTGTGTTCTAAATTATCTTTGAAAAGAAGTTATTTCTTTGCAAGAAGTTTTTTCATAGAGTTTTTTTCCAAGATATTTTTCCAAAGTAGGTTATTTCTTTGCAATGGGTTTTTTTCCAAAGAGTTTTTTTTTAAGGTATTTTTGCAAAGGAGTTATTTCTTTGCAAGGGGTTTTTTCAAAAAGTTTTTTTTCCAAGGTATATTTGAAAAGTAGGTTCTTTACAACGGATTTTTTCCAAAGAGTTTTTTAGCAAAGTAGTTTTGCAAATGAGTTTTTTTTCCAGAATATTTATATGCGTTGTTTTTTCAAATAAGGTTTTTTTTAAAGAGGTTTTTTTTTTTGCAATTGTTTCCCAAAGAAGATTTCTTTACAAGGTGTTCTTATTTTTTTCCAAGGGTTTTTCAAAAGGAAATTAAGCAATCATGGGCAATAAAAGAAACCGTAAAAAAAAAGTGATCGTAAACGTGATGACGATGCTAATAGGGAAAACAAAAACCCAAAAATACAGCCAAACGAGTAAGGGTTGCAGAAACAAAAGAAATCATTGAAGATATAAGAAGAGATTTACATGACACTGTTGATGAAATGGAAATCGAAAATAGGGTACAAGAAGAACAAATGGAATTTGAAGAGACCATTGTTGAAGATGTAAATAGTGATTTACATGTTAATGTTGATGAAGTCAATATTGAAGATCAAAACCAAGATCGAGAAATTGGACTTGGTATATATGTATCATGTATTTTTGAAATTCATTTTTTTATAATGAATTGTATAAATTTCTCTTGATGTATAAGTAATTTCACCATTGATGATGAAATGTTAGAAGACATTGATTGCGACCAATATGGAGAAATATTACCCATACATGTTGCACGATATCGTGCTACAAAAAAATATGATGATATTCTCAAGGATTGTTCAATAGCAGGACACGTGCAAATTTTCAGATGTTTATTGGTGTCCAAGAATTTAGAAGGTGCTACGTCATTATTGGGTATTCACAAGGCGACAAAAGAGTTGAAACTGAAACATAATGTGATAGAAAATATAGGTGATGCAATAAAAAAAATTGGAAAATCTAGAAAGAAAGATACCACTGCTGCACGTAGAGCAATTCAAACATTAATTGTTTCAACTAGTACTAGACAAAAATGCTTGACAACACAACTAGCACAAGCAATTGGAACCTCAAGAAAGACATTATACAAACATAGCAAATTTAGAATGCAAATATATGAAAATGATGAACTTGCTTGCTGGGAAATTATTTGTAAACAACCTTACAAAGATAGAATGGGAGAAGGTGTTAAAGATATTGTACATAAATATTGGTTGGAACATGCTCGAGTTTCACCAAATTCAAGGGATATGATATGACAAAGATTATCATGAAATGTATATGAAAGCTGTTCAAAACATATAATGGAAATGACACAAGTACAATTGTTCAATAAAATCAAGGAAGATCATCGTGGAATTAATATGTCGATCACTACATTTGTGCAACAAAAACCATGGTATCTTAGACCTATTACTATATGTGACACATGTTTTTGTTGTTATCATGTGCAATTTCAATTATATTACAACACGTTTCTTGAATTTGGTAAAATGTTTTGGACAAATTCACCACCTCTGCCCACAGTACGCGAATTCATATCTCAAACCCTATGTGACATAAATCACGATGAAGTATTTTATAATAAGAAATGTGTCAATGGAAAACATTTTCATGGTTGTGGAAATCTTGTTTTATTCCACAATAAATACCCTATCGATAATGATCAGTCGCTTTCAAATGTAACCGTTGATTAGAGAATATACGAATACAACATTTATTCTACAAGTTCTAGTGATGCACATTCCAAAAGAATTGAATTGTGAGAAGATAAAATATGTGTGACAGATTTTCTCAAGAAATTTGAAAGTGAAATTTATAAATACACCAAGCATTCACATAGAGCATGATGGCAATACCTTCAATTCAAACATTCCCGTGAAATTTTTCCAATTGGAACAATTTTGTCTGTGGTTGATTTTGCAAAAAACTACACATTTGCTGCACAAAAAGAGATTCAAAGTGAATACTATCATTCTGACCAAGTTTCGATATTTGTCAATGTTCTATATAGACATTCTCAACAAGATGTTGATGGCATTTAAAGCACGTGTGACAATCGAGATATGATTAAATAATATCACTTTTATATTAGCGATGATCGTACACATGATACACATTTTGTTCAACATTGTATTGAAATTTTTTTCTATGATTCACTAAAAAGTCGTAAAGTTAAATTCAATGAACATTGGATATGGTCAGATGGATGTGTGGGACAATTTAAATCCTCAGGATCATTTTTTTGGTTATGTCAACTTTGTAAAGCAATGAACATTAAACATCGCTAGAATTTCTTTGAAACTGGACATGGAAAATGTGAACATGATGGTGCAGGAGCATGCGTAAAAAGAGCACTTCGAAGATGACAAATGAACCATTCTTTTAGATGATTCCATTTAGCTATAGAGGTTGTCCAATGGTGTAAATCAAATCTAAGCCATGATTGTAGTCAACAATCAAAAGATGTGCACAGGTATGTACACTATTTTTTTAATTTATATTAATTGTCAATTTAAAAAAATGTATGTACTAACATTGAAGTATTTGTACACTAACATTAAAAGTTGTCATTTGTGATTTATCATTTATTGTGTAGGTTTTTTTGGCTTGTTGGGGTCCAAGATATAGATAGATCAATACCATATGAGGCTAGCACCATACATGGGATGAGAGAACTTCACTCTATTCAAACAGAATCCTTCCAAAATGTGTTTGCATTTGACAGTAGAAAGCAAACATGTTTTTGTCATATTTTCACTGAAAATGTTGAATCTCAAGAAGTTTGTGAAAACATAATGAAAAACTACGTAAAACATTGGAAACACACAGAGATTAATCCAAAAGGGGAAATGCCACTAGCAAGCATGGAAGAATTAGAATCAGAAGAAATAAAAATATCATCTGATGGCAATAGAATTTCATATCTTGTTAGAGAAGGTAATGATGTTGTTGATTGTTCAATATTGGCCATCACCTTATGTTTATATAGTCAATTTAATTCACTTAACTTCAACGCCAATTGTAATTTGCACAGGAGATATTTTCTCTGTGATTGCACCTTTAGACAACAAAGAAAATGTAAAATATTATTTGATGCGATGCACTGAAGGAAAAATGAAGTTATTGGAGGACTACAATGACAACGGATTTAGATAAGAGAGAGGATCCATCATTTTAAAAGACTATTTTTTGCAGGAGACCCGTATGACTGAAAGTTATGTCTACTTTCAGGATTATGAACCTGATGTTATATGTTGTCAGTATAGTCATTTAGTATGTGCATCTCGAATAAAATTAGTACAACTTCCATCGAAAAAAAACTTAAAAAATAAAAAATGGAAACTGTCCAAATATGACCATGAACGGATAATTGAGGACGTCATTCCATTGCGATGTTTTTAACTATATCATTTCTTGTTTTATGTTAAGATTGGATATCGATTCCCCGAATAGTAATGATGTACTGTTTTCTTGAATAGGTACATAATTTACATGCCATTTCCATACAGTTAGAAGGTCTCCTCAATTGGAATTAGTAATGTGTCGTTTTCTTGCATGAGTGCATAGCTAGAATGAGAAATTGCATGTGGCCAACATTTTTCTCGATGATTATGCCCTAATCCAGTAGTAAAGGCATTGAAAAAAAAGCAAATAAATAGTATTGGAGTACTTCAACCCTTGTTTATAAAAAAGAGGCATATACCATGTGCACTAAATTTTTCTAATATAATTATAATAAAAAGAACAATAGAAGCATTAATGGTATGAATGTGTAAGATAATAATTTAAGCACTTAAGGAATTATAAAGTTTAAGAACAAGTTCATATTGCATCCAAGCAACTTCATCCACATTATAATTATCTGAATTCTCTATCACCCCCATTTCTTTTTATGGTTGTGCCCTACTCAACAGTAAAGGCATAAAAAAAGGTAGAATCTTGGGTAGGGCTGCAGCATGGAGAAGGCACCTTCCACTTTTCATGCCAGTAAAACGACCCTCATTCAACCCCAAAAAGGAAATAGGAAACAACTTTGTTAAATCTAGGAAGCCTATTGCTGTAAAGAGCACAGTTATTTTCCTAGTACCCAAGCAAATTGGTTCACATTATAATCATTTTAATTATCTATCACACCCATTTTTGCCTATGGTTGTTCCCTAATCCAGTACAGTAAAGGCATTGAAAAGCATAGAAGTAGTAGTGTTGGAGAAATTTAACCCTTGTTTATACAAAAGGAAGAACATAGTGTGTGCACTTCACTTGTTATAATAGAATTATAATTCATTTGCTTTCTATAAGATGGAAAGGCGGGGACAAAGTTCAATAGCCACTTTCCACTTAGCTTCAGTGAATGTGTCAAATGTTCCACGTACAATAAGGCTCGTATCCTATGACATTTACTAACTTTTAGCTGTTAAGTATTATGAGATTCGTCAACATTGATATGATCTCAATCTTGTCACACCCATAAGCATTTATGATTGTAAATAAGTCATATTTTCCACACTCAATACATCTGGTAAATCATAGCATTTACCATGAACCCTTTTTTTAAGCTATATGAGCTAGGTTAACTGTCGTGTGCTTTGCATACTTTTGCATCCACAACAGTCCATATGTCTAATGAAGACAAATGTTCCTTGTCTAGTGGCTCCATTATGCCATGGCATACACTAATGTTTTGTTTTGTAAGCTTTATGAGCTTCGCGAGTGCTTCTAAATTTTCAATATTTTCGCATCTACTATTATTTAGTTTCCCTAAAAAGGTTAAGCAAGTCTAGTATCTCATGGAATTTGCTAACATTTACTTCTCCAAGATTTGTGAGATGGTCCAACATGTAAATGCACTAACATTCAACGTATTGAAAGAAGTTAAATGTTTCATAACTGATAGCTTTGTTATCTCAACACAGTGGCTAAATTTCAGTTGTGTAAGTTTCTTGGGTTGCCCCAACTCTTTGATCTTGATATTACAATTTATGCAATGAAGTCAAGCGTTCCTAACAACTCCAATATCTCATGGCATCCATTAAGGTTAGGTGTATTAGGCCAATAGATTTAGTAAACAATGTTTTAGTTATGCCAAGAAAACAGTCTATGCACGTGGAGAGTAGGTGCATGGTTCCTTCCTCTATAGGCTTAGCATTGAGAATTTAAAGCCTTGTATCTATAGGCTACTCTATGTAGTCTCAAGTCTATAAATTGAAAAAGGAAATAACAATAGTTTAGCTCTATTTGCGATTGGAAATGTATATCTTGTAGTTACAGTCTAGTCTCTGCAATGGCGAGATTTGGCACATTATGCAATTTTATATTCATTTATTCAGAGAATAAAATATAGTCATTATGAACTTTCTTTATGCAGTTGGATTTTGGCATTGCTAGTGTTCTTTCTCTAGCAGTTGTGTTCTTTTTTCCCTTTTTGTTGTTTGTCTTCCATTATAGATTTGGTCAATACTTTTACTTTTTTTTTTTTCGCATTTTCTTCTACACTATCTTAAATGCATTGCAGTGACTTTGATTCAAGTGTAATATTGGGGAATTGACCATAAAGAAAGAGTAACTCCACTGCCTTATTTTTGTTTCTTGCTATGGATTTTATTTCGACTTATATTTTGCTGTAAGATTTCCTCATAGTTCATGTAACTATTTCGAATGTATTTTTGTATAAATTATGTTTTATCACATGTTGATGTGTCTTTTTTTTTTTTAATTTCTTGTTATAAAATCTACAAGGAGTGTGTTTTTTTAATGCAGATTTATTAGATTTTACAATACAGACCTATAAATTTTATATCTTCCCATTTAAATATTGTCTCCAATGACATATTGCTGTGTCTTTCATTTTTTGTATTTCTATTATAAAATATGCAAGAAGAAAAAAAAAAGGAAAAAAAAACACATATTGCTGTGTCTTTCATTTTTTGTATTTCTATTATAAAATATGTTAGAATAAAAAAGGAAAGTTCTTTTTAAGTGCATATTTATTAGCTTTTACAACACATACATGATGTTGCTTTTACTTTGTCATTTAGTTTGTGTAAAAAATAGTTTTTCCTGATTTCTTATGAGAATTAGAACGGTTGAAACGATGAGTATTGGGGTAGTGCTTAGATAGTTATGTCCTTGTCTTTGTTCAAGAGTTCCAAACAACGTGATTTTGCAAGATTACCTTTGAACAATGTGTTTTTCATATTGTGATTGTTGGGATGCAGAAATGTCCCTTTTTCATCCACTTTATCTTCCACTATTCCTCACATTTCATTGTCCCATTAACCTTTTATCATACCATTTCCATACATATATGTGGGTTTCACCTTATTATTTCCACTTTATTCATTTTAGTATTAAAAGTGAATTTATGATTAAATATTAGAAAATATATATGTTTTCATATATATATCTCAATTATGTGTGAGCTTTGTAATGTGTAGGAATATGTAAATGATTAATTCAAAGAGACTTCTCGAATATCTCTTACACCATTCCAAAGGAGATAGTTATTCAAGCCTATTCTTAAGGAGAAGATCATGGAAGATTTGGTTGGCATATCTTTTCTAGGATTCATGAGGATTTGAAGGAACCATATCTTGTAATAAGAGGAAAGTGGTTGAGAGTAGTTGAGAGAATAGTGGATCTGTTCTTATCTTTTTCTTAAGGCCTCTAATGTATAAAGGAGAGTGCTCCCTCTCCATTCCATTAAGTTGTAATTAAGTTAGATCAAGCTTGTAGGAGGGTTGTAATGGAAGTGGATTGGATTGGATTTTGTACTTGTTAGATTAGTCTTTGATTTGAGATTCTTAATGTGATTCAAGCTTTCATTATGATGCTTCCATGTTTGTCATTTGATTATTGATTTATGGATGTGAACTCACATATGTCATTGTTGTTAACTCTTCACATGTTGTATTTCCCTTACGCAATTTCATGCTTTCCTAGTTAGTGTTTCATTTCATTGCATTTTTGAAAGAGATGAAACTAAACTCGACACATGTTAAGAAACAAAAATAAAAAAAATATCAAATCTCACCTATACACAAGAAAATATATACCTACGGAAAGTAAACTTAATGACAAAACTAAAGGTATCAAGTTCGACAGTCGATTTGTAGTGTAAGGCATCCATTTTACCTTCCGAAAATGGAGAAACCTGAAAACTGTGTAGGTTACAGGTTTCAGAGGTTATTTGGTCGAATAATTATTCGGCCAAACAATTGTTCAGTCAAACAATGTTTTTTCGTAATGGAGATGTTACAATAAAGGTTGTTTGGCCGAAAAACTAAGCGCAAAAAAAATTCATCGGTCGAAAAAAAAAGTCGTATAAGTAAAACGAAAAGCCTCACTATTTTTGCACCTCTTCATTTCGTATAAGCAAAATGAAAGAGCCTCATTATTTTTGCACCTCTTCATTTCGTATAAGTAAAACAACAGACCCTCATTATTTTTTCACCTCTTCATTTTGTATAAGTAAAAATATTTTTGAAGGGGTTTTCAGAGGAGATTTCTTTTGCCAAAGGGTTTTTTTTACAAGGTAATTTTTCTTTTATTTATTTTCAAGGGGTACATTCAAAGAGTTTTTTCCCAAGGCACTTTTGCCAAATATTTTGTGTTCTAAATTATTTTTGAAAAGAAGTTATTTCTTTGCAAGAAGTTTTTTCATAGAGTTTTTTTCCAAGATATTTTTCGAAAGTAGGTTATATCTTTGCAATGGTTTTTTTCCAAAGAGTTTTTTTTTTTCAAGGTATTTTTGCAAAGGAGTTATTTCTTTGCAAGGGGTTTTTTCAAAAAGTTTTTTTTCCAAGGTATTTTTGTAAAATAGGTTCTTTGCAATGAGTTTTTTTGCAAAGTATTTTTGCAAATGAGTTTTTTTTTCCAAAATATTTATATAAGTTGTTTTTTCAAATAAGGTTTTTTTTCAAAGAGTTCTTTTTTTCCAATTGTTTTCCAAAAAAGATTTCTTTACAAGGTGTTCTTATTTTTTTTCAAGGGTTTTTCAAAAGGAGATTAAGAAATTATGGGAAATAAAAGAAACTGTAAAAAAAAAGTGATCGTAAACATGATGACGATGCTAATAGGGAAAAACAAAAACTCAAAAATACAGCCAAAAGAGCAAGGGTTGCAGAAATGAAAGAAATAATTGAAGATATAAGAAGAGATTTACATGACACTGTTGATGAAATGGAAATCGAAAATAGGGTACAAGAAGAACAAATGGAATTTGAAGAGACCATTGTTGAAGATGTAAATAGTGATTTACATGTTAAAAAGAGGCAGATACTTCAACCCTTGTTTATAAAAAAGAGGCAGATACCATGTGCACTAAATTTTTCTAATATAACTATAATAAAAAGAACAATAGAAGCATTAATGGTATGAATGTGTAAGATAATAATTTAAGCACTTAAGGAATTATAAAGTTTAAGAACAAGTTCATATTGCGTCCAAGCAACTTCATCCACATTATAATTATCTAAATTCTCTATCACCCCCATTTCTTTTTATGGTTGTGCCCTACTCAACAGTAAAGGCATAAAAAAAGGTAGAATCTTGGGTAGGGTTGAGAATTTTAGGAATGTTAGGAAGTTTTGATAGATGCAATCTAATGTTAAGAATCAATGTGGGGAATGTTAGGAATCAATGTGGGGAATGTTAGGAATCAATGTGGGGAATGTTAGAAATGAATGTTAGGAAATGTTAGTAATGTTAGAAAGTTTTGACAGGCGTAAATATATGAATGTATGAGTGAATGTTAGGAAATGTTAGAAAGTTTTGATAGGAATATTTTTTTATTACTAAAGTAAAATTAGCAACTTGATTCTGAATTCTAATAAATTATAGCTCAATCCAGAAATTTTATAAGGTAACATTAGTAACTTGATTTTGAATTCTAATATTTTTTTATTACTAAGGTAATATTAGCAACTTGATTTTGAATTTTAATAAATTAAAGTTCAATGACTTCATGATCGGGTGAATCCATGAAGATGGTGTCTATTTTGGGGGGTCTTATGAGAAAATAAATTTGATTTTTTTTTATGTTTTTCAAGTTTGGGCGAACGAAAGTGGTATTTTAATTTAGAATTTCACTTTCAAGTAAAAACAAAACTTTTAGTGAATTATGTTAGCTTTCTATTCATAATTTTTTGAATTTTTTTTATTGAGATTTGATATGCCGTTTCAAAAAATGTTTGACAGCGTGTCCTTATGAAATGAAAGGACTAAAAAATAGTCATGTTGGGTTGCACCCATAAAATCATTGTTAAAGTTGTGTTTTGCAAAAAACAAATATGCTACGACAATATACACACAATATATTATTGCAATGACTATAAATTTGTAATCAACGGATCTATATACTAATTATAATATTTTTTT
>LPNX011097497.1:0-30787 GCA_001517045.1 Pseudotsuga menziesii | reverse complement strand
AGTACATCCAAGCAGGTAGGAAGGTCATCAGATGGCAGAATTGATGAAATGGGTAAACTCCTAGAACATTTGTCTGATAAGATTGATAGATTGGAAGTGGGAAGTAGAAATAGAAATCAAAATAGAGCCATGCCTGACAGTGATAGAAATCCAAATCCGTTCAGAAGACCTTTTGCCCCCATATTTTTCCCAAGAGAAAGAAGAAATACTGATATATAGAGGGAGAGACAAGAAAACGAAGAACAAAAAATCCAACCTCCCTTTCAAACCAATAATGTTAGAGGGGATGAATCATATGAATTTGATGAAGGTGAGTTAGATGAGCTGGAAGATGAAGAACAGAATATTAGCCAGTTTGATGATGATGCTCCTTCACATTTTGTAACTCAAGCTGATTATCAGTATGCCACGAAATTATATCAGTATGAAGAGGATGATTATCAAATGTCCATGCCAGAGTTTTGTTAGCAATTGCCAAAAAAATCATATGGTTTGAGGTCAAGTGTGAAACCTGCAGCACAAACCAAGAAGCTGGTGAAAGCTTCTTCTTTTAAACAAAATATGCCTGTAAACCAAAAACAAACTCTAAAACAGAGAAAGGATGAAGAGGTGAGTCCAGAGGAGCGTAATAAGTCTATTGGTGGCTTTAATTTTGAACATGAAATTAATAAGGTAAATATCCCTGTGCCTTTGACCGAGCTGATTAAAAGTAAAATTTATAGGGAGGCAACCTTTAAAGCCTTTAGCAATGCAGTGAATCCTAGTCTGATTCCTTCTGATGAAATTAATCTGCAGGACGAAAATCCTACTATCATTGTAGGATCAAAAACCTTTGATCAACCGGATGACAATTCAGAATATCCTCCACCATTTTACGTGACCTTTTCTGTACATGATCAATTGCTACACAACTGCTTACTGGATTCAGGAGCTTCACACAACCTTATGCCCAAATCAGTCATGGATGCTTTAGGGATGAGTGTAACAAAGCCTTACCATGATTTATATGCATTTGACTCCAGGGCAGTAAAATGTATTGGAGTGATCAAAGACTTGGTGGTAAATTTAACACAGGTACCCATGAAAAGTATATTGATGGATATTGTGGTTGCAGATATTTCTCCTAAGTTTGGCATGTTGTTATCTAGATCTTGGGCAAAAAAGGTGGGAGGAAATCTGCAGATGGATCTCTCGTATGCTACAATTCCAGTTTTTGGTGGTGAATTCAAAAGACTGTACAGGGAAGTGCAAATGGCATACTTGGTAAGTGACAGCAGACACCCTAATAATCACCCTATTTATTCAATTGATGAAAACTTGGGTTCTTGTATGTTGCAATTGAATGATGAATCTGAAGGTGTTTTAAAGGTAGAAAAATATATTCCAATTCAAGTAAAGAGAGAGGAACCTAATGGTTTGTGGCAAATGTATTTCGATGGTGCATCAAGTAAGGAAGGGGCAGGTGCAGGAGTATTATTGATTTCAGCTGGAGGTGAGGCTATTTCCCTTATGTTCAAATTGGAATTTAAAGCAACAAACAATACTGCTGAATATGAGGCTCTGATCCTTGGATTAAGGGCAGCAAAAGACCGAAACACCTAAGTGTGTGTAAGATAAAGCAAACACCCAATCAACTACCTATACAGTGTATTATTTACCATAGGAGAAGAACCTACTTCTTCAAGCTTAACTCCTGAAAGGAAGGGAGTCTTTCTTGGCTTGCAATATTTTATGTTGAAATTGTTCAGCAGATCCAAAGCATACTTGAACTGATGTACTTTGATTGCATGTTGGGATTGAGCAATTTTGAGACCCAAGAATTGGCTCAACAATCCCAAATCTATCATGGAAAATGCATGGTTTATTCCATCCTTCAAGGGGGCAATCTCTTTCTTTGAACTTCCTGTAATCAGAAGGTCATCAACATACAAGACAATAATCATCAAATAACCATGAATCAGCTTCAAATAGACATTATGATCAGACTTGCATCGAACAAAACTCAGTGATAGCAAAAAGCCACCAATCTTGGCATACCAAGTCTTGGGGGATTGCTTGAGCCCATACAATGATTTCTTTAACCTGCACACTAAAGATGGATTAGAAACAAACCCTTTAGGTTGCTGCATGTAAATCTCTTCAGTGAGATCTCCATTTAGGAAATCACACTTCACATCCATGTGATGTACCTCCCACTGCTTCGAAGCTGCAATGGCTAGAGCTAGCCTTATGGAGTCGATCTTTGCCACTGGTGCAAAGGTTTCATTGTAGTAAATACCATGTACTTGTGAGTAGCCCTTGGCTACCAATTTTTCCTTATATTTCAAAGGTGAACCATTAGCAGCAAACTTAGTCTTGAAAACCTACTTACATTGAACTAGCTTCCTCCCTGGGGGAAGATCAACCAGTTCGCAAGTGTTGTTCTTCTGGAGCGAGCTGAATTCTTATTTCATGGATGTTTTCCATATTGGATCATATTTTGAATATTCATATGTTTGTGGATCTGATTCAACAATTAGATAGCACTTCTTATAAAATATAGGATCTTTCACACAAAGGGCACTCTCAAACTGAGATCTAGTCCTCCCAGTGTCACTAGGATTTCTAGCCAGATCCCCGGTTGCATGAATGGTATTTGCTACCCATTTTGGTCTTGTAGGAATATTATGATATAAATTAAAATCATCATTATTAGATGTATCAGAATAAGAAAACTCATTAGTCTCTCCGCTTACAATCAATGGATCTGGTGGTGAAGAAGACTCTCCAACTTCAACTGCTACTAAAGGCTCTTCTTGGAGCTGAACACTTATTTCAATGAAATATTTGTTAGTGCTCAAGTTTATCAACTTGTACCCTTTTGAATCTTTAGAATACCCAAAAAATAGGCACTGTTGACTTTGGGTCTACAAATCCTTCCTCTTTTTCGTTGGAATTCTATCCCAAGCGTTTGAGCCAAAAATCTTGAAATGGGTCACATATGGCTTGTGCCCAATCCAAGCTTCGAAATGAGTTATAACATCAAGTTGCTTATGAGGAACCCTATTCTGGATGTAAGATGCACAGTTTATAGCCTCGGCCCAAAAAATTGGTGGCAAAGTCTTACCCTCCATCATGCAGGTTGCCATCTCCTTAAGTGATATGTTCTTTCTCTCATCAACACCATTTTGTTGTGGTGTGTAAGGGATTGAATGCTGCATCTGAATACCTGCATCTTTGCAATACAAAATGAGCTCAAAATTGACATACTCACCACCATTGTCATATTTGAGGATCTTGAGATTTATCTCAGACTAGTTTTCAACCAAGGCTCTAAAGACTTTGAAGAGGTCAAAAACTTTAGACTTATGCTTTAGGAAGTAAACCAAACAATACCTGGAAAAGTCATCTATGAAGGTGAGTGCATATTTGGATTGACTCATGGACATATGAGGGAATGGACCAGCAATGTCATTATGGATCAGCTCAAGAGGTGCAAAGGTTCTCTCATGACTAACTTTCTCATACTTTTGCTCTGGGTGTTTTCCTAGGATACAACCTTGACAGACTCGCTTAAAAATAGTGATATTTGGTAACCCTATGACCATAGATTTTTCACTCAAATCAGAAAGATACTTGTAGTTAATATGGAAAAATATTTCATGCCAAATACTACTTGCTTCATTAGCATGAATCAGAAGAGTAGAGGGGTTTGAGTAGGGTAGAAAATGGGAAAACTTCTATACCTTTGAAGTGTGATCTACAACACCTTTTGCTATGACTTTACCATTCGAAATCTCAGTGATTTTAACATCATCACGGGAGAAGATGACCTTCTTTGGAGACCCAGTATGAATCATCTGATAAATTGACAAGAGATTAGAGGCAAGACCTGGAACGTACAACACATTATTGAACTTACCATGGTCAAGATCAATCCTTCCCTTCCCCAAACTGTCAGTGAGAGAGTCATCTCCCAAAACTATTGGTGGACCGTTCGGCATGTCAAGAGAGGAGAAAATCTATTTTGACGAAACTATAAGTCTAGAAGCTCCAGAGTATATGATGAAGCTAGGTGAGCTTGATGTGCCAGCAACCAAGGCATGTACTCTCTCTCTCTCTATCCTTTGAATTTGATCCTCCTTCCCCCTTCTTTGAGAAATCAGGAAGGGAGATGTTATTCTTCTCCAGAAGTTGGATCAACATGTAAATTTTCTTTTTCATACAAGAGCTCTCCGAATGATATCCCTTATTGCAGTATGCACACTTGCTCATTTATCCTTTGTTCTTCTTCTTCTGGGAGTTCTTATTGGAACCTTGGGGCTCCTCTTGAGAATTTTTCTTGTCTCTCTTTTGCTCAGGTGGATTTTTGTCTTTTTTCTTGATTTTTGAATCCACCTTTGAATCTTCAGCAACCAAAGCTTGGTCTTTGGAAGGTTTGAGGGTGCCCATCATCACCAACTTATCTTGCTCCTGTGTGAGGGATTCCATGAACTCTGCAAGATTAGGAATCTTCCAGGATCAAGCTGTCAACTTGGTGGAATGGAAGGTTGAAACAAACACTAAATAGTCAGAACCAAGCTTAGAAAGTATGGCCAAAACTAGTTGCTCTTTGTAGTCAAGAATATTGCACCTTCTGTAGACAGAAGTTGTTCCTCTGATCTGAATGGTTCATATCCAGAACAAACAAGTTACAACTCGGTTGGAAGACTTTCCCTAGAGACTATGAATGTCTAGACTTTGATCTCTGATGAAAACCTGCATAAACACATCACACATACAAAAACATCAAAGATATCAGAAACCATTCATAGATCTATATCGGTGACTAAGGAATCTGATAATACATGAGTGGGATCACAACACAACAAATATATGGGAAAGTAACCAACTTTGTATTAATGAATAAACGAAAGAGCTTACAACCATTTATCCTTAGTGTCAACAAACTCCTTCACAAGACAAACATCTCATCCCTGATAGTTCTAATTTTCTCTCTTGTGCTCTCTGATGGATTAGGCCAGACAGTCAATTTAACAGCATAACTTTACCATTAAGTTGTCCCCCCAACCATGGGGTATGAGCTTAGTTTTATAGGGCTCAAAAGGATAAAAATGGTTGAGAAATTGGTGGGTGAGGTGGCCATGAGATCCCCAAAGCATGGATCTTGAGCTTAACCGACCCAAGTGAGTAGGGATAAGGCTATCCACAAAGCTTTTGATCTAGAAAATTTGTGAAGCTTCTCTTTTTCACCTTTTACCAAGGGTACCACTTATATACCCTTATGACAAAGTGGTGTAGGTAATAACTGCTTCAAGAACAAAGCGCATATGCGATGGCACCGCTTATCTGTAACAGGACTCAGGCGGTGCTAGGATTTTTTATGTAAAATTTACATCTAGAGCAATGTTTCCACTCCAAGTTTGGGATTGAGGGAAAATAGAAGTGTTAAGGATATTATCACATGTAGGTGACAGGATTTTTGTGTAATAGAATACCCCCCAAAGCATGAGGGTAGAGGGATATGATAGGTGAGAACTTTGAGAGAACAAGTTATCACTTTGAGGTAAGAGTCAGCTTGATCGGAGAGTGTCATTGAGTAGGCATCTGCAATACGTCAATATTTTTTAATCATAAATAAATGTAACCAACTCATGGTTTTATACCAATACAAGGTAGATCCATGAGAGGAATAAAAAACCATAGCAAGTAGAATACAACGTAGATCCATGTGATAGAGGACTCAAACTTGGACATATTTACCAGACATACAATGTAGATCTATGTCGTATAGATGCAAATTTGAGCATAGCCATGACCATACAAATGTGGATCCATGCTTGACATACAAAAATGCATCGCAACCTGGGGAAAGCAATAAGTGCTAATAAGTACCCAAGGTCTTGGTCTCGTATTCCACAAAGTATGATTCTATCCATGTGATTACAATGTTCTGAAGTTGAACATGGTAGAAACCACTTGATTACTGGCCAATCATGTGAACCGTTAACAAGTGCGAGGGAGATCATCATTAATGTTAATGATTCCCAAGGTACCCTAGTACAATATACTGAGTGTGAATAGATGTCTTGATGTCGAACACCTAGTCAACTCTATCGATCAAAGGTCAGTGATGTGAACCTATGTCAAGAGTGAGAGAATCTGTCATTAAGGGATACAGATCCCAAGTTACTAAACTTGTTTCTAAGACTATTTACTGGTTGATGAGATGATGTTGAAAGGAATAGTCTCGTCGAAGGAGGGCCACGATGAATCCCACATCGACGACACGAAACTCGAAACAAAGTTCTGGAATGATGTGAATGAGGTAACCATAAGACCGACTCAAAAGTACTAACATAGAGGCTTTTTTTACTGCAGAGGTAAACTTTTTCAACTTCCCTTTGAACATCGGGCGGCATGAAAAAATATTTGGCAGCATGACTAGACCAGATAGACACATAGTGTGACGGTGGACAATGCATTCTTTTGAAAGAATCAAAGGAGCGACACGAATCATGAAAGTGGATTGAATTGCAAGCCAACTGAATACCCAATTGACTGAATGAGATGCAGATAAGTGCCATGTTCAAAGGTAATGACAAACTGCCATTTATTTGTAAAATGAATTGATTCCCTTCCCTTAATTTCTCCATCATGATTGATGAGTGCCTCTTTTCATTTTTACAAGTCCAAAGAGGGTAACAAACACTCATTGTAGCTCATCTGAAGACAAGTCCAAACTCATATGTTTCACGAACCTAAGAGAGGAGGGGTTCATTCCCAAAAGAGGATCTCTCAATGTTTGATTTAACGAGTCCAAAGAAAGTTAACTAGGTATCGTTCATGTTTAGAGAGTCTTAATGACAACATAAGAAGACTCCAGAGGGTCCTTTTTCATAAATAGTTCATCTAAACCGAAAAAGTGATAACCTACCATCAGACGAATGACTCTTCAAGTACTTTAATGAGCATGAAGAAGACAGGATCACTCGATAATCTTTTCGTATTTAAGGAGCCCAAAAAGAGTTTAAAGAGGACTCCATTAGGTCTCTTTTCATGATGAGGGATTTTACAAGTCTGAAAAGAATCATAAAAGGACTCACACCTTTGATGCTATGTTTGGAGAGCATGACCAAAGTGTTGCAATAAATGCTCAAAGACTTTTTCCGTTTTATGGTAGTACGAAAAAGTCCAAACCAAACTCCCCAAAACTTTCACTGCTACCGCTCTTATTCCTGCAATGACTTGAAAAACAACTATTAAACTCTCCCATAAATGACATTGAAGGATCATGACTAATATTTTTCTTGTAATAAATGGTTTCAAAACAAAACTATGATACGCCAAACCCTCAAATGTTTATAAAAGTCATCCAAATAGTAAAAAACAAAACATTTTACCATTTACCAACAGTGGAGACCCCTTGGAGTAGTTTATTAGCCATATATTCAGTTGGTGATTCTGGGAGAGTCTACCGTCCGATTTACGTGTCATCAAATCCAAGTAAGAGCTTGAACCTCACTCTTTCCATTTCATGTCTTCATTTTTTATTTTTGGGGAAGTTTTGCGTAGCTTGAGCAAGCCCTAAAACCTTAAATACAAGAAACGCTCTTATCCCTTGCGGGATAAGTGGTACCCCACAGGAAACGCGACAAATAATATTCACTCAGGCAGGGCCGACCGTGGGGAAAGAAAAACATGTGGGCAAGGCAAAAATGGATGATTTTTGATGATTTGGAAGGTTGATTATGTTTCTAATTAGCCTTATGATTGTTTTTGGAAATTTTCCATCGGTCAAAAATGATTATCTAGAAAGAAAGGAAACATGATGATGATTATTATGCTTTTGTTGAAAGAAACATGGGATGTATAGCCACGTTGAGGAACTATGGCCTTCTGAAATTATTTCGCACACCTAGCATGGTGTCTCATGAGCATTTACTGGAACATATTCTCCGCATTTGGAATCCGGAGCAACAATACTTTGAGGTGGGAGATCATGTGTTGACAATTGAAGTAGAAGATATCTACTTCTTGACAATATTATCGAGACGGGGTGCTCCTATCTCGTGATGGGTTCCCGTGGAGGGGACATCACCACCCAGGAATTAATAAATCGCCATTGCATTCCAGAGACTAGAACATCAGGGAAGAAAATCCAATCAAGGCGGTGGTGGATGGCCCTCTTCACATGATCTTTTTCACCATGCAGATGTTAGCAGGGAACCAAGCATCTCATCAGGATTCTAGAGAAGATATGATCTATCCTATAGAGGCTATGGCACCCATAGTCTTCAACTGGGTGGAGGCATTACTATCAGTTTTCAAAAACCATCCGACCAAGTGTTGGCAGGGAGAGTTGAAACAGTTTGGTTTCGGATTCATTTTAGCATGTTTCTTTTTTGAGTGGTTCCCCCAATCGAGACCCCATGTAGTATTCACAGAGTTGAGGGTGAGAGACCCTTGCATGCTAAGGTGGGTTCGTATCATGGCCTGCACATGAGTAGGTAGGGGCAAGGTGAAGTTTGGAGACCCATTTTTTCGATGGTTGAGAGAGAAAATCCTCATGGTTGAGGACTACGCATACACGAGTACTAATTTCAGGGGTGACCCTGATATACCGCTTCCACCTGGTAAGTAGTGGGGTCACATTGGTAAGAAACAAAACCCTAAAATGGCAACTATGTTTTAATGTTTTAATGTTTTTTATTTTTTTGTGTAGTAATGAGACTTAAATGTTTTCATCCAGATGTTGGAGCAACATGACCTAGGGGATCTTCCCCACTAGACAGGCGAGCAGGAGCTCGTTTTGTTCCACAGGGTGATGACATGATGGGGGAACTAGAGGAAAACCTAGAGAGGTCAACTCTAGACATACCAAATGCGTTGATCGATGACCTCCCCTTGAGGTATCAAAGGCCCACTACAGGAGTACTAGGTCGCTTCAGTAGACTACTATACAGAGTATCCCAAGCGGTAATGTGTTACCATGAGCACCACTAGATGACAGGCTGCATGATGTATTATTGAAAGTTGATATATAGCTTCAGGATTTTGTATGATGATGTTTTTCCTGAAATCCTGAGCACATTAGATGAGGTCTCGTGACCTATTTTTGTAAAACACTTATATATATATATATATATATATATATATATATATAGACACACACACACACACACACACACACTTTTACTTTTGGTGTTTATATGTCTCAAATGGAAAATGTATTTACATGAGTTTTATGTGTCTTTTCATAGTTTAGTTATAGCAAACCATGTTTGATTTTCATGTCTTGAATGGGAAATATGCCAGTCTAGGATGTAATTTTCCAATGAGTCAGCAACTGTATTGTCTTCCCTAGGGATATGCCTATAAGTAATAGCTTCAAATGACCTTTCCAATAAACGTACCCTCCGGAAAAGAGATGTAGAAGCAAGGGATTCCTGATGGTATAGACATGATTTAAATGAAAAACCACTAGTTGTGAGTCCATAAAAACTACCAAGTTACGAACGTCCTAGGAGGCAGCTTCGGTCAGAAGACCTATGACTCCTTGATACTCGATGATATTGTTGGTAGCTGGACCAATACAAATAGCTCCTGAACTGACCAAATTGTGAGATGGGGAATAGAGAACCCAAGCAACTGAGACAAGGTTAAAGGTTTGGTGACAACCACCATCAGCGAAGTCACAGAAATCCATCTACTCTCATGACTAAAACATGGTATAAACAGATTTGGACACTAAACTCAAAGCCATATTGAAAATACTTAAGCATGCTAAAAAGTCAAGCAATATACATATATACAAGGTACTATACAAGAAATATCTAGGCATAGTACCTCTTCAAGTACAACCCATTGCGAGGTTGTCTTAAAGGGATTCCATCATAGTCCACGAGCGCATAGGTCCCTTTCTCTAGAACTTTGGAAATAATGAAGGGACTGTACCACATGGATTCAAACTTCCCTTTCCCTAGTTTGTCATGTTTCTGATCATAGGTTAAAACTAGGTCACCTTCAGTAAACGCACAAGATTGGACAGACTTGTCATACTGTGCCTTGACACGTTTCTTGTGTGCCTCATTGGCTAAGGCAACATATCTTCTAGTTTCGTCAAGGTTGTTCAAGTAGAGAAATCTTTCTTCCTCTATGGAAGCATCTGGGAGAAGTTTGACGGCAAGTTTCAAGGATCGAATTTGACATTGAATAGGCAAGACAACTTCTAGTCTGTAGATAAGCTGAAAGGGTGTAAAACCAATAGTTGTTTTTACCGAAGTCCTATAATCCCAAAGAGCGGAGAAGAGGATATGGTGCCAGTTGGATTTATCATCTCCAACCATCCGATGCAGCATTGTTTTTAAAACTTTGTTAATGGCATCGACTTGACCATTAGCTTGTGGATAATAGGGCATTAAGTTTTCATGACAAAAACCTAGCTTGGCACTTAATTCCTCCATCATCTGATTGCATAAATGTGATCCGTGATTCGTAACTATGGACTATGGGACTCTGAATCTTGCTATCACGTGAATGAATAGGAAGAGAGCGGCAGTCTTACCATCCTCTGCATATGTAGGCATAACCTTAGCCCATTTCATAAAATAATCAATGGATACAATGATGTAACCATGCCCCTCTGTTGAGGTAGGATTACAATGCATGCAATCGATCCCCCATTTGGGCCAACGGCAATCACAGGGTGTAACAGAGTAGGGTGGGTGCACTTTTTCAGATAGAAATGTTGGCAAGGTGGGAATTTCTGAACAACCTCATGACAAGATTTAAAGATTAAAGGCCATAAATAGCTAGCACAAAGGATTTTCTGGGCTGTAGCCATCCCAGATAGATGACCGCCACATGCTCCAGAGTGGCAGTCATTCAAAACTTGTTCAACTTTCTCATGGGTAAGGCACCGCCAAAGAATGGAATCGATACCATGTCTATACAAAGTGTCATTTAAGATGAGGTAGTAGTTTGTGTGGTCACAAATACAACGACGATCGTCACGAGATAGAGTGGGATGAAATCTCTATGTCTGTAGATAAATGATTAAATTTCCATACCATGGGTCAGTATTGCTTATCAGGAACAAGAATTCATCTGGGAATGAATCACTGGGATTAGATTCCATCGAAGCATAGGGAATATCACACATTAGCTCAGCAAAGACAAAGGATTTCTTTGACGTAGCTTTGGCAAATTCCAGATCAAACTCCTGTAGGATGACTATCCATTGGGAATATTTCCCCCGAGCACCTAACGAGTCAGGATGTAATACATAGGGTTCTGGTCTGCCAATATGGTGGTTGTGTGGAGCAAAATGTAGTGGCGAAATTTCTGTACAACAATGACCATTGCCAATGCTAATTTCTCCACACGTGAGTATTGAGTTTCAGAATCCATGAGATTCTTACTAGCATAGTATATCACGTGCTCCTAACCATCAGGATTCTCCTGCACCAAAACCATAACGATGGTAGTAGTGGAGGCAACAATGTATAAGAGAAAATCCTTTGAATAATATGGGGGTTGTATCACAGGTGAGTGATTCAGAGTGTGTTTAAGATTATCAAAGGCCCGTTGGGCTTGGTCATCCCAAAAGAATGGAGTGTCCTTCTTGAGGAGACACATATAGCCATATGTTTTCTCTACAAAATTACAAACGAAACAGCGGAGAAATTTTTCCTTCCCTTGCAAACTTTGGAGTTCTAGAAGGTTGGTTAGGGCTCATAGGGCTAGAATAGTGGCAATTTTCAATGGATCTATCCGGATGCCATCCTTAGAAACCACAAAACCTAATAGACATTCCGTATTAACGCAAAAAACACATATATGAGGATTGAGCCGTATGTTATAATGATAGCATCTTGGGAAAATGTCTCTAAGATGACCAGGATGGTCCTCCTGTCATTGTGAATGAGATGGGAGGTCGTCAAGGTACGGTTATACAATACGTTTGATATCATGAAATGCATAGGACATAGTGTGCTGGAAAGTGGCTCCAGCGTTTTTCAGGTCGAATGGTAACTTCCTATATGCAAAGGTTCCCCATGGGAAAATAAATGATGTCTTGGGCTAATCAGCAGGTAATATGTAGATCTGGTTATAGCCTAAAAATCCATCCACAAACAAGAAGATGACACTTTTGGAATAGTTGTCAATAATATGGTCGATATGCGGAGTGAGTAAGTTGTCTTTGGGACAAGCTTTGTTCAAATATCTGAAATTGATACAGACCCTAATTGTGCCCTATTTTTTATTGATATGGAAGACGTTCGATACCCATTCCATCAGGGGTATAGGATAAATAAACCCTTCTTTTAAAAGCTTTTCTATTTCAACTTTCATAGCTGCGGCTTTTTGTGGATGGACTTGTCTCAGTTTTTTCCTGACAGGTTTTGAAGTGGGATAGGTTTTTATTTCGTGAACCACAATGGATGGGTCTATCCCAGCCATTTATTCACGGGGAACAGGAAAAGACATCTCAAAATTCTTTGAAAAGTGCTCTATATGATTAAGAAGGCTTCTACTGAGTAGTTATTCCCAGCATGAACATGCTCAAGCGTACCAGGTGATCAGGTGGATTATTCCTCCTTTAAGATCCAATATGGTACGATGGTTCAAAGAAGCCGCACAGATCGAAGGTCGGAAGAGATCTCCTTCCGCGACATCAGAGGTCGGAAGAGAATCTTCTTCCGCAACAGCGGGCGGCCAAACTATTAGTCTGTCCATGGGGATAACCAGATGAAAAAAATATAAGGATCGTTGATCGGAAGCATTTCCCCTTCCGTAACGGCGGGGCTCACAAGCCTTTCCCCATCCGCAATGTCGAAGCTTTAAAACATCTGAGAAAAAAGCAGAATGGGAGCCGCAACGTCGGAGCTATAAGGGATCGGAAGTCAAAAGCGGAACGGGAGCCGCAACGGCGGAGATATAAAGGATTTCGGCAGTCGCAACGACAGGCACAATCTTGATCGAAAGGATAACACTTCCAGCAACTGCAATGGTGGAGCTCACAAGACCTTCCCCGTCCGCAACTGTTGAAACCAAAGTAACATGCGTTCTGACTTGAAAACCAAATGACCCCCGATTGAGACCGTCGGAGCCAGTTGTTTATCCTCTTCTACAATGGCGAAGCTCGAATGACTAAAACTTCCAAAATTTTAGTTCACGTATGGTTCCAGAGGTCGGATCCTTGGCATGGCAAGTGGAACATCATGATGTGGCAGGATTTCATAATGTGTAACAATTGGCAAAGCTTTCTTGGTAGTTATCACATTCAATCCATCGCCATAGTTGAGATGTCGCTGAAAGGCATATGAACCGCCTGTTATGGAAAATGAGTTGGCATTTGGTAGGAGAAGGTAAATAGTCGCATTTTCTTTTACGTTTTGTCTCCTTGGTAATGGCGAAGATGAGGCTTAAATAGGGGAAGCTGGTGATCATTGGAGGGGGCGACTCAGTTCGTTGAGAACGCAGGCTTGGAGAGTTTGCTGTAAAACTATCCACATGCTGTTGAAGTCTGCTATTCTCAGTTATAACTTGGCTTATTTTGTCTATTGAAGTTCAGTTTTGTAACTTTCATAGAGGAGGTCTTGAAGACTTTACTGTTAATGTCCAGTTTCTGTGATTAGTCCAGAAACATTTTGTACCATTTTAAGAGATTAATTGGATCGGTACCCATTGGAGAGGGACCCGGAGACGTATCCCAGTGGAGGGGGTGAACTCCGTTATCAATTTTTGTTTGTGACTTTGTTTCTATGTTTCTTCCTTGTATATCTATATCAGTTTTGTGGTTTTCATTCCTGTTCTGAGCATTTAATTTATATTAATGTTGTTCCATTAATTAACCTGTTGCACGCATTCCTTTACAACAATATTTTAATGCACTAGAGTTGAGGTCCTGTGGATCATATTTTGGTATCAGAGCTGGTTGATTGCTGTGCGATTTTGTGAATGCTTACCAGGTCCAGGTTAAATCTTGGTGAAGGAGAATTAGTTGAAGGAGATCCTGAGATTGGTTCTAAGAGGACATTCTCAAGAACCATGTCTTCTCCACGAAGGGAAGAAGAAGGACACATCGAACGGGAAAAACCTATTATGTCTGAAACTGAGTTTTTGGAGGCTTTTATGAGCATGAAATCCATGATGGAAATTCTACTTGATGAGCGAGCAGAAAGGAAGAAGAAAGAAGAAGGATCTTCATCCAGAGATGCAGAAGTGAAGCCGGAAGAAAAGGGTAAAGGAGTAGGAGGTGATGGTGATCCTCTTGATACTAAACAGACTTTTTCTTCTTCTCATAATGCAAGTCCTAATATGCCTTATTTCAAATTGGATGTAAAGTTTGAATTACCTATTTATAATGGAGATGTAGATGCTGAAAAATTAGACAATTGGATCAAGCAGCTTGAAGTATATTGCAGGGTGTAGGACATTAATGATGACCCTTCCAGGATTCAATTGGCCACTTTGAGAATGAATGGAATGGCTCTTACTTGGTGGGAGAGCAAGATTCAGTAAGATATTCGAAAGAATGGTCAAATTATTTCAGTTTGGAATGAATTCATCGAAGTATTAAGAAAGCAATTTTATCCTTTAGGTCACATGCAACAATTAACCATGAATTGGCAAATGTTTAGACAAGCTAAAGGACAAAGCATTCAAGACTATACTCATGAATTTAGAAAGAGGGCTATTGCATTGAATGTTTCATTAGATACACAGGAAACTCTTCTTAAGTACATTGGTGGCATGCATTCTTATTTGAAGCATACTTTGTTAATGTTTAATCCCAGTAATTTGGATGATGTATGTGTTCAAGCTACCAATTTAGAAGCCAGGGGTAAGCATGCTAATGATACTTTTGTGAAGAAGTCATTTACATCTGACAGCAAATTGAAAGGTAAAGATAAGGGAAAAAAGAAGATGCTACTATTAAGAAAGAGGGTGAAAATCCTACATGTTCGTATTGTCAGAAGGGACATGATGTCTCTAAGTGTTGGAAACTTCATCCGGAGTTAAGGCCAAAGAGGTACGGAGGAAACAAAGATAAAGGAAAATCCAAATCTACTGCAGCCGTTATTCAAGACTTGGGATCCGACTCAGGTGATGAAACAAAGGTTACAGCTGTCGAAATCTAAGGTAAGGATAAAAGTATCTCACTTCCCATAGATACACAATCTAGTTCTAGTGCAAGTACAAGTCTGACATCTACTTCTAAGCAAAATGATAAACATAGAAGTGCACTGTTTCATGTTTGTGTCATTGCAAATCACACAAAGATTGATACATTGTTTGATAGTGGTTCACAAGTAAATTTGATATCAAAAGAAGTGGTTAAGAAATTGCATTTAGTTATTGTGCCTCATGAAAAGCCCTATCCTCTAGGTTGGGTTACTAATGATACACGATTGCAAGTTACAAGGAAATGTGTATTAAAATTTGCAATTACTGAAAAGTTTAGGGATGAGGTAGAATTGGACGTAGTACCACTTGACATTTGTGGAATTGTACTTCGGATTCCATATTTGTATGACTGGAAAGCAGTCTTTTATAGAGAGAAGAATAAGTGTCATCTTTTTAAAGAAGGTATGGAATATATTGTACGAGCACATAAGATAAAAACCAGTCTAGCAATAGTCTCTGCAGGACAAATGAAGAGGTTGGTAAAATCTAGTAAGAATTTTGTGCTGATGATGGTTAATATGAAAAATGATGAAGTCTCTAAATATTTTAAAGAATGTGACCCTAAGCATAAATATGAACTGATTGAGATCATTTCTGAGTATGATGATTTGTTTCAAGATCCGAAGGGGTTACCGCCGAAGAGAGAGATTTAGCATGACATACAGTTGCAGCAGGATGTGCCACTCCCGAACATAGCCATGTACCGGATGTCTGTAATGCAGAATGAGGAGATCAAGAAGCAGGTTCAGGGGTTGATTGAGAAGGGGGTCATCCGGCCCAGCACTTCTCCTTGTGGCTCTCCTATAGTCTTGGTTCCAAAGAAGGATGGGTTGTGGAGGATGTGTATCGACTACAGGGCCCTTAACAAAATCACCATTAAAAAGAGGTATCCTCTTCCTCGCATTGATGATTTGCTTGATCAGTTGAAACATGCAACTAACTTTACAAAATCGGATCTGCGTAGTGGGTATCATCAAATATGTGTTGCTGAGCATGATGCTTGGAAAACAACTTTTAAAACGAAACAGGGTTTGTATTAATGGCTTGTGATGCCTTTTGGGCTCTGTAACGCACCGGCTACTTTCATGTGGGTCATGAATGATGTATTTTGTTCATTCATTGATGATTTTGTAATTGTATATCTAGATGATATCCTTGTGTTTAGCAAAACTTGGGACGAGCATGTTGTACATGTGAAGAAAATTTTAGATGTACTGAGAAAGGAAAAGCTTTATGTAAAAATGTCCAAATGTGAATTTGCTAAAACTTCTTTAGTATATCTAGGCCATATTATTGGTGGAGGCCACCTACGAGTGGACCCAGCCAAGGTTGCTGTCATTGTAAACTGGCCACGGCCTAACACCATTACTGAGATCAGAATTTTTCTAGGTGCGGTTCAATATTGGAGGAAATTCATTTCTGGGTTTTCCTCCATTGCTGTGCCTTTGCATGCATTAACAAGTGTTAAAGAAATTTTTCAGTGGGGAGGAAAACATCAGAGAGCCTTCGACACTTTGAAGGAAAAGATTAGCACAACACTAGTTCTAACATTGCCAGATTTGCAGCAGCCATTTGAGATCGAAACCGATGCCAGCGGGTTTGCCATCGGAGCAGTTTTGATGCAAGGAAGGAAGCCAGTCTATTACCATTCAGAAACATTCTCTACTGTGGTAAGTAACTATCCGACCTATGACAAAGAATTGTATGCTTTAGTATAGAGTGTGAAAAAGTGGAAACATTATATCATGGGAAAAGAGACAGTCATACATACTGATCATCAGCCACTTCAATATTTACAATCTCAAACTAAAATACAACAAAGTAGGCATTTAAGATGGATGGGGTTCTTACAACAATTTCATCTCGTAATTAAGTACAAAAAAGGAATTCATAATAAAGTAGCAGACATGTTACCAAGGCCACCTACAAATGCTTCAATCATTCTTCAAAACAGTTCATTAACACATGAAAGTTATATTGAACAGTATGCAGAAGATAAAGGTTTTAGGGAAGTATATGCATAAATAATGCATGGTAAACAGGAAGAGAACTATTATGTGCATAATCAACTGTTGTATCATCTTGGTAAACTTTGTATTCTAGAAAAAGAGAGAGTGCATGTGGTTCGAGAAGCACATAGTTCATTGATTGCAGGACATTTTGGTGTAAGTAAAATGTTGTCTGTATTGCAGAATCACTGTTATTGGCCTTAGATGCAAGAAACTGTAGCTAAGTATATAAGAGGTTGTGTTATGTGTGCAACAAGTAAGCCTAGCAATAGGAAATTGGGTTTGTACACTCCTCTTCCAGTTTCTTCTCGTCCTTGGGAAAGTATTTCTATGGACTTTGTAGGGGGACTACCTATGTCTAGAAAAGGGAATGATTACCTATATGTTGTTGTGGATAGGTTCAGCAAAATGTGTATCTTAATGCCATGTAACAAGTAGATCACTGCTGAACAAACAACTCATTTATTCTTTCAGGATGTTTGGGTACATTTTGGGCTACCCATGTCTATTGTATCTGATCGGGATTCCCGGTTCTTGGGAGAATTCTGGTCGAGTTTATGGGAGCTTATGGACACTAAACTGAATAAAAGTACAACTTTTCATCCATAGACTGATGGGAAAATAGAGGTAGTGAATAGAACAGTGGTTCAGCTACTCAGAGGATATTGTAGTAAGCATCCTAAACTTTGGGATGAGCAGTTGCAGTATATACAGCATGCTTATAATCATGCAATTCATTCTTCCATGAAAAGATCTCCTTTTGAAACTTGTTTTGGTTATCTGCCAAAATCACCGATGGACTTCTCTTTGGGCAAAGATGCAGTGGATGGACATCATGATGTAGATAAAGCTTTAAAGTTCATTCAGAGAATCTAGGCAGTGCAACAGGCAGTTCAAGAACAGTTGGAGAAGAGCCAAGCAAAGTACAAAGCCAGGCATGACAAGCATCGAGTTGATCATCAATTTCAGGTAGGTGGCAAAGTTTGGTTACATATCACCAAAGAAAGGATGAAAGGTGAAGGTAAAAAGATTAAGCCTATCAGGTATGGCCCTTTTGAGATCTTGGAAAAGATCGGTACTAATGATTTTCGCTTGAATTTACCTCCATACATGCAAATTTATTTAGTTATCAATGTTGAGAATCTTAAATTGTATGAGCCTCCTATGATCATGGATGAGGAAATTAACATACAGATTCCCTCAATAGATGATTTGGCACCTGAATATATGAGAGAGTTGCAGGATGATGTTATTCTTGACAGAAATGTAAGGACTTCACGAAGGGGGAATGCTGAGTACCTTCGAGTGGGGCTGAAAGGAATGCATCCTAGGAAAGCGAGATGGATGGAGATTGGGAAAGTGAGGGAGCTGTACCCTCACTTGCAGAATAATTCAGGATTTTGGTGGTCCAAAATCTCTCCAATGGGGAGGATTGATTCGGTGGATTATTCCTCTTTTAAGATCCAATATGGTACGATGGTTCAAAGAAGCCGCGCAGATCGGAGGTCGGAAGAGATCTCCTTCCGCGACATAGGAGGTCGAAAGAGCATCTTCTTCCGCAACGGCGGGTGGCCAAACTATTAGTCTATCCATGGGGATAACTGCACAAAAAAAATATAAGGATCGGCGATCGAAAGCATTTCACCTTCCGCAACGGCGGGGCTCACAAGCCTTTCCCCTTACGCAATGTCGGAGCTTTAAAATGTCGGAGCGAAAAGCAGAACGGGAGCCGCAATGTCGGAGCTATAAGGGATCGAAAGTCAAAAGCGGAACAGGAGCCGCGATGGCGGAGATATAAAGGCTTCCGGTAGTCGCAACGATGGGCACAATCTTGATCGGAAGGATAACACTTCTGGCAGCCGCAATGGCGGAGCTCACAAAACCTTCCCCGTCCACAACTATGGAAACCAAAGTAACATGCGTTCCAACTTGAAAACCAAATGACCACGATTGAGACCGTCGGAGCCCGTTTTTTATCCTCTTCTGTAACGGCAAAGCTCGGATGACTAAAACTTCCAGAAGTTTAGTTCACGTATGGTTCTGGAGGTCGGATCCTTGGCATGGCAGGTGGAACATCATGATGTGGCAGGATTTCATAATGTGTAACAATTGGCAAAGCTTTCTTGGCAGTTATCACATTCGATCCTTTGCCACAGTTGAGATGTCACTGAAAGGCATATGAACCGCCTGTTATGGAAAATGAGTTGGCATTTGGCAAGAGAAGGTAAACAGTTGCATTTTATTTTACGTTTTGTCTCCTTGGTAACGGCGAAGATGAGGCTTAAATAGGCGAAGCTGGTGATCATTGGAGGGGGGCACTCAGTTTGTTGAGAACACAGGCTTGGAGAGTTTGCTGTAAAACTATCCACATGCTGTTGAAGTCGACTATTCTCAGTTATAACTTGGCTTCTTTTGTCTGTTGAAGTCCAGTTTTGTAATTTTCAGAGAGGAGGTCTTGAAGACTTTACTCTTAATGTCCAGTTTCTATGATTAGTCCAGAACCATTTTGTACCATTTTAAGAGATTAATTGGATCGGTACCCATTGGAGAGGGACTCGGAGACGTAGCCCAGTGGAGGGGTGAACTCCGTTATCAACTTCTGTTTGTGACTCTGTTTCTATGTTTCTTCCTTGTATCTATCTATCAGTGTTGTGGTTTTCATTCCTGTTCTGAGCATTTAATTTCTGTTAATGTTGTTCCATTAATTAACCTGTTGCACACATTCTTTTACAACAAAATTTTAATGCACTAGAGTTGAGGTCCTACGCATCACCAGGCTTGGCTAATATGTTAATTGGATTTGTTTGAGTAATGTTGCATAGATTTCCTTTAGACTCTATGTTCTACAAGAATATAGGAGTTTGAGAGGTTTGGACAATATCAATAGTAAAAAGGGATGCAAAATCATGGTCTACCAAACTGGTGTTGGGGAGGAACGAGGATCTATGGTGATGATCCTCCCATATAGAATCATTTGTACTCATGATCTCCATAATGGACTCGGTAGAGGGAAAAGTCTAGGAGAGATAATCCATAGTAGGAAGAGAGGGTTCTAACCATTAGAGCAGATGGTAAGGGTCTGAAGCCACTAAATGAAGGTCATTAGTGTGGTTATCAGAAAGGGTTTGGATAATGTTGTACATTGCTTCATGTAGACTCAACAAGGTGGACTCAACAATTTTTTTCCCTTTGGATCATAATCAAATGAAGAAATCAGATTTACTGTCATTGTTTCTATGTTAAGAGGGTTTGATGGAAAAATCCGATAAGGGAAGAATCCTCCAGCATGCCTACCCCAATCAACTGGTAAGGAGGAGGGGACTGGCCTAACATAGGGATGTTATTATCCATATGGGTGGTAATGTTTGACGTACAGAAATTGACCCGATCAATGGTTACCATCCTCCCTAGATGTGGAAACTGGACTGTTTGAAATACAGTTGAAGCGACAACAGTCATGGCATAAAACCAATTTCTTCCTAATATGTGGTTGTAGTCTAACGGGGCATCCACTACTTCCACTTGAATGGAAATGGTTTTTCCCCAAGATTGACTGAAAGTGCTAGTATGAGACCATGGGGCTGGAAACCTCATCCATCAAAGGCTTTCAGAGTCGTTGGTGATGTTACAAGATCGGGAGAGCCAATAGCTTTCCAACAAGATAGGGACAAAACTGAAGTTCAAGCTCCTTCGTATAAGACAGTTCTAAAGACCTTTTTCCTGACTACTTTTGTTATGATTTGGAAAGTGAGTTTGTGAGGTATCCTAGACTTATAGTTCTCGACATTAAAGTGAATCAAATTAGTGTGTCCGGGTCTAAAGCTCCAAACGCGGTTAACAAGTTTTTGCGTTGTGTAGGACAACTTTCGAGTACTTCCAAGGTAGACATCACACATGGTGCCTAAACAAGATCTTCAACTACATTATAAAATTGGGCAGCTCAGGCATTAGGATTAAAAACATCCTTCATAAGATTACTCTTGGGTATACGTAAATCCATGTCAAGATTAGGTTTCTCGATGGTTAGGGGACTAGTAGATGAGGACTCGGGAGAACCAGTTGAGGGACCTTTTCCTGAAAAAGAATTATCTTCTTTCTTCTTTGTGGGTTTTTCATAACTCTGAATTCGAGTTTGTAAATTAATAGCGTTTGAGAATATCATGTGAATTTTCTCTAAAGAACTAGAATTTCCTTGATTAGACATGTGGTCTATCAGTTGTTGTTGACAAGGGAAAGAATCATCGAGAACTGCTGGCGTGGGATTAGTTTTTAGAAATTGATTGATTTCTTCACAAGGAGGACACTCTTTCGTGAAGTGGTCACCTCTGCATAGCAGACATGGATATTTTTCTTTTCTTTTCCCTTTATCATTCTCATTGGTGGTTGGTTTTGGATTCTCCAGCGGGTTTCCAGGTTTTTTGTTTTTTGCTTTACCTTTCTTTTTATTTTTGTCGGGTGTTTGTGTACTCTGAATGGAATTTACCTCAGCAAAAACCTTGGTAGTTGAAGGAGCAGGAGTGGAAGTATGGGTTTGCTTGGTAGGTTTTGCTGTCGACATCGACTAGATCGAAGCAACAATCCCGTCAATAGGGGTTTCTGCTGGTGGCTTGGTAGGATCAATGCTTGGGCAAGGAGCCTGAGGGATCAAATCATACAATGTTCTAGACTGGGAATATACGAAGTATAGATATTGGGCTCGACTAATAGCTTGCTCTTTGGTAATGGCACCACCCATAGCCACATCTTGGGCGATTGGAGGCAACAAAGATTTAGTAAACCAATCGGCTAGCAATTGATCAGGGATAGGAGCTTCGATAAGTCTTCTCCACCTTCTCCACTCATGGATATGGTTCAATATGTGTGTGGAGGTGTTCTAATGCAGAGAATTTAAGAGATCTGTACCTGTTTCATAGCGTATAGGAAGCTGAAAGTGTGTAAGAAAAACAATTGCCAAAGAACCAAAATCCACAAACAAATTTTAGTGAAGTTCAATGTACCATTTCACAGCCATACCAGTCAATGTTCACTCGGAGAGTATTAAACAAATTGAATCATCCATTAGGGAGTTTAAGGAACACCACAAATGGAATTTCATGACATGGTTTTTTGGATCATCTCTCTACTTTCCATCGAATTTCGGAATGTCCGATGGTAACTTTACTAGAATGGTAGGCCACGAGGGGTGATGTCGAATGGGATAATTAATCAACTTGGAAAAATAAGGAAAGTGCAAGGTTTCTAGGAAAGGTAACTGGTGATTAGGTTATACGTGCTTGTAGTATGGATAAGGCATGTAACCACCAATAGGACCATAAGTAGAATGATATATAGGTTGTTGATATGGCTGTTGTGATGATGAACCTCCTGAAGATCCACTCGCAGGGGGTTTATTTCCAGGATTGGTACCATTAGGAACATCAGGGCCTCCAAGAGGAGGACCACCAGGGCCTTTGGGACCACCAGGACTGTCGGGACCACCAGGACTGTCGAGGCCACCAGGACCACCTGGACCACCAAGAGGAGGACCACCAGATCCTCTAGGGCCCCTAGGAGGAAAACCTCTAGAGCCTCCAGAACCACTAGGGGGAAGGCCACCAGACCCTCCTCGACCATTAGGAGGAAGGCTGCCAGACCCTCCAGGACCATTAGGGGCCCCAGGGGGAGGACCTCCATAAGGTGGTCCTCCGGCGCCCCCAGCAGTATGTATAGGTATCCCTCCCACAGCTGGCATGTAGGACCAGTTAGGTTTCCCCCATGGAGTGAAAGTGTTACCAGGATAAGGAATTCCAGTATATGGTATTCCTGTAGGGGTGGGTTGGTAATTGATATTTCCTATAGGTACTTGATTTTCTAGGTAACCATACCCCCAAGAGGTTTGATTGGTTACATGTTGTTCCCCCAAGGGTTGACCTGAACTTGATGGGGGGTTAAATACGTTTGTATAGGTAGGAGGGACATAGACTACAGATTTCCCTATACTATAGGTTTGTCCATTACTAGCTACAACTTCATTGATAGGTAACGTAGGTTGTGCCGGGGGTTTCCCCCTAACACTAGAAGGTATTGAAGAAACAAGAATTGAATGTTGTCCCCCAGGTGCAGAAGACCCGCGAGGATTCAAAATAGACATAATATGGGAGGTGGTGGGGTTGGTGGTTTGACCTAGATTATGCGGAGTCACAACAAGATCTAAAATAGGTTCAATGGGTTTCATAGAATCAACAAGTGAGTAATATCCAGTAGGCCAAGAGTATGCATTACGAGGAAAAATTGTCGAGCCAGGTGGTGGTGTAGCCAATATTTTATCTATTCTCTTTTCAAAGTCTTGTGCACAAAGAATGGATGCCTGGTATTGTCTACGTTCTTCTTCAGCTGGTGAAATTTGTTCAGAAGAGGCTAGACGGGAACCAAATGAAGCAATGGCTTGTCCCATGGTGGTATCCCAAAATGGAGCAATGGGACCATAATCTAGGTGGTTGGTATCATCAACATGACCTTCTATGGGAGAATGGAGAGAATTATTATCCCTATAAATTTGTTGAGCCAAGGGAGGACCGTGCAAAGGATATTGATCTCCACTTTCTACAACCACATTTTCTCCCACTTGGGAGTTGGTAGCAGCTCCTTGGTCGATAGCTTCCATAGGATCTTCTCCCAAAATAGGAGGAAAATCAGGTGGCAAGCCCCGTGCTCTCCTGGACCGTCTTAATTTAGACAGTTTGCACAGTTCCTATCTAACCTAGGGTTTCAAAACTAGAAGAAACACACAAAAAATTCTCTTACTCAAGTTGCATGCCAAACAAGCAAACTTAAATGACAGGAGGAGTTCAGATAGTTTGGTCTCTCACCAGGATTGTCAAGAAGGTGCCACTCGCAATATATGCTAGGTACATGCGTAGTAATCTCCCCGAATGTTGTTTTCATTGTATGGCTCTAGGCAAGATGGCCAAAGATATTTTCTTAGATAGATAGGGTATCCTAGTGGGGTCTCCCAATATACGTAAGGTACATGGGAGCTCAAATCGGTAGTAGTGTTTTCTAATGCACAACCGTTCACAAGAGGCCTTCCTATATCCAATCAAGTACATGAAGTACCTTTCTATATACCACAAGGGTACGTGAAAGGCCTTTCGATATACCGACAATACGTGGAAGAACCACGCGAGTCCTAGGATGTAGTGCGGACAAGTAATGACAGCTCCTACACTTAACAACACCCGAACACGTCTCTAGCCTATCACTCAAATTTCTATACAAATTTTAATCCTATAACTACCGTTAATTTTAAAGTGGACGGTTAGGTGAATGCATGGAATTTTGACAGAAAAAGTAAAACCATGTAGATATGTAGATGCAAATATTTCACTTTATTATTCGAGATATGCCTACCTATAGGAGGGCACGGGGTATTCACTTAGGGAAACCATGCCATAGCACGTTCATTCGTGGCATATGAAACAATACCCCTATTTTCAAAAAATATTGGAAAATACCTCCCAAAATCATTTTTTTAACCCCCTCCCAATATGCCTTGCCGATTTTAAAAAACCCCTATTTTCCCTATATATTGCATGTATCCATTTTTTCATTTACATTTTTTATAAATCATTGGCATCAAAGGAAGTAGTGGTCAAGGTTTGATGGACTCGTTGCTTAGCATATTTTATCTATACAAAGATATAACAATTTGTTTCCTTAATGTATTTTTTACAATTTCGATCTATACTTGTGCTACTGTGGTATTTATCTACACCTATTCGGCCTCTACATATAACTGAGTTACTATCTCAAATCTCAAGCAATCTAACAGTATACGTCTTTACCATTACAACTGAGTTATGGCCGTCTTGATTTGTTTCAGTTTAGAGTGGTTTATGATTTATTCACTATAAAAGACTGGTAAAATTCCTACGCACAATCTCTAATGCATTCAAAACCTATTGAAAACCTATGATAACTGTCTGACTCACTGTGTAATCCAACTTTGGCACAACATCAGTAATTGGTTGTAACCTTCATATCTTGGATCGTTTCATTGGTTGGTAGTATACAAAAAAAAATCATCTGGGCTGCACTTGAACTTGTTCCCATAACATTGAGGTTCCTAAGGTATTCTATTCTTTAACCAAATAATATGGCAATACTCTATTTTCTATAACATTATTCAAACTTATGCAAGGTATCTTTGTACTAATACTTAGATCTGATAGATACAAACGTTACTTTTATGTGTTGTCAAAGTCTTTTCTATTATTTAAGGGTCATCACTGAATTTATTACTCATTTCATATTGGACAACACTGCATCCTTGTTTAAGGACTCTTAAACTGTTACTTTTCCTCTCAAAGCAAATCTTTATACTTTGAAAATTATGTGACAGGTCAAAATTGTTGTTCACTTTTAAGAGAATCCTTACATTCTGGTGGTCTTTTAAGCAGTCACAATTACTACAAATCTATATAAATCTGAAATATCATAGTTATAGTATCAATTTCTCTCTTGATTTCACTCTCGATATATTTAGAAGGTTAGTAATGGGCTGTGTACAGAAAAAGTTTGATCTCATTCTACAGATCTAGGTATTACGTAGTGCAACTCATCATAGAAAGTACTTCTGAGTAAGTGGATGCACATATATCTTTACCATTAGTTACTAGCCATCTAATTATCATGATGTGCATTTGGGTTATTGTGGTCATTAATTCTCATTAGGAATACTTTTCATCTTATCTTATGCCTTCAAATATCTATCTTCAAATATCTATTTGATTCAGACTTAATTGGAAGCTTATTACTCATCTCTTATATCTTATATCCATGAAGGGAATCTAAATCCTTTAAAGATGCTAGTATAACAATATAGCCCGTAAACCATTTCATAACAATTTTGTTAGCTTGTAAACCATTTCATAACAATTTTGTTAACAATAATAAGTACCTTCTGTGAAAAGATTTACATATTGCTCATTGTTAGAATTCTCATCTTAGGATAACACTCTCATATCTCACTTTGGAATTATTTCATGCCATCGAGTAAATGCAATCTCTGCTTTGTTCACTAGTATAAAGGGTTCGTTGATTTAAAGGTTGGCATTTAAATAACTCAAAATGGTTGCATTAGCAATATAAACAAATTATCTTTGAAGACCCTATAAGAGCTTAGCACTAAGACATCAATAAGTGGCATTTCTAATTGGTCACTGTGTTTATTTTTTACACCATATTGAGTTTGTAACTTTGGTTTAAAGTTTGATTGCCATGAATGCCTCTTTGATGATTCAATGATTTTAATTGAAAATGTACAAAATGGTGGGAATGACGGTGATCTAAATGTGGTTAAGTTATCTTGTGATATTGGGGATTAAATGAAGTTTTAGTAGTAAATCGTAAGTTAAATGCATCTTGAATGAGTTTTAGTATATATGTTTATTATGATATGGGGCATCTGATAATATCACATGGTTCTGGTAATGATCTCGAATTAATAGTGACATTACTAGCTCAAGATAATAAGAGTAAGTAGGCATGGTTAAGCAGACTTAGTGAATAGTTTGTTTGACTAATATATGATTGCAAGTATCTTTGGAAGTGCTAAGATTTGACTCTCTCAAGTTAGTTAGCTAGTGATTCATATATGAAAGGTAATTCCAAAGGAAGCATTATTAGCTTATTCTTATTTTTTCTTTTGATTGTAACATGTCTACCTCATGGTCCTATAATTACTACAGCCCTATTGAAATCCAAGGCCACTTTTACCATCATACAATGATGATGTTGTATTTGACATAAACTACTAAAGAAGTAATTGTCTTTAAATACAACTAAGAAGTTACATGGGAAGGACTCCCTCATGGGCATGTGATCTTCTTACGCTATACCATGATATGTGATGTTCTAAATGAGCTTTGTTCAGGTTGTCTACAAACCAGCAACTCCCTTGTTTCTGCAACTAAGCTTCTCAGTAACCGAAATAAGGATGCTGCTCAGAAAATTACCAACCCCTAGAACACTCAGAGACACAGCAATACTCAGAATTTTCATAGTGCCTCGCATCTAATCATAAAATAACTCTTGCATTCCTACCATTACAAATACATCAGCTATGCCAAATAGCATTTATTGTGGAAGCAGCAGAGAAATACTCAATGGAATTGTTGCATGGGGCATATCTATCAGCCCATTATCCTTTGCTACTTTGATTCTTCTAATCTTTGTCAATGCAGCAGTAATCATTGACATAGTGGAGAAAAACATGCCAGTGCCTATTTTGTGAAGCAAAGTCATACCTCGTTCATTCCCTGTCAAGTTTTCTGCAACTGGAACAAATATGCGGTCATAGACGAGCACCAATAGAAAAATAGAAGTGGTTAATAAAACATTGTAAGCTTGCAGGAGGGATTTGGAAGTGTGTTCCGATCTTTCTATCCATTGTGCTTCCCTATTTTGTGAAAAATGTGAAAGTTTGTGCATAGACAACCCCAAACATCAAACATGACATCCAAATTGGAAACAACCCAAGAACAGCTTTCACCTCTTCAATGTCTTGGACTGTGCATAATCTCTAGTTATGGCTTGTTTTAAACTCATAGTCTAATTCATCTTTAATTCTTGCTCTGTCAAGAAACCTGAAAAACAAGAGTGAGGACATTCACACCAAATCTCTCAGTCATCTAAAACTGACCATAACAGGGTACACCCAACTAGAAGCAACATTGAAAAGACTGAAATTTAACAGAAAAAGGACTTACTGACTCATTACATCGTATCCATGTTCAGCAGGTAGCAGTATCTTCTCCTATATTCCTAAAGCATAAATTTTCAGTCTATCCTTCCTACAAAAATATTGTTTCAACTACCAAGAGCTTCAGCATTTCTCTTGTCACATGGAAAATTCACTGACTCCTTTAAATTCGATTTGCAACATTAGGCAACTTTAGAAAGGTCCAGTAATTTTAGTGGCAACTATTTCCTGTACTTTTGTACTAATAAATGTAAAATAACTAATTCTGAACTAGTAAGGACAAGAGAGCGTTTACCTAAACTTATCAATAGACAAATACTGTCTGCTTGATCCAGACTTCAAAATTTCTCTTTCCTCAATGACAGCTACTTTATTTAAAATGTTCCACTTATGAATCGTTGCAACAAAGACATGGGTGATTCGAGTGAGAGGATTACCACCAGGAAGTTTTTGCCTGTAGAATCTTGTCCCACACACGAAGACAAATAGTGCTATTGCCATAGTCACAGCAGGAATGCCAAATCCCAGACCCCATCCAACATTATCCTGAATATACATGACTAGAGTGACTCCTATAATAGTACCAATTCAAATACCAAAGTACCACCAATTGAAAAATGAGCTCTTGTGATGCTTCTCTTCAGGGTCCTCCTCGTCAAACTGATCTGCACCAAATGCTTGTAAATAGGGTTTTTTCCCTCCTTGCCCCAAAGCAACCAAGTAGATTGAAAAGAAGAAAACCCCAGTCTTGAATGGTGAATATTTGGGGCAAGATTCTGAGCCACTATAGCATGGAGGGGGCTTGAAACTCCTCAAAGAGGCTGATAAAGTGACCAAAATTAATCCCTGTAACAATCCATTTCATGCAACGTTTTTTATTAGGGTTCTATGCACGAAGTAAAAGAAGACAAAGAACAACCATTTTCAAATAAACAAGGGTTCAATTCACCCAAATAAATAAGAAACCTTACGTTATCTATAAAATTTTGAATGAATTCATTGATTGAGTAATTATATTTATGGAAAACAAATCCTATTTACAAAAGTTTGTAGCTTTTACATACTCTCCATATCTCAATGTTTCCTTCCTATATTTACTCAGCCATAGCTCTGATAGGAAGGATCCTATTTATATTCAAATGTTCTATCTATTCTCTTAGACATTAAGTATTATCAAAATATATATAGTTCATGACATTAGCTTTGAGGAATAATGATTACAGCATTCCTCTTTTTAGTGGGTCTTCTAAAATGTAGTATGAATGGATAAAGAATCAGAGAAATGTAGTATGAGTGGATAAAGAATCAGATTGTACTCCCAATGAAGTTCATCCTGCGATTCCAAGAGCTAAAGGTATTCATTTTGCAATTGTATATCTTTTATCACATTGAAGTTCAATTCATAGTAGACATGAGTAAAAGAGAGATCAGCAATGTGATCAGCAATTTCCTACATATATTGTCAGTGGTGTAAGTGAAAAATGTATATTTTGTTCATTGTTCTTCCATTTAAATATAAGCATCGATTCACCCAATAACCAGCACCCAGCAATTATACAGATACAATAACCAATAAGCTGAGATTCTTTTCAATAACCAGTAAGCTGAGATTCGAGTAAGCTGAGATTATTTTCAATAACCAACAATTATACAGATACAGGATTATCCATTTCTTAATGTTGGAAACTTTAAAAAAGCCAAAGGGATGTCTAAAAGTTAGCCCAGATAGGTCATCATCAACCCTGGTTTTGACAAAGGGTTTAATCTTCAAGTTTGATCCTTTGAAAGTAAGCTCCACGATGGCTTTATTGAGTTGGTCCAGACGTAGTCAATCCTCGAACAATCAGGTAAGATCATGTGCCAGCAATATGAGGTTTACTGTTCATGAATGTTAAAAAAATGAACACCCATCTTTCACACAAGTCTATAATAAACAATACTATCATATAATAGTGTAAAAATTTCCCCACATGATTTACTTGGAACCATACCTAAGAAAGTTTCATAGCACGATGTATTGTTAATGTTGCATATCTAAAATTATTAACATACATGGAGAAGGTCAATTGTGTAGTGAAATGTGACCTAAAACTCATAACTATTTGTTATCAACAGTACATACCTTTAACAAAAGCAATTATTAAGCCACTGAAAAATAAATGTGTACATACCAAACTGAGAATCTGAAAACTCGTGGATTCCTCCTCCTGACTGCAATGAACATGAAAAGCAAATGAGTTTATTTTAGTCAAAATCACGTTACAAATTTCAACACTTTCAGGATTTAGGCATGCCATGGTAATTTTAGTATTTTGTGGAAACTTTGACAGCTACATTATCTGAAATCCATGATTCACGAATGTGGAAATGGAAACCAAAGGATGTGATGCAATAGCTAGTTAAAGGAATCACAGGGCACATGAAGAATTGTTTTTCCCACTTTTCACTGTATGCGATTGAAGTTGGAATCTTGCCACCAAGGCAAGAAAATACTAATAACCTTGCTATAGAGAAGGGCATGAAGTAGATCAATTTATACAGATCCTACCAATTTGTAGAGAGCTTTTGCATCACAAAGTCATTGCAATGACCCACTACTTCCTGTCCCATATGGCATTCCACGAGGCAAGAGCATGCTCCATGTATTTGGAGGGTGAGATGTAAGAGAAAATATGAAATAGCAATTCAAGTTATATTATGTACAAAGAGATGTGTAGCTAGGGTTTTCACCGTAGCTTGTGCTGATGAGCACCTACTAAGAAATCTGGAGTCCTTAGTAGCAGTTCGATTAAACAAAAAATAAACTGGAAAGTAAAAAGCTAAGCTAAGACAGTAAAAGTAAATAACAGGAAGTAAAAGACAA
>LPNX011097458.1:202526-219914 GCA_001517045.1 Pseudotsuga menziesii | reverse complement strand
ATATAAAATTAAAATAAGGGTTGATATAAAATTAACACATCAATGTTGTAGGGTATTTAATTTTTAAAGGTTGATGAGAATGTAGAGATGCCGCTCCCGAGTTGTCACCTTTCTCCACAAGAGGTGTCCTCCTTTCCATCCCTCCAAATGTCCCTTATCCAATGCTCCACAAAGCTCCACGTAAGATCCTAGTAGAATTTAGGTGCAAATAAAAACAATTCAATGCTTCAACCACCCAATTCATAAATGAAGCCAACCCTCGAGAAAAAAGTCTAATCTCCCAACTCCCAATACACATACTCCACCACCTTAGCAAGCATAATTTCATTAACTGCAATCTTCTGTGCAATTTAGTAACATTCTTAATTTATTCCATTTATACTCTAAAATCGAACATACTCTCACCCTCATGAGCTTCAAGATTTTGAACTAGGAAGATTTCATTGCTTTGCTCTTCCCTCCTACTGGGTGAGCTTTAAGTAGTAATAAAGCCATGGAATACAAATGTAGGATCAGACCATCGGTCCAGGAAAATACAAGAGAATCAAGAGAATTGCTTGATAATAAGCTCCCAGATGTGGATTAGTTGAGGGTGGAGGAAATACAATTACACATAATATATTGCAACCTTACTCACAATGGGGTTTCCCCCCTTCCAAGAACGAAACAATGAAAAAAAAAACTAGATTGGGACTAACTGCCACGACATTCTTCTACATGTAGATAGGCTTGGTAGGGTATGTAACTCTCAGGAATGATGCTCCCAAAAATATACTAACCAGGTTTGGATTCTACGAGCCATTCTAGTTTATTGACATTGGTAACCTTTGCATCGGTATTCACATAGTGGGTGCATATCAGGTGTATTGGTATTGCTGCAAGTTTATCTTGATCATTACTATTCATTTTCCACTGGGTTACTTTTCATGTCTTTTGGCTGGTCTTTTCTCAGCCTGTATTTGCAGTATTTGAAGACCGAATTTGTGATAGATGGAAAAGGAGTGGTTTTGTCCATAGAGTTTACACTATAAAGTTTCCATTTTGTGGGTCAGTTAGTCGGGGCTATGGGGAGAAATCGATTCAAACAATACCCTCGTAACCAACATGAATTCAGACAAATAGATGGCTTCATACATGAAAGACAAATAGAGGACTTCAAAGTAGATAAAAAAACAAGTAAGATCACCATTCAAACAATACCATTAGAAATTTATGTAAAGGTGTTAGAAAATTGGACTCACCCGATAACCTGTTTTGCTGTAACCCATTTCCAACAGTAACAACTTGCAAGTGTGAACTGGATGGCTCCCGTTTTTAGCTACCAGTGGAGAATATGGACTGTGGAATCCTGGACTCCTAACTTTGAACTGGAAGAAATAGTGAAGAGTATGGACACTAGAGTTCTGGACACCGAACTTCAAACTGGAAGTTGCTTGTAAAGTTGTAAAGCTACAGCTTGCAACTCAACCTCCAGCATTGAGCCCCGAGTGAGTCAGAGACCCATGATGTAAACATCATATCAATGACGGCTGAGTCTCATTCGGCATTAATGTTTCCTACCTATCCAGTCGTCTCCTTCTTATTTTTATGTATAAGTTATTATATAAATTATATACAATTTATATAATGAGCTTACCGATATGCCATAATCCAAGGCAAAGTTGAAAGGCAACCAAGGCGCTACTGAAAATTGTCCGGACTTCTTCCATTATCACACTTCCTCTACCAATGATGAATGGTAGCCTACTGTCCTAATTCATCCTCTTCTTCTTATAATTCCTTCATCTTTTTTCTATATTTCTTCCTTATGTCTTATAGTGTCTCAGATAGTCCATCAATAGAGAAGGCAGTGAAGTAAGAGGACTTAATATATAGCATCCCAGATAGTGTCTCAATTGAGAAAGCAGTGAAGTTGGACGTTGAGAGAGTAATGGAAGATGTCGAAACTAAGTGAACCATTATCTTTATGGATTCCCCTATCGATATAATGATCACGATATGTTGGAACTTTTAACAATACATGTACCAATCTTTATATAACCAAAGTGATATGTAAAAAACATAAATCTTGCTAATGGTTAACAACAATGCCAAGAAGCCACAAGATAGAGGTATCATCTTTATTTATTTATTATTATTATTCGCACATACATACATTTACAAGGCAGACAGAGGAAGGAAGAGGGCATGCAAAGGAAGGAAGGGAACGCCATACTAGTGAGCATAATTAAGTAGAACCAAATTACGATGTCTAAAACTCAAACTTCATCAGTTCATTGTGATAAAATCTCACCAATTTAATCAATGCAATACCTTAACTTTGATGGATGTTGCACATTTCTCTTAATTTGCACCAAAAATCAACATTAACATAAAAATGAACATGGTTTTGTGAACAATGACTTCCATTATTCCTATGGTTATGGTGATATTTAACTTGACAATCAACACAAATCCTCAAATATAGATAAATGCATTGAGGGAAGTGAGAAACTTGCAATGTGGAAGAGACATGTCATATATATTGTGTGTCACATGTTAGTAAGGTCAAATGAAAAGAAAGTTTCAAACATCTAAAATCTAATGTGAAAACAAATGATGCCAACCATGTTGATTTTTTAGATCTTCAAATTAAATTATCACATTTTAAAAAGTAGCATAGATAGATATTAATTAAAGACTTAAAAAAATAAATTTATATATGAAAAAAATAAACAAATCATTTTTTTAGTTATTTTATATTTAAATTACGAGAATGTAAATAAAATAGTATATAATTATCTTTATTTAAATTATCATAATCTAAATGAAATAGTATATATCCATCTCAAGGGTGGATTTTTAAGTGAAAATAAGTTTTTATTTTTAATTTCTTTTGTTGTCTAATCAATCTCAAGTTGAGATAGGTTATGATAACATTAGAGATTTAGCATTGGACATTAAATTAAATAGACATTGAATATAATGTATTCAAAAATTGATAGATGATTTTGAAAAGAACACCATAAAATAGAATTCTTATTTAATTCAAATATTTTTGTGGGACAAGTAGAGAAAATTAGACTAAGTACTAAAGTGGAACTAAATCTCCCCACATATTGATATGCCACTATAATGATTTAACTTGTAACACATCACATAGATTACAATCACAAATCATAGAATTCCCACAAGGCATAGCACCTACATGCACTAACCTTTTAATTGACAAAGCTTAAAATAGGGTAATGCTTTAAAATCCTTCTTTGCCTCACAATGGATATCCATGTTAGATATGCCATTGTATGGTACTTCTAGTATGTCAAAGATACTATAGTGGAGGAAGTATTGATGTTGACTGAAATCTTGACATAAAGATATATGCCACTTTAGTAATACCTTGTAACATATCACATAAATAACAATTACAAGCTAGAGAGGCCATGCAAATCATGGCCCTTATTGGAACTAACATTTGAATCAACAAAAAATTTGATGCAAATAATGCATGTGAAACTTTAAAAATTTAGGATGATATACCAACATTAGAACATGTTATTGTATTATAATAGTTCATAATACATGTCACATAGATAACAACCACAAGCTAATAATGTTTATGAGACATGATATCTCTCAAAACCAACTTCTCAGTCAAAAAAACATTTTAATATGGGTAATGCATCATAAACCACCTTTGTCTCCCGCTTATTATCCATGTTATATTGAGAATTCTCATACAGTGGGATACAAGAATGCATTGTGAATCAAACCTAAGGTAAACACTTAATGAGTTGAGCAAACATGAAATATCACCATAAAAATAAGACGCCAAATTATATAGCAATTTAGCTTATATTATATCAAATAGATTATAACCGCAAGCCAAAGATGGCTCACAAGGCACAATACTAATATCATTAGTGAAGGAGGATGCTATCACATCAATGTGGAAACTTGCACCCAAAGCAAGTGTTCATATTGGAAATACTTTTGGTGTGGGTGAGACAATACACCACATCCCTTTAAATCACAATTATAACGCATGTAGAATTATTCACAACACATATACCCAACACACACATTATATTTGACCTATTTGGTCATTTGGTTGAAGAGCTTAGATAATGACATTACCTTCAAAAGTCTTAGTTCCAACACAAAGTAAGTTGTCATTCCTATGTCTTGGATCTATAAGACCATCATATACTTTGCACACCATCAAGGACATGTGTCATTTTAGAAAAGAAAAATGAATGTTAAATGAAATATGAACATCAAATATTCCATTGTAGCTAGATAGCTTGCGACATCCTATATATAATAATAACACAAACAAAAAAATCCCTATGAAGCAGGACATGGAAATTGGCAATAATCTTAATATTAGAGTGAGGAAATATGTTATCACATCAACATGAACATATGTATACTGAAACCACATGTGATACTATTGGAGTAAAAGAGAACACCATCACATCAAATTAAAGATCCTAAAGCCACCTAGATTCACAAAATGTAGAATTATTCATAACACACCATATTAATTAGAAGACTTTAATGAATAATTTACACCATAAAATTAACTTTTAGATTAGCAAAATATTAATTCTCAATCTTCAAATTATTTTACTATAATGTTACTAAAAATAAAAATAAAAATAAAAATAAACATAAACATAAACATAAACATAATCATAAACATAAACATCACATTGCCTAGATACTCAAACACACTAGCTTCATGGTCAACCCAATAAATTGTGTAAACGTACTCCACAAAAATCCAAACATAATGTTATAGCATTAAAGTAAATAAATTATACAAATTATATTTTATCAAACATAATAATAAACACTCTCTTCATAATTATGAAGATAGGTTTGCGGTAAGAAACAATAACTTTCACTTCTTCCCATCCCTGTTAACAAAGAAGAAAAGTATATCATCATGTGGTTAACAAAGAATAAATGTGGCATTATCATCGGATGGTAGAATTTATGAAATGGAAACCATGGCATTATCATCGGATTCCGGCGTGAGCGAAAAACTCAACTCCAGGTTCCAGCCAGGAAGACCAGATACGGGCACAGCATTGAATAAGGGAGGGCAAGTCTGCGAAGATGTCAGAGTGGTCAAGTCATGGAGATGGCCATGCATCTTGGTACTCCCACCCACACATGCTGAATATGGCTCGCCCAATGCCATGGCGAGAGCTATCCACCCTGCTGCAGAATCTTTAAGAGTCTGTCAGCTCCATCAAATAAGGTATGGCATAGGCCATGACCATCCATCTCATACTTGTCAGACCATACCTACATCCATCACATAAGGTATGGCATAGGCCATGACCATCCATCGCTTACCTAACAGCAGCCGGTAGCTCTTCGACAGGAGTTTAATCTCTGACAATGCACAGGTGCCTCGTTTGAGAGGCATTTCAATTTGGTACACGTACCTACAACAAACATTAACTGCAACTTGGTTGATGGACATACATGACAGGTTGCATTATTTCAAATTTGAATTTACAAAATGGAGCGCATTATTTCAAATTCGAATTTACAACATGGTGTGCATTATTTCAAATTCAAATTTACGGAATGCAGAGGCCACTGGCAAGATTTATTTCAAATTTTAATCGAGAAGACTGAGAGCTAGGATGAGCAAGGATTAATTTACAACATGGTGTGCATTATTTCAAATTCAAATTTACAGAATGCAGAGGCCGCTGGTGGGATTTATTTCAAATTTTAATCGAGAAGACTGAGAGCTAGGATGAGCAAGGATTAATTTGGCGTGCTCTCTGGAGCAACTCATGGATGAAGCCTAGTCATAAGCCATGGATAGCACTTCGGTTGTGTCAAAGGTGCTATTTCTCAACAAAGATTCTGTAAGAACATTGTCTGTAAAGTAAAATGTCGAATTGTATTTCATCAACTCTTATATAAATAATTGACTTGCTCTGCAATTGGACAAATCAATGCCTCTCACCCTTTACCACTAGTAGCCATAGTTAACGCATAATCAAAGTTTTTTCTCCATCGATGGCTCACAGGTATGCACGAAAATTTCTTATTCATATTACGATTCAGTTGTTGTTTATAGACATTGATTTCACTTTCTGTAGCTACGACTTAATCCCAGTGACTATTTTTTCAAGCAAGGACGGATTTTTTCTCACAACGACTCTATTCAATTCGTGGATGACTTGCAGAAGAGACTAATTGGGGCAACACTAAGTTATCTCACAATTGAACTAGTTATTATGTGGATGGATTTTTTCTTCAATTCGTGGATGACTAATTATAGCAGTGGTCATGATTAAATCAATTAGCTCTACATTTAAGGGGTGGTTGTGAACTGAGATGATTCAGGAGGTGGTTGTAAACTCAAACGATTTGAGTTCGAAAGTCTGGGTGATGTTCCGAAACACTAACAGGATTCAATGTTGCTGATCAGGTGAGGGGTGGGAATGACCCTAGTGTCATTTTAACCTGATAGTGTCTTTGACCAATTTTCATGTTTGATATTAATTTCTAAAGGGTGTTTCTCTCTTTTTGGAAAATAAACAAACTTTATTATTATTATTTTTTAAACAGGCTCTGTTATTAATTTTAAAGAATTTTCTGTATTTTTAACAAAGGTCATTTTCTATGTTCATAAAAACTTCAGGATCCAATAAAAATGGTTGTAGAACTATCTTCCTCTAATTCATTTTCATAAGCCGGTTGCAGTAATTTTTAGACACATAAGAAAATTACCATTAAAAATATATATAAAATATTTGCATGATGATTTCTCAACTTGATTCTTGGTTTTATTTTATCTATGGAAGGTATTGTTTTTCCCACATGACTTCATGTGTTGCATTACCCCTTACCCGGAGAAATAAGGGAAGGCATTTCTAAGGCCAAAATTGAAACAAGGTCACTCAATTTCAATATGCTCAAGCTTCACTTGGGAAACACTGTTTATTACTTTGTTTCCATATGAATGAGCAGCACTCAGATTTGTTGCAGAAAATACACCTTAAAACTTTTTACTATTACCAAATTGTAATTTTGGATATTTTATTTAAATTTGATTTATTTTTAGTTCAAAGTATAATGCTAGATAACTGGCTATAAACCACTAAGTAATGTAATGTTCATATAATTTTAATGATTATTTAGAAATAATTTATGCCATCTCGTTATTTAAATTTTTGACGTAACCCTTCGAGTAGTTCTAGAGCTTCTACTTGATTGTTAGAAGCATTTCCAACAAGCATACTGAAGTTCTATTAATGCATTGGGACTGAAGATAATTCGTCCCCTCCTGTTGCCCCTACTATGTACATGATTTTTTGTTACACATTAGATATATAAATGTTTGTAGAATTTTTGTGTTGAGATATAGAAAATTCTCTATCCCCCAAGTAATGGTTAGGTGATGCAATTAGACATGTTAGGGAAACACACTAAACTATAAGATTGCAAGGTGCTAGATTGTTTCCTATTGCATGGGCAAGGAAAGGTGTACAACTCAATGTTATGCATGATAATAATGGGTGCAAGATTGCAGAGGTTATTGTATGTACTATTGTGTACAAGGTAGTGACCATGCAAAAATGCAATATGATCCTCTTGAAGTGGTGGTTGATTATCAACAATTGCACTATGTACTATTATGTACAAGGTAGTGACCATGCAAAAATGCAATATGATCCTCTTGAAGTGGTGGTTGATTATCAACAATTGCACTTAGGAATTGAGGTATAACTTGGTAAAGTTCATATCATGGGTTCTATGTTACTATGCAAATGGATGATGGACAATGGATGCATGATGTAGTGTCGAGTATCTCGTTTTCAAGGATAGAGGGAGGATGGTTTGTTAGGTGGATACAATCTGAGTCAACATGGATCAATTGGTGGCTATTAAGCAAGCATTGTTGGTGGAACCATACCTAGGTCCTTATCACAAGATGAGTTGGCCACAATGATTCTCATTAGGGGGATCTCACTACATTTGAGCTTATTGAGTATTTGTTCATTGATATAAAATGGAAAAGCAACATGGATGGCCTAATTGCAAAGAAACAAGTGAGAGGTGGAAATACATAAATAAAGAGAAATGACACTAGAATGTGTATTGACATGCAAATAGAACATATAATTCCTAAGCACACAACAAATTTTATGATGTTAACAATATACTAGGATACATGGTATTGTGTGTTACATATTTTCTTGACGGGAAAAGGGGCGTAGACCTTTCACTGAGGGATTGGTATATATGAATTGTATGAGAGTATGTGATTATTACTTTAAATACATACATGATTCAATGAGTTAGCATTTCCCAAGTCCATCAACAAGGGAGTTGCACTAAAGAGAAGTTTGCCCAAAAATTATCTTGGGCATGCACGTTTGGTGGTTGTATTAAAGGTGCAAAATAGTGTAAAATAACTAATGCCTAATGCACATTACATCGAACAAGTTTGGTGTGGGTTAGAGTGACAAATTGATATAATATCATGGATACGCTAATATTCCTAGATGTCTATTTTTGGCATTGCAACCCAACCATGCAATGTCAAAGTTCAATCTCCATAATACTTGTCTAATATGTGTTGAGCTACCTTGGAATGTGCACACTTGTTGAAGACACCCTATCCAAATCAGCACAAGAGCATTGATGCAAATGGGAAACTTAGTGGACATATGCTCACATAAAGCCAACCATAAAATCATGTCTTCCTCTCTAGTTATTTATCTTTAACCAACCATAAAATTATGTCTTCCTCTCTAGTTTTTTATCTTTAATTTTATGACCTAGAAATACAAATATGGGGAAAACAAAGTCGAACAAATAGTTTGTTGGTCACCCTTAGAATCCATTTCATAGTGAATTAATAAATTCTATATTGTAACTTTAATGACCATTGACTTGTATAAGAAGAGAGCAAGCATGTCACAAAGTGGGATAATAACTTTCCTTTTCATTACATTAGAAATACAACCACTTAACCATGGAGTAAGCTAATGTTTAGACAATTTGCATTTTTTTTCTGATGATTTTTCGGTCAAATTCGGCGATGGGAAAAATTGCAGTTTCGGTGTTGGAATTGCAATTTTGACTGCAAAAATGGATTCAGCGACCTATATTACTCTTGGGGGCACCCCAAATATGCAATTTCAGCAACCCAAAACTGCCATTTCAACCATTTCAGTTAGATTTTGTTCACGGAAATAAAGAATGAAGTAAAGTTAATATGCCCACAAAAGAGTATCACATTAAATAATTAGTTTTGTCTATACTCGTGAGCAGCTGTCAATTTGGTTCTAACTGGTGGACCCTACGAGAATATCAGACTACATAGCTAGTCAACTCATTAGTAGCAAGTATTCTCTGAACGATCCTTTTACCAATCAAAGTAACAATTAACGAAAAGGGAATGGGCAATCTTACTTGGAAAAGTTAAAACATAGATAGAAAATGAACTTGCTGCATACATAACCAATCCATGTAGCAGTGTTGCATATGGTATCCACATTTCAAACCTGATTTCGAGTGTGGCAAGAAGCTTGCCACCGACTCTGGATTCCAAATGGACATTTTGTTACTTGGCTACTAATTAAGGAAGTTTCTTATTGAAATAGGCCTTTACACAAACGATTATCATTTTCCATAACCAGTGAGAAGCTTTCCATACATGCAAATATATCTACAAAATCCCTCATGTGTTCAGGCAAGTTTTTGAATTTAACAAACAAATGAAGGAACTAGGCCTGATTCACATCCTTTGATTAAAATGGTGCCTCCATGATTCACATCCTTTGATTAAAATGGTGCATATAGGTTAGAGAACATGAAATTGATTGAGTGTTCCATTGTAGAACATACTTTGCAAAAGTCTCTGAATTAGAAATCAAATGGGCGTAAGCTGACCTGAGTCCCTAATAACAATTCAGAGATGCACAGTACCATTGATCAAACACTAGGGAGGAATTCCTCTTTGCTTCAAACTCCTCATCTCCTCTACATACTCAGCATTCATATAAATAAGAAGTTAAACTCGTCATCTTATTCTATTTGATCTGCCTCTTTGGAGGCAAGCTGATCTCTTCGAAGGATCCTCATAAAAACCTGGCTTTCCTTCAATATTACTGGACTTTGGGATATCTGGAGATGAAGACAAAACATTAGCTTTAGCATGAGTGGAAGTAGTGTTTGGTGATACAGTTTTACCCAAGCCCTGATTGGGGTTTAGATTGCTTCCAGACCAAGTTGCATATCATTCAACCCAGTTGTAGGTTAAAATCTGCTCCAAAATGTAAACATCTTGTTGCATGGGAAACACCTTCATACCTTGTTTGGGTGGAACCTTGCTGGTAAAATAAATTTAGAAATTTCCTGAAAGCACCTTTAGATTATGGTTATTAGAGCCCATAACTATAATATAAATGTTCTTTCAGGATTCAAATAATTTAGTACTAAAATTCCCATTGTTGTAAGTTCCATAAGAATACAGCTTCAATTCCTAAATTTAACTATTCACCAATCATTCATCTCATTAACTTAATTCCAATATTGTAGTGTTCAATAATGAAGAATTATTAGAGATTGATCAGATTCATGAAAAATAGGAATTGTTTCATTAAAAGTACAAAGGTGCTTTACTAATTATTAAAAAAAATGGATGATGCACTACCCAGAAAAGGGGATTGATCCATCTCAAGGCTAGAAAACATTTAAGAAAAATAAAATACCCTGGCTGGTGGACGCTGGGCGTGCAATATTTTAAAAGTAGATTTAAAAAATAGGTTACTGATAACCCAACAATTTTTTTTATCTGAAAGCACTTAGATGTTAACGCCAAAAGCATATTGAGTACAAACAACGCTGTTATCTGATTTTCTGGTTGCAAAATCAAATAATCATCAAGCACACCCATGACTCAGGAGTCAGATATAGCTTTCCAATTTCTATTGAATAATATTAAACATATTTCAATATAGCCAAGGCAGGTTTAAATACCAAAATAGTCAAGAAGATTGATTGAAATATAGGTTAAAAATCGCTTGCATTGATCAGAACAACAATATTTTCGTCAAGGGTATATGAACACCTAGTTACAGTAATATATTTTTGGGGATTACAAATACCCAGCAAGGGTAAGATTAGAGCAGACGTCATGCTATGTTTTTCTAGAACAAAAATCGCTGAAGCTGTCATAAAAAAAATGGAGCCCCTGTGTTCCTCATGCTGCTGCAACTGTCTCTGTTTGTGCTTGAAAGTTTACCTTGTTTGGATCAGAAGATGAGACCTGGCCTCCTTTCTTCATGCCAGTGATTCCTTCTACGCTTTTATCCTTATGTTCATCCATGGCTATCTGCTGTTCTAGGAATTCCACGCTGCAAAATGCAGTGTCACCTCTACACAGAAAGGAGAAATCAAATATTTCTGATCAGATCAAATCAATCCATATTGACTGGAAAGAAACCCAGATAATTGATCAATAAATTTACCTGTACATGTAGATGTCACGGCCATCGCTCAGGCGATGGTTACAGAGACAGCAAGCGTGGAGAAAATGGGTAGGCTCTAAGGGCTCACTAGAACAACTGTAACTCCTTGTAATTCCATGCCCCATATGAAAAACAGAGGAATCTGGAATTTGCTTGGTTCTGATGTCAAAATCTGCAGATCCAAGCCCACCCATTGATTGAATTTGAATTCAAATTTGAATCCGTAATGGTGATGTGATGCATTTATTGATAATGTTTGGTGGGAGACTGATGCGAAATTATCATATTGGACTCCCAGAAAGGAAGCTTTGCCAGTAGGGTTGATAGATGCCATGTCCATGACTCGTCTTTGACATACCGTGGTCCGCATGTACTGCATGCATGCAGGGATCCCACATGGGGATGAGTCGATGACTATTAGTGGGATAATGGCATGGTCATACCTGCTGACAGACTCTTAAAGAGTCTGCAGCGGGGTGGATAGCTCTCGCCCAATGCTACCATCCCACATAAATTTGAAATTTGAATTCAACCCCCGCGAAGGGGAATTTCAAATCTGAATCTAACCCGCCCAGGATGCAGGCCATTGTTAGAGTTCAACCATGCTTGCTGGATCGCCAGGTTCGTCTTTTGGTTTCGTGATACTAATACCGCTCTATACAACTGGATTGGTGCTGAGTCCAGTGATACTAATACCACTCTATACAACTGGATTGGTGCTGATTCCACTGATCACTGCTACTCAAGAGGTGTCACCTGCAATAATATCAACTTCATTGTGGTTACACTGTAAGTTGGCTTCGCCTCTTGGTTTTCTATTGGAATTCATATCAAAATAAAGCATATACTCTTCAGTATGTTAGATTGGGAATCAATTATATGTACTTGCTTTATATGTTTGAATTTGTTCTGGTTTGTCTTATGTACAAATGTCTCTCATCTGAACCTCGGAGGAGAATTTTCCTTGGTTAGTCCAGAGGTAGATTGGTTTGAAAATGAGAGAAAAAAAGCCTTTTTTATTGTAGACAGTTTGTATACGGTTCCATAACCCGGAGATGAACCCCCCCCCCAAAAAAAAAAAAACCATCACCACATTTTAATCTCAATTCTCCCGGAACATTCGATGTCTTCCTGAAAAATTGGATGTCTTCCTGCAAATTCTCGAAAATATTTTCGGCAGTTCTGCTCGACGTCTGCCTGCAATTTCTCCAAGAGCTTTTCAGCAACTATGCTCATGAGATGGGTTTCTGGCTCTGCTAGCAGAAACGATCTAAAAATAGTAAAAAACAGAGACAGAAAATGCCATTTTCCAAAACAATTTCATTTTTAAACCCCTTCATAAGCGTTACCTTTTTCGAATAGTAGGTTTTCTATTTGTAGCTGTCATTTTTTTTCCACAAACCATAGGACTATTATAAATTTCCCATTTTTCGATTATGAGCTTTGCGAAGGTTATTTGCTGAAATTGACAAAATCATGAAAGATATTGAAGCTATCAAGAAGAAACTACTGACTCTGTGGCTCAGCTACTTAATTCAAGGGATTGACGGAGGGAAATCACCTATTGTTCAGGAGAATCGCCAAATACCCATTATCAATAGCTCGATTCAACGGTTGATTCTACACTGCTCGGCTATTGCTCTAATTCCCTGGGAAGTTTTTGGGCCATATCCCCATCTTGAACTCTCTGATTCAATGAATGCTTTAGATCTTGACAACGAAACTCTAATTTCCTCAATTTCTTTTCAAGTTCTGCATTAGCTTGTGCTTCAACCATCCAATGTGCCTTATAAGGCCACGACCCATTGCTCCAAGCTTTCATAACTGTAAGATCGCAAAGAAACCAAATACCTTTTTATAGAATCCTCTAATATCTTGTCAGCCAGTCCAGAAACAATGTAGACTTAAACGTTAACCCATTCCAGAAATAATACAGTTGAATTTCTCATTCCAGAAATAATACAATTTAATTTGTCAGAAGATAATAGCATCAAAACATCAAAATAATCTGGGAAAGTATTTGGGGTATAGCTGGGATCATTTATGGTAACTGGAACATCTCCACCTTCTGCCGGTATTTTTGAATGGTAGTCAACATTCAAAATTTGAATTTGCATTTGCATTAATTTGAATTTGCATTTGCATTTCCCGCAAACCTTCAAAATTTGAATTTTCATTTCCCCCCAAACATTCAAAATTTGAATTCGAATTTTCAATTTCCCCACTTCAGAACATTCAAAATTCGAGGTGAATGTTCTGAATCGTTATCACCAATTAACTTCAGCTCCATGAGGTTTCGAATTTTCAATTTCCCCGCTTCAAAACATTCAAAATTCGAGGTGAATGTTCTGAATCATTATCACCAACTAACTTCAGCTCCATGAGGTTTTGGAGGTGAAAGATCCATTTCGGGACTTTGCAGCCACCTAGATGAAGAATTTCAAGGCGTTTCATGACACCAATGTCTTTGGGAAGACGAAGAACGCTGCAGGGATCAATATATTTGAAGGAGAGGTCTCGCATTGCTGTCATAGCCCCAAAAGTCCCATTCTCTAGGTGAACAACACTTTTCAACGACTGTAGACATATGAGTTTCAATATTCCAGCAGGTAGCGACTTCAAATTTTTGCAGCCCTTCACATTCAGATATACCATAGACTTATGTTCACCTATGCCCGAATACAGCTCACATAGATGTTTGCACCCACTAACATCAAGAAACAGGAGGCTTCGTACATGAGCCAATGATATAGGTAACCTCTCTATCTCTGTCTGGGATAAATTCAAGAATATCAAATGTTTCAAATTCCCTACACTTTTCGGCAATGAAGCAATAGAAGTCTGGCCTAAATCTAATACAGGTAGATATTTCACATTAGTTAAAAAACTTGCACAAATTGATCTAAGATGGGTATTATTCCAGAGGAAAAGAGTGCAGAGCCCTGGACACTGGAGGGTTCCATTGATTGTTGATATACTATTTTTAATCAATGAAATCCTACGGAGGTCCACGCACTCACTTAGTGGTAATTCATTCAAAATTCCTTTCCTGGCATTAACAGACATTTGGCTTTCTTGTGGGATTCGGAAATGGCTAAATCGTGCAATAAATCATGCATTTTGAAATATTTCACTCCCTCATCCCCACTAACCTTTGAAACCTCAAGGAGGCATCGATCAATAAGTTCGTCGATGTATGAGCGTGCTACATCGAATGCTTCTTCTCTTCTTTCTGGAGTAAACCCCTCAGATGTCCAAGCATGCAGTAAATAGTCGAACTTTATTTGAGTATTTTTAGGAAAGACTGAGAAGTAAACAAAACAAAGCTTAAGATGATTGGGCAGAATTTGAGAACTTAACCTGAGGCACGCCATAACGCTCTCACTCATCGCATCTACTACAAGTAGACAATTCAAGGTCCTTTCCCAGTAATTTGGAAGCCTCCTTACTTTTTCCATAGAAGCTGCTATTGTTTTAATAGCCAGGGGTAATCCGGCACATTTTTCTACAATTCTGAGGGCTAAGCTGCTCAGCTCATTTGGAGGACTCTTGTCTGTACACCGTTCAGGGAAAGCATGAATGCAAAACAACTTCATGCTGTCTTCCGAGGATAAAGACTCTAGGGTTTGGATGTCATAAGGAGGCAGCATAGCTTTTGCAACTTTTCTATAACGTGTCGTGAGCAGGATCTTCATTTTAGATTCCTTTTCCAATGGCAAACCAATTTTCTCCAAAACATCCCTATGCCACACGTCATCCAAAACAATTAAACAACGGTGGTATTTTAAATGTTGATGAATTTTTTTTATAACACCCTCTGTCTGATCTTGATTTTCATTCACTCGAAGTTTGATTTGGCTGCACATCTCCAGCAACACTTGTTCAACTACAAAGCTGTGTGATAAAGCCATCCATACCAAGTAGTCAAAACCATGTTGGACCCTTTTGCTTTTGAATAGATTTTGAGCCATAAGGGTTTTACCGAGCCCCCCCATACCCACAAGGGAAATGACTTGACATCCATCTTTATAAAATATCAGATTCGTAAGGAGACAAATATGATCTCCCATGCCTAGGATATTCTGTGATTCTTTAGTAAGAGCGCTGGATCTTTCTCTCTGGTCTTCTAAATTATCGGCATTGAATGCATGAAGTTGCATCACTAACATATGACAGGTGTAATTGTTGAGTCTCTCCCTTAACAAGACATCTCTTATGTATGATTGTATTATATTCATTTTGATTATGCTAATGAGAATTAAATTGAAGAGCTGTGTGCTCTGTTCCGTCCCATCCTGTTCCATTTTGTTCTACTCTGTTTCATCTGTGCTATTCCGTTCTGTAAACTTTGCCTCTCTGTAAACTATTATTCTCTACTATTCCAGCTCTCTCTTCCCATCCATTCAGCTCTGTAATTCCACATCTTGAAGCATAAGCTGAAAACCATGAGGGTACCTCTTGGTTTGATTCTTGCGTAAGCTCAGCAAGAGACTTAGCTATATTAAAATTACCTTCATGGAGGAAGGAAATAAACAAATCACGACCTGTATGCCCTATGCGATGCACATAATCATTAATGTCATTTGGTGAATCAAAACTAAGAACATGAGCAACTTGTGTAAAATCAAGACCACGAGCAACAACATCTGTAGCAACAAGAATAGGAGTGAGCCCAATCTTGAAAGACCTCAATGTTTTCTCATGCTCCTTTGGATTCTGTCTCCATGAATACTGGTTGCTGGAATAGTGGAAACCTATTGGAACACAACCAGTATTCCAATGAATCAGATCCCTTTTTTGTTTCCACGAACACCAATGTCAAAGAATGCTTGCCTGCATGAATTTCAAACATAGTTGTAACAACAAGGGGACTAGGACTACTTAAGTGACTTGGTACAGGCTTCAAGGAAGTACAGTACTTAGGTTTCTCATCTTCCAATACAGCTCAATCTCTTTATTTTTTCGACCAGGAATACACCCAAGAATCAGTGAGCAATGGTCGGTCTTCTAGCAGATTGGCAGTACAAACGAAGAAAATATGTCTACTAATTATTTACTTTGAAAATAAATGTAGTCACTATGTTGAATTGAATGGAATAATGTGGGGTCTGAGTGCCAATAACAATAAAAACTCGTAAATCCTGGTAATGATATTCTCAACATGCAAGAAAAAGGAAACATCCATAGCAACCATTCACAAATATAGTCTTGGTCTTACAAGTTAAATTTTGGGCTTATAACGATCTGATTTTGCAAGTTAGTTTGATCATTGCATTATTATTTTGACAGCAATCTCCAAACCTAAATAAGATGCTCTAAATCTTTTTATTTCCCAGTGTGCTCGAGAAAATTGAATATTCTATATATATGTTCAACAAATATTCAATCTGCATAACAAATCAATCAGCCCTGTGGAAGAAAGTTTGTAGATCAAAGCAAAAATAACATATTTCAGTTCTGGACAGAGTACGGTGATAGAAAGGAAAGGATTTGAGTACTCCCTATACAATGATTTCAACTAGTGATCATCGCCTTGTAATAAAAATATTGATAATAATAAAGTCAGGCCATAGGTCGAAGAATAGTCAGCATAGGAACTGTGCACTAATAATGCTTGGCAATGCCCGACATAGAGCATGAATTGAATTTCAAGCTCTTGGTAGATTAAATATTGTTGTATAATAGATTTTCAAATCTTAGAAATTGGAACATTAAGACTGATCATGGTACTCGATGCTCCCATTGATAGATCATAGGACAACCAATAGTTCATGTGAATATATAACGGATGAGTTTTATTCATCTGCATATATATTTTCAACACTCAAAAGAAAGTAATTATAGCAAATTTTCAATTTTGAAGGGAACAATACTTACCGGAGTCAGACAAGCA